>OZ023205.1:20186573-20246573 GCA_963995525.1 Escarpia spicata | reverse complement strand
TACGTGAATCTAGCCAAACCGTGACAGCTAGCAGCTGTAGTGTAGCAGCAGCAGTAGTAATACTCCATTCCAGTAATTCACCTTGTATAGACTGATATTTCCGGCACAATGTGATAATTTCCTTTCAGCGGCTGCCCGATGAAGATAACACGAATGCCGGTAGCCGTAAGGAACTCTTCAAGTGGTGTAAGGCGACTGAATGCCCGACGACTTCGTCGCTGTTCAACAGGCTTAAACTCCGTCGGGCGGCCCTTCCGTAAATCCAGTTTGATCGTGTATGGTGGAGATTCAGAATGTTCTGCCAATCTGCGGAAATGTAACAGGAATAGTTCCTTCAATAGCCAATGAACAAACATGCGAACGTACACACGTACGCGCGTTGGCTCACGTAAACAGAAATAAAAACAAAACTCCAAATTTATTAGGACACACACGCACGCACATAGGCACACACACAAACATACGCACGCACGCACGCAGTCAGTGTTTCCCCTGGTATATGACAAGTGAGGCGGGCTACCTCGCCGTTTTTCTATACCGCCTCACCCAAAATGTGCCGAAATTGCCGCCTCGTATCTATATTGTACGCTCATTTTTTTCGAACTTTCGCGATATATTCAATGTCGGCGAGTGGCGCGAAATTACATCATAAAGTCACTTATATTCATGCAAAATCGCAGATCTTTAGCAACATCGTTTAGTCGTCTTAACGTAGCCCATTGCCTGTTAGGATTTACCTCTTCGAATTAATTCCGTTGAAAAACGTGAATGACATTACTTGTCTGTTGTCCAATATTCCAACGGGATCCCCGGTGTCTCGAATGGTGGCACTTTGCGGAATTTCGACTTTACTACATGTGACATGGCGTCCAAACGGTAACTGCGTTTTGGAGACATGTGGAACGCGGAGAAAAAACAAAGAAATTGGTAGCTGAACTAAGATGTCCTTTGCGTTCAATTTTTCTATTATGGTATGTGCCCACATTAAATCAGAATGCTGGTGTAGCTGATGTTGAATTTCTGGTTTATGATGGTGGTGGGAGTAAAAACCGTGCAGGCTGATGGCACTACGTCAATAATCGGCACTTGTGTCGAATTGGGACCGTTTTGAAGCCCAAATAGCGACCCGGTTTGTGCTAGTCTGCGCCGCTGCGGCCTTGCGTTACCGCACAGCGCGCGTAAAATGAGCGATATAGGAGCGTATATTGATACAAACCGGGGCGCTATTAACGCCTCAAATGGGCATAAGACGCAATTTTCTTAAAAGTATAGATGGCTATGACAATGTTCAATAATGGCACTATCTCACTGAGGAATCATAGTTAGGTAAAACTCAAGTTATTAATGCGAAATGGAGGTGGGTGGATGCCGTTTTTTTAGGCCAACAGGGCTTGGTTGGTTGGTTGGGTTTTGCTTATCCATTTCCGGACGTTGCAGCCTTGAAGGATTGTCTATAGACATCTCTTTCGTTTGCCAGTCTCCCCACTCGCCAGACGTCGGCTCCCATCCATTCCTCTATGTCCTTCCCCCATTGTCTCCTAGGTCTTCCTCTGCTTCTTCTGCCTTCCACTTTTCCTTCCATTATTAGTCTCTCTAGAGACTGATGCCGTTTCACATGGCCGAAATAACTTTCTTTTTCTTTACAAAGTTCAGTAAAGTCCCGGGTATAACACCAAGCTCATCTGCGATGGATTCGTTAGTTCTGCGTTCAGTCCACGAAACTCGTAATATCTTTCTATAACACTTGTTTTCAAATGGATTTATACATTTAGTAATGTTCTTATTAAGAGTCCAGGTTTTGCATCCATATGTAGCCGTTGGAAATATGCAGACTCGGATAATTCGTAGTTTCATATCTTTGTTCGTTGCTTTCCACAGCTTCTTCATCTCCGTCAACTTTTTACTCGCCATTGCCAACCTCCGCTTGATCTCTTTCGTCCCATCTCCATCCGCTTCTATCAATGACTCCATATATTCAAAACTTTCCACTCGTTCTATTTCCTCGCCATCTACTGTGACTTCTGATGGTTCTCGACATCCCTTCACATCCATAATCTTAGTCTTCTTTACGTTTAGTTTCAATCCTTTCATCTCACTGTGCTCTTTAACAGTAGTTATCAGTTTATCCAATCCCTCTTTTGTGTCGGATATTAACGCTGTGTCATCGGCATATCTCAATTCATATATCTCCTGTCCATTCACTTTCAGTCCATTAAAAAACTTGCTTCTCTCATGATATTCTCTGTGTATAGACTGAATAGGTGGGGGGGGGGACAAAAATGCACCCCTGTCTCACTCCCTTGCCGACTGGGAACCAGTCTGTGGTACCACACTCTAATCTCACTGCAGACTGCTGTCCAACATATACATTTTGGATAAGTGATGTAATTTTCTGTTCAAATCCCATGCGTGTCAAGGTTTTCCAGAGAGTTGATGACTAACAGTATCAAAATCTATTGAATAATCTATGAAACAGATCCTAAGGTCATGGTTGAATTCTCTGCATTTCTGAATTAACATCTTCAGGTTGAAAATGTAATATCTTGTTCCTCTTTCAGTCCGGAAACCAGCTTGTGTGCTGTTGACTTCACATTCTAATTTTGTTGTGATTCTCTTCATTATGATTTTTAGCATAATTTTGTTCGCATGGCTGATGAGGGATATAGTCCTGTGGTTTGGGCATTCTTGTATGTCACCTTTTTTCGGTATTGGTATAAGGATGGCTCGTTTCCAGTCCATGGGCCATGTTACACTTCTCCATATTTTCTTGCATAATGTGTGATTGATATCCACGCCTGCTCTCCACTTGCTCTTATTAGCTCTGCAGTGATGTTATCAGTGCCAGGTGATTTTCCGTCTTTTAGACTTTTTATTGCCCACTCCACCTCTGAACGCAAAGGCTGAAGTTCATCTTCTGGTTCTGTCCTCTCTCTGCCTTCATCCATGTCTACCTCTTCTGTTTCTTCTTTCTTAAATATACTTTCACAAAATTGCTTCCATCTTTCAAGTATGTCATCGCTTTCTGTCAGAGTCATTCAACAGGGCTAGCATCAACATATATCTTTGTTGGTTCTCCGACGTCAAAGTAGGATAGCACTGGTGCACTGGATAGCGATTGGCGTATGGCATGAAGTGCTGAACTGCATTTGCTTGTCCATTCCCATGGTGTTTCTTTCTTGGTAAGCTCTCTTAGATGCATATCCATGTATGTACCTCGCACAGAAGTTTGATATTCCAAGAAGACTTCTGACTTGCGTTGTATTCGTGGGAATGTTGATGTCCTGAACAGGTTGTACTTTCTTTGGATCTGCTGAAAGTCCTCTTTTCGAAAAGACGTGTCCAAAGAACTCAAGTGTTGTCTTGCTGTATGAACATTTGTGTCTGTTCAGAGTAAGACCACACTAACGCTGTCGTTAAAACGTGGCTTTACGATTGTGGTCATGTTCTTCTTGTGTTGCTCCAAAGACCAGAATATCATCACTGACGTTGATCGCTCCCGGTTTGCCACTGAGTGTTTCACGAATGGCATTCTGGAATACTTCAGCAGCGCTTGAGACACCAAAGTTTAGACGCTTATATATCCACAGTCCAGAGTGTGTTGAGAATGTAGTGATGCATCAGGACGATGATTCTACCTCCAGCTGGTTGTAACCTTGGTTCAGATCGAGCTTGCTGAACACAGCTGCACCATTCAGATCGTTCATTAGAACATTGAAGGTTGGCGTAACATGTCGCTCTCGTTTGATGGCTTAGTTTGCTTGCCGCATGTCAACACATACACGGATTTGACCCGGACTTTTGGGTTTTGGCACTACAACCAGTGGTGACACGCAAAGTGTTGCACCCTCCTCTTTCTCTATCACTCCAAGCTCTTCGTTTCGCTTGAGCTGTTCTTCGAGTTGTTTCCTGACATGGAATGGAATCCTTCGATGTGGTTGGGCTACTGGCTGTACAGTCTCATCGATATGTAGCTTGACCTTGAAGTTCTTCAATCTCCCCAGTCCTTGGAACAGATCGTCATACTCTGATACCAAACATATGTGTCCTGGGGGTTGTGGGTTGACACTTGCTGCACAATACGGAAGAGATCCAGGAGTTTCGAAGCTTTCCATCCGAGAAGGGATCCACACGAACCAGCCACCACATAGAACCGTTCATCACTTTGTTGTGTCGTTAACTTGACAGCAGCATTAAAGACTCTTTTGACAGGAAGTGGCTTTGCAGAATCATAAGGGGAAATGTTCGTGCTGTCATGGCACAGTTTCGGTCGTGGTGTCAACTTGGAGTAATCATGTTCGTCCATGATATTGATCTCGGCTCCAGAGTCAGCTGTAATGTCCAGTTCTTGTCCATTTATATTAACTCGGAATTGTGGTCGTGCATCAAGTTTCTCTGTGTTAACGGTACGCAGTGACACTGTGTATACGTACGAGTTGTCACTTGGGCTGTCTTGAGCTTCCAGCCTGTTCACATTCGTCTTGTGAGTTTTCCACGAGTTGTTAGGCGTGGTAGTCCTGTTTTCGGTGGTTTTCGACATGCAGAATGAAGCAAAGCGGTTTGGCTTTCTGCAATTCCTGCACCGTTTTCCAAAAGCTGGACGCACAGTCTTGCTTCCTTCGTGTGGCCATGTGTGTCCACAGTTTCTGAATTTCTTTACAGATCCCTCGCGTTGGTGAACTTTGCGTTTTTGAATTGTTGATCCTCTCATCATTCTGTTGACATGTACTGAACTGGTAGGGTTGGAACGCTCAATGCACGCAGCCTGTGTCTCCGATGTTTCCATCGCTCTGGCGATATCTAACATTTTCGTTAGAGTCATGTCGGGATCACTTAATGCTTTTCGGCGCAATTTGTTCGAGATACAATTTTGCACGATTTGGCTTTTTATTTATCTGTCGATGTCTGTAGATTCACATGTGACGGCCTTAGACGTGTGTAGTACCTAGTGATGTCTTCACCCTTGTCTTGTTTAGCTTGACTAAACTTGTACACTTCATACTACCTGTTGCGTTTGGGGGCAAAGTAGGCGGTCAGCGCTGCCACTGCTTTATCGAATGCATTTTCGTTTCCGGTGTTTGGGAGTGTATCGAATATGTCATCCGTCTCTTCTCCTGCGTAATGCAGTAGCAGTGCACATTGTCGAGTAGGGTTAGTGACGTTAATAGCCAGCATCAAGTTTTTGAAACGAGTCACCCATTTGGTCCATCGAAATGAGACATCACCCGCATCGAGGCTGACATCAAACCGTGGAAATGACGGTAATGCTTCTACCATAGTGACCAGATATATAGGTCGAGTTGTTGTATGGGAATAATGCAATGTTTATTTGTCTCACCGCATCATTATTAAAACTCCTCGTCGCCAAAATGTCATGTTTAGTCGTGTTTAGAACGAATTGCCAAAGTCGAGTATATGGCTTGAACGGAAACCATCTTTACTCACTCCCGCAAAACATACTGATTACACTGACTAGATCCAACACGTTAAATACCCGATTTTGTCCGCCAGACGACAGCACCTTACGGTATGATCATGCTGTGATAATAATTACAATGAACATTAGGACTGGATAATGCACTATATAAGAACTTACCTTTTACTGACTCTGTCGGCGTGGTAACAAGGCCTAGGTTTAGGGCAAGAAAAACATCACCACAACTAAGGGTACAAGTGATCAAGTGGAAACCACATATCTACTGAGTACCAGTGGTAAAGTGGAAACCACACCTCTCAACACGATGAAACAATCATGATTACTGACTTTTATCAATCATGATTGCTACATTTACAATTAGTGTATTGTTCTTTTATATCTTCTTCAAGAGTAAGATTAAAACATACCTCAGATTGCACCAATTTAAACTAGTTTTTTTTAATCTCATGGGGAACATGCCCCCGGATGCCTCTAGCAGCGGTTCGCGCCTGCGGCGCTCGCGCAACCCACACATACCACCTCGCCCATCATTTTACGCAGGGGAACACTGCACACACACACACACACACACACACACACACACACACACACACACACACACACACACACACACACACACACACACACACACAACGATGTGTACACACGCACTTCCATATACACAAGCAAATGATAGTAAGACGTTAAGCCAACTGACCGATTTATGTTCTGACAATTGACCGAATTTGGCGAGGTTAATGGGCCATCGTTTGGTTCGCCCCATTCCCTCTTACAGTCAAGCGCCATCCTCTGCGTTGGGAGAAATTCACCTGACCTATTTGTCATGATCTGTATTGCCTTCCGTGGAAAATATGAGTCCAGTCGAATCTCGATTTCCCAGATCTGCGAATACGAAAGAAACAATGTTTATTTGGACGCGCATTCACCGCATTAGACGTACAACCGTCGGTTTATTAATGGAATGTTACGTACAACAATCTCCATTGGTAAACGGATACGCAGCTAGCTGTGTATTTATAATCAACACGCCAACAGTATTTAATCAATATACCTGAAATAAGTACAGATCACTTAAACATCCTACATATCATGTTGCATCTGAGAAGAATACGACGAATGTAAATAAGAAAAATGAAGACAAAGAAGACGAAGATGAGGAAGTATAACGACAAAAAGGACGTCAGAAAAGAGGAGAAAGTAAGTGACAATGGCAGCCAGTGTGATAGTGTTGCCATGTCATGCACTACGTAGTTGCGGGACTACGTATAGTTGATCAGAAACTGCGCAGTGCACAGGCTTGCCTCACTTCTATCGGCAGTCGGAAGTTCATCTGGATCTCGACCTGTTCCGGAGCCTTGGCGCCACTGGCCCACGCAGTCGACAAGTCACCGTCGTTCACAAATTCGACGTCGTAGTTTGTTCCGGAATCGTCATTTAGTCGTCTCGAAGTGCTCTGGCCCGGCACGTCGGCCGCGCACGTAATGCTGGAGTTGGCCAGCAGGGCCGGGGTGTTGAAGGCATCGCACAGGCACTCGGGCAGTGGCCGGACTCGGCGGAGATGACCGGTATACTGGGCCTCGATCTCTCTGAAAGCACGTCAAAGTCAAAGGGTATGATAGGACATAACCGTTATGTTTGTACTACGTTTATCCGTACAAACAGTTACGGATACTCCTCATATTTGGGATATAGTGGCATAGTGTTTAGAACGTCAGACTCTCAATCGAGACTGTTCGAGTTATGTTATATTTTTTATTTTGCATTATTATGATGAAAACATCACAGATCGCATGTTCTAAAAAAATTGGCATACGTCGATGTTAGACAATCGCAGAAAATCTCCTCTTATAACGTAACATGTACTTACCGGTCCGTGAGCAGTCTGTCGTAGTACAACCCGTGTCGGAGTTTACCTTTATATAATCCAAAATCTGAAACGAAACAACACGTTGACTGGGAGCAATAACGACAACCTTTCAACCAAAATCACTGAGTCATGCGTAACAATCCTGTTTGTTTTTGCCTGTAATTCCAGACACGATGATTACATCTTAGATATTCAAAATATCGGTTTGTGTTTTGGATATTGTTTGTCAAATGTTTGTCTTGCAAGACTGTCTACAACGTCACGTTATTCTGACAACAACATGTCCACTATTACACTTTGAAGCCTACGCAAATTATTTCTACAGACTTAATACATCGACATGTTCTGATCTGATATGTGTAATCTGTGCTTAGCTATAATATAATTTAGGCAACTCACTTATTGACACAGATAGGTAGCAACTCCATCAGTCCAAAGTCGCAAAAAATTGTGTTCTAGCATAGTATATTTCTTTCAATTAAGTTGAAGTGCGAGAAACCGCAAACACAAATTGCTGGTTTGCGTCCAGTCATATTTGGCATACACTGTGTAGAAAGCATTGTTATACTATCTGCAAACGCTAACCCTGCAACGAAAGCAACAGATTATCTATCTATAACTCGACCTGGTTTGTAGTCGAGACCGACACAGACGGTAGGGTCGGCGCTGTCGGGGAAGTCTTCACAGGTCTTTACAAGTCGTGGGCCGACAGCTTCACACCAGTTCTCCATGGCCGCTACAAAGTAATGTACGGTCTTTACTAGGAACGGTTTGTGTGTGTGTGTGTGTGTGTGTGTGTGTGTGTGTGTGTGTGTGTGTGTGTGTGTGTGTGTGTGTGTGTGTGTGTGTGTGTGTGTGTGTGTGTGTGTGTGTGTGTGTGTGTGTGTGTGTGTGTGTGTGTGTGTGTGTGTGTGTGTGTGTGTGTGTGTGTGTGTGTGTGTGTGTGTGTGTGTGTGTGTGTGTGTGTGTGTGTGTGTGACGATGTATATACCTAGGATGAATATCACTAATGTGTATATATATATATATATGTATATATATATTTATATATCGCAATGACAGTGTTAATGGTGTGTGTACAGCGTCTTCTTTTGAGGTACACAGGATAGAGATGATGGCGAAGTATTCGTCTTTTGAGGTACACAGGATAGAGATGATGGCGAAGTATTCGTCTTCTGAGGTACACAGGACAGAGATTATGGCGAAGTATTCGTCTTTTGAGGTACACAGGATAGAGATGATGGCGAAGTATTCGTCTTTTGAGGTACACAGGATAGAGATGATGGCGAAGTATTCGTCTTTTGAGGTACACAGGATAGAGATGATGTCGAAGTATTTGTCTTTTGAGGTACACAGGATAGAGATGATGGCGACGTATTCGTCTTTTGAGGTACACAGGATAGAGATGACGGCGAAGTATTCGTCTTTTGAGGTACACAGGATAGAGATGATGGCGAAGTATTCGTCTTTTGAGATACACAGGATAGAGATGATGGCGAAGTATTCGTCTTTTGAGGTACAGAGGATAGAGATGATGGCGAAGTATTCGTCTATTAAGGTACACAGGATAGAGATGATGGCGAAGTATTCGTTTTTTGAGGTACACAGGATAGAGATGATGTCGAATTATTTGTCTTTTGAGGTACACAGGATAGAGATGATGGCGAAGTATTCGTCTTTTGAGGTACACAGGATAGAGATGACGGCGAAGTATTCGTCTTTTGAGGTACACAGGATAGAGATGATGACGAAGTATTCGTCTATTAAGGTACACAGGATAGAGATGATGGCGAAGTATTCGTTTTTTGAGGTACACAGGATAGAGATGATGGCGAAGTATTCGTCTTTTGAGGTACAGAGGATAGAGATGATGACGAAGTATTCGTCTATTAAGGTACACAGGATAGAGATGATGGCGAAGTATTCGTTTTTTGAGGTACACAGGATAGAGATGATGGCGAAGTATTTCTCATTTCAGGTACACGGCGTAGATATGATGTCGAAGTATTCGTATTTTAAGGTACACGGGATAGAGGTGGTGGGGTAGTATTAATTTGTTAAGATACACGGGATAGCGATGGTGGCGAAGTATTCGTCTTTTAGAGTACACGGGATGGTGACTATGGTGCAGCAGCAATCTATAAATGGATCCATGAAAGAGATGATGGCAGAGCAGCTGTCTCTCGAGTTGATGCCGATGGACGAGAATTGTGTTTCTTAAGAAGCAGTGTAAACAACAACAATACTAGCAGCTGTAAATAGACAAGTAAAAGGACGACTCTCACCTGTGCATAGAGACCGACATGGTGGCAGGCCCGTACCGCTCCCAGAGCAAGGTGGGAAGTAGTACGTGCAAGCAAAACGCGCAACCAAATCCCTGTTCCAAGTACAATTCTTTAACTTGCTGTTGTCGACGCCCAACAGCATAGCTCTCTTTGCATGCTGGTATGCGTAGCTCTGGGACCAATGTCGCAATTTGTTCGGCATATGCACACCAGGACTATGGCCAACCGTTGCGCATGCGTCAATCGTAAGAATTTCACATCCGTTGGACTCTATTTACAAAACAAATCGGTTCCTGTTGATTCAGTATGAATCAAATAACATATATTATCAGTAACAATTATGTACCTAAGTCCATCAGTATTTCTAAAGCAGATACGTAACAAATTTACACATTTAAAAATATTAATCATATTAATTGTATTATGAAAATTCAGAAAGTATATATAAACGATCTACTACCTAGTATTAACGTAGCCATTAAAGATATTACATAGTTTGAAATAACGTAACAATAGCTACTATTTAAAACTGTCAATTGCAGCATAACACGATACAACTAACTACTATGTATGCAAACATAAATAATATATATAATTTCAGCTGTAAGTTTTCCTTGTATGTACCAGTAGTTAAATACCTTATATGTATGTATGTATGTATGTATGTATGTATGTATGTATGTATGTATGTATGTATGTATGTATGTATGTATATACATATATAAATATATATCAGCTGAATATGTCGGTCACGTGTTCTTCAAGTGTCACGCCGAGATATGTTTAAGTAAATACGGATAGAATGACACCCACTGGTGAATGTACTACTTATCTGATGTTAGACGTTATTTAAAGAAATTATTCGTACTTTTTACGCGCCGTCTAATCTAGACATTGAAGAACAGGTATAACTTAACAGGACAGGTAAAACACTAATAATGTTACAGTAACTGTACGATTACGAAAGAGTCGACACCCAGCAGGTAAACAAAATCACTCAGTAAAACTGTGTTACAGCTACATATGAGATAACTTAAACTCATAAGATAGACATTAAGTATTGCGATACGTTCGGAACGTAGAAATTATACTTAAAGCAGTCTAATTGTGGCTAAACGTACCAATCTGAGAGTGTCCGAGGCCAACGCGAAAGCCGTAGTACTTTTGGCTAGCACCGGTGGCACCCGTGGCACCCGTGTCACCCGTGGAACCCGTGAAGGAAGGACCTTGCTCGCTTATCCCAACCGATAGCGCCGGAGACAAGAAGACGCCATTTGCAAAGACGGCAACGTTGAAAGGAATAGATTCACTTCCGCGCTGCACCTGTGTGAGCAAATAGGAGATGTTTGATTACCGACGACCACCGTTGTGTTTGCATATAGTAGCATCTTCCTAACGCTACAACACAATACAATTCAACTTTATTCATCCCTGTAAGGGCAATTACATTGTCGTTTGGGCCGGCATAACAAAAACAGATAATGTCTCGTTATAAGTAACACTGGTTTCCGAAAAAAAAGCAATGGTTTCTGCATCTAATGAGGGAGGGAAGGAGGGAGGGAGGGAGGGAGGGGGAGGGAGGGAGGGAGGGAGGGAGGGAGGGAGGGAGGGAGGGAGGGAGGGAGGGAGTGGGGAGGGAGAGAGGGAGGGAGGGAGGGAGGGGGAGGGAGGGAGAGAGGGAGGGAGGGAGGGAGGGAGAGAGGGAGGGAGGGAGGGAGGGAGGGAGGGAGGGAGGGAGGGAGGGGGGGAGGGAGGGAGGGAGGGAGGGAGGGAGGGAGGGAGGGAGGGAGGGAGGGAGGGAGGGAGGGAGGGAGGGAGGGAGGGAGGGAGGGAGGGAGGGAGGGAGGGAGGGAGGGAGGGAGGGAGGGAGGGAGGGAGGGAGGGAGGGAGGGAGGGAGGGAGGGAATAAGAGAGCGGGAGAAAGGGGGAGGGAGACCAAATTTATAACGGTTTTTGATAAAGACTACAAATTCCATAGAAAGACCAACAAATTAACGAGGTACACATGGGATACGTTCTCAGTATTATCGTTGCCACCATCCTCGCAAGCCAGGGGTGTGACTACGTACACTACCCTTGACAGAACTCCTACGCAGTGTACGAAGTTAGCTGAGTCAAACTCATAATTGACTTCGCCGTACCACTCATGAGAACAGTGCAGACACGCGTACGATTCGCGCCCTATTTCCAGGAATCGCAATATAATTACCCATTCGATCATTCTCATGAGCCACTGATCGGCATTGTGTATTCAAATAATTACGTCTACTGCCCAAACAGTTCATGAAGACCACCCAGAAGACCACTGGAATTGGCAAGCGATACTATTGGCTGAGTTCATCTTCAGAGTTTTGATAAGGCGATTTGCCAAGGGGTACTGAGACTGGTATAATCGCGAGAATAGTTATGAATCATGTTATTAGCATACCCGAATAGCAATATGTGTCCACAAGCCAATCTTTATCTTTGTCAGTTTTGTAACATCGGGCTTGTATTTCTGTGACGTGTAGGTGACGCCTTCCAAATGACTATCGTGAAGAAATAGCTGGAAGTCTCTACTCGAAACGACGCACCTGCAATATACCAAAATAAATATCCACATAAATCCAGTCGTGGGTTTCTGTTATGGAAACGTATTTAAGTCTGTTGTTATGTCCTCTGATTCCTCTTTGTTAAACAGGTTCATCGTTTCCTAAATAAAACAATATATATATATGACCTTGGGCTTGGAAATGTATACACTAAAACAAATTAGCTACTCGGTTTACAGATTTAAGTTGTTGCAATCACATGGTACAAACGCTCATCTAACTTACTGTTTCGTCTGTGTCTCTGACGGCTTGATCCAGACGCTGTATGTGAATGAAGAGTGCGAGATCGGTGTCAACCAACACATTGACGACCGCTCCTCAGAACGGTCGATACCTGCAATGTGACACTTGTCTTCACCCATCTGGATGACGTCAACCGGAAACCGATGGTCAGTTTTCCGCAACGTCGACACATTGCGCATGCAACCGGACCCACATCGGACCTGACTGGAGTCAGGGTATTTCAGTATTTCGGTATTACGACCACACGTTGCGTCGGACGGGTAAACAATAACGTTCTGATTGAGCGCTGCGTTGTGTTTTGTCTGCTTGTTGCTTGCTGCGGCTAGGACTAGTAAAGTCGGTAGCAGTGACGTCAGTGCGACGAAGACTGCCATATAGAGGCGCCACTGTACGGGACCGGCCATCTTGCGTTATAATTGTGGCCCCGTCGAAATCCACAGATACGTATGTTTTCTAAGTGAATATCCACATGGATGTGTGTCCTCTTCAATGGATATCTATAACAAAGACGTATGGTTGTAAGCGGGCATACTAAAAGGCGGCCAAGTAGGACAAGCCTGGGTAGTGCTATATTGCTCTTATTCTAGTCGTTGAATTTAAAAATCCAAACTCTACTTACGGTATGAAAATCATCCGCTTTGTTAATTAAACTTATTTTGCAATGATTCGAACTCCTCGACTCTTCAGATTGCTATGTATGTTTAGGCCAATATATGATATCCGCCATATTTGTTCAAGCGGCAAGGCCAGAAATGGAGGCCTGAAATATATACAAGTATTATAATATTCGGAGTTTCTGCAGCTGCAATCGTGACAAGATACAAATCACATGAAGCATTTCCATAGTGGCCTACTGTACGCAACATTTTGAATATTACATGATTGGAATTAGCACAACATCGTCCTTTTATCCACCTTTAATTTCTGCCAATGGTCACCTTTCAGATGAGGTGACTCCATTTTACTGTTTTGTTCCACATTCAAAGCTGTGCTTGTTCCACTGTACTGTTGGTCTGTTTTGTTCCACATTCAAAGTAGTACTTGTTCCACTGTCCTGTTGGTCTGTTTTTTGTTCCACATTCATCAAAGTATTGCTTGTTCCACTGTAGGCCCTACTGTTGGTCTATTTTGTTCCAAATTCAAAGCAGTGCTTGTTCCACTGTACTGTTGGTCTATTTTGTTCCACGTTCAAAGCAGTGTTTGTGCGCACAAACACGCGTACTCTTTCGTCAGCCAAGCCCACTAGCAGGACGCTTTCGCTTCATGTGCGAATGCTTTACATAAGACCTGAAACTATCTCCGTTATAAACCGGATATAATACAATTATCAACAAATTTTGATAATCGCTGTACCAAACTGGATAACTACGCATTGAAACGGCGTCGTAGTTGGCCTTCATGCGAAGTAGCAGCAACAGAAGTAACTTGACACAGCAGTGCACAACGGTATTGCATTCACGTACGAATGTTTAACCGGCTACCTTGTATGGACCCAGGAGGTTTGTTCGTACATCTTGCGCGTATATTCCAACAATCGCTAATAATCGGGTTGTCTGACGAGATTTAGCATTCCATTGCTTTTATCATCAGCCAGTTTGTTTAAATTCAGTTTGAGTACCTTATCAAATACATCTGCCAATATTCTCCAAATTGTAAAATTAATTATTATGTTTGAGTTACATTAGTCCTACACAACCAGCTACATAACATATTGGAACAGGGTAGTGATGAAAATGTTAGTTGATTTATTTTTATTTATGTAAAGGCATTACTATATTTGGGTACTGTGCGTTTTTGGCATTATATACAAAATAAATGTATACATACAGTAATACAATTTCTGCCTTCCATAACCCCAAAAGTCAGCAGAGTTATTTTCATTGGGGTCCATGTGGATCAATATTAGGTCCTACATACACGACGTTAACCTACCCATGCAGCACTTATCCAATGGGAGCAGACTGGGGCAGTATTTTGTTCATCAACTCGTTCACCGCCAACTATTTCATTCTGCTGTCACCAACAGAGCGAACGTAACTCAGCAGTGGCGCCTTCTGGAGAGGGACTTATCCCTAGCTGTACCCATGTCTCTCCGATAGGTAGAAAGCATATCGCAAAGACGTAAGTAAATAATACATCGCCTGTTGGTAAACCAGAGACTAATGGTCCAAGTAAGCGAACTAATATAGAAACATGCGAGTGGGCCTCGGCACCTGGGAGGAGACACGGACACACTGCCCAACATTAGCGTCATCATATATGGACTAGTCCTAGGTCTTGCACACATGTGATTGGCACACATCGACTATATGGCAGTGGTGAAGCTGTCACTAATGAACAGGTAAATAACCGGACCGACCAGGATACGTGGATTCAGAGGTAATTGGTTGTTGCGTTGTCACACATGGAGTCGGCCTACTCCCCTGGCCAGTCCAAGACAGACATCGACCTGAACTCGTTTCGCGGGTCAGTGCCTCATGGACGACCGCAGATTAACACGAGAAGGCGCATACATTACTAACCATTTACGTATATATGATTGATTTATTGATTTATTTATTCAATATAAAATGTAAACTTGTCGCCCACATAAAATATAAATACAGGGTATGTAAATATAAAGTATGACACAAGAAAGTGCAAGCACTTGTTTCTATTGTGGTCCTTGGACAGACACAGACAAACACATGATGCATATATTAATAGAATATGACAAAATAACAAACTAAAACAACAATAATAAATAAATACTAGTTACTGATCAGATGTCAAAAGACATTGATAATTGTAATACAGTATTATGAAGGGAGGCAGATTACCTCCTGATTATAAGCACTATTAAATCATTTGAAAAATCGCCTCATATACTACAAATACATAATACCATTTTTTTAATTAAATTCTTTTAACAAAAGATGTGTTATCAATTTAAAAAATCACTAAGTAAAAAATAAAATACAGGTACCTCAAAAATAAGATTGAATTAAAAGTTAACAAATGAGCTGGCTTCCTGATCATTAAGATAATTGAACACAAACTGTTTCACTAAATAGTTAAATTGGTTCTTGTTCTGAGCACTTTGAATGTTATATGGCAGTTCATTCCATGCCTGTATACCTGTGTAGTAAAAAGAAGTTTGACCGAAAGATTTAACATACGGCACATGCAGAGACAAAGTACTAGATCTTGTATTTATACCGTGCTGTTTGCGTGTTACGTTGAAAGAATCGGACAAATAAATCGGTGCTCTGTCATTGACAATATTATAGACAAGGTTCAATTTTAGTTTCTTAACCCGTAGATCCACTGGTAACATGTTGACCTGTCTAAACTCCGTTGATCCAATGTGGGTTCTGGCCGGTGCATTAAGAAGGAAACGGATTACTTTGTTCTGGGTACACTGTAGTCTAGTTTTATATTTCTTGGTTAAATTCGAGAACCATGATGAACAGGAATAGTCAAAATGACATTGTATTAAGGCAGAGGTAAGAAGTTTTTTGTTTTCATGTTGACATTTCTTGTTTGCCTGTATAAGAATTTTAACTTAGCATTTAATTTACAAATTGTCTTCTCAGCCACTCCTCCAGTTAGTGACTGATCTAACTCTACACCTAGGTATTTAACATGCGTCTGAGAAGTCAATGTGTTACCATAGAATGGAATTACATGTGTGGAGTTTACGTTTCGATCCAAAAAGGATTGATTCATTGTCCCCTAGATGTAGGGACAGTTTGTTATTTATCAGCTATTGTGGCTGCCTCAAGCTCCGATGAGAGACTTTCTTGGATGTGTTGGGTGTTCTTACCCGAAACTATGAGGGCCGAATCGTCAGTGTACAAAAGAAGTTTGCAGCGAACAGCTGATTGAATATCAGTAATATATATTAGAAAGAGAGAGGGTCCGAGAATTGACCCTTGAGATACACCAATTTCAACTGATTGTTATCGTTCATATAAATATGATTGAAACCAAACTATGGCAGATTTGTGAAGTCCTATAGCTTCGAGTTTGTGAAGCATAATCTTATGGTCTACGGTGTCAAAAGCCTTCTGAAGGTCAAGAAGCACCATACCTATATAATTACCTTCATCTTGCCTGTCTGGTGTACTAAACATATTTCTGTAGAACAGGAGGATATAAAACCAGATTGATATTCATATAGGATCTGATGTGCTTGTAGATACTCGTCCAGTTGTTGATAGACGATCCTCTCAAATAATTTCGAGATAGTATTTAGAATCGAGATCGGCCTGTAATTACCGGCTTCTATCTTACTACTCTATTTGTAAATGGGAATCACCCTTGCTGATTTAAGATCTTCTGGAATTTCACCGGTAGACAAAGATAAATTTAAAATATGCATCAAAGAAGACGCAGTGAGCACAATCCTTAATAAATATGGATGACAATAGATCCAAACCAGTTGTCTTGTTTGAGTTTAGTTTGCCAAAAAATACTTAGTACTTTTTTCTCGTTGACTTCATTAAAACAGAAACTATTACTGGTGACACCCAGTGAACTGTAGAAGTCTTGGATGTGTTGCCCTTCATATTTACCATTACTTGGTGGAAATTTACCAACCAGTGTTGAGACTACATTACTCAAATAATTATTTAAATGCTCAGATACTATTGATTGATCAAAATAAATGTTGTTATCGATATCGAGTCCTATATTCCCTGGCTTAGTTTTACACTGAGAGGAAGTTCCGAGGCTTTTCAGCATTTGCTATAATTTCTTTGGTTGCTGTTTGAATTCGTCAGCCCTGATAGCAATGATGTCTGATATGGCCTGTTTCTTCTTATATTGAACTTGAATCCGAAGATAAGTGTATTTTCCGTGCCAACTGATGTCTTTGGTCTTTTTGAATTTTGTGAATGCCCGATCTCTTTCCTGAACGAGACGTAGTATATCCCCGGTCATCCATGGGGCGGTAAGCTGTTTAATGCGGATATACTTCTAAGGGGCAATGTTATCAATAACGGCCATTAACTTAGATTTTAAATGATAAAAAGCCTCGTGTATAGAGTTAGTATCCAGTACATCCTGCCAATCTACCTCCTGCAGTTTTCATTCACAAATTTCCTTACTGTAGTTTTTGAGCGATCTTAATGTCACACCGTTGTGTTGATTAACATAACTATTTTCTTGCATTTGCGTGTACAACGTATTAATTGGTGGTCACTTAAGCCGATATCTAATACACAACACTGTGCTATTTTAGCAGGGTCTGAGATGAGAATGAGATCTTAGATGGTGGATGGTGTACTTGTAATCCTTGTAGGTGTGTTATTAAGTTGGATTATACCAAACATAGACATGTAATCCTTCAGTGACACATACAACTGATCAGGTGAGTGTAGTCATCGTTAAAGTCACCCATCATGACGAATTATTGATTGGTGAAAGAATTACATTCCAAGCAGCATTGTTCGAGTATATTAGAACAGTCCATCTGCTTGGGTGGACAGTAGCATATACCAATTAAAATAGGTTTGGTCTTAGGTAAATACAGTTCAGCCCACTCAGTTTCTAGATTAGTATATATATCGTCTCTTGGTTTGAAAGCAATGTCACTTCTTATGTAAATACCATCAGGAAAACGTCCCTCATCCCCGTTGTTAGATTGCGTGAAGATCGACGGGCGGTCGCTGATGTTGTCGTCGGTCTTGTCATTAGCAAACGGGAGAAACTGAGCATCGATCGCACAGAAAAGTAAAGAACGTGACCGTATAAATATCTGCCTGACAACGGCTCGCAAAATTTTATTGAAAAGTCATACTTAAACTCGTGGTACGAATGTAGAGAATTCTGTGTCAATTGCTATAGTGCCGCCAAACCTAAATTGCAAATGTGATATATAATAAATGCTAAAATCACTAAAACGAAACTTTAAAACGTTCGGTTGATTTCCCGCCGAAACCGTCATATTGGATAACATCAACAACGAAGAAGCAACGAATCCAAACTAAACTACCAACAGCTAAGTACACTACATGTCACCAGCTACACTTTTGATGATTATGTCATAACTGAAGTTAATTTGTTTTTGTTGCAAAAGCCTGTAAATTTGACACGTACACCATAAAAATACTAAATTCACGTAATGGATTTCAGCCTCGAATACCGCTCCTAGCAACGACATCGGTACCGCTACGTTTCCGTGAAGCATACAATTTTAATAAAGTATACGTATATAAAATATATACTATAGGTTGTCAGTAACTAACAAGAAACCAACAACTTACACATTACAATAAACTGTTTACTAACAGGCCTTTCGCCAAGACGCTTCTTTGCCCAGTATCGCCCTGGGGCCCTACCAGGATGTCTTGGAACTCACTCACATGTTTTGTCATAACTGATTACATCATTATAATACTGCATCCTATAGAAACTAGTCACTAAACGTTTTACACGGACAAATATTTTATTTTGTAATATTAATTTAAGTACACTTATGTAATAACGTCGAATATATTTTAACGACGTTTATTGGGTATATTATTTATTTATTACATTGTGTTCTTAGCCATATATCTGTTTTTATGTGTAGGTGTATTTGTGTGTGTGTGTGTGCGTGCGTGCGTGCGTGCGTGCGTGCGTGTGTGTGAAATGTGTTTAAATCGCTCATTGTCTGTTTTATCCAGTCTTAAACCACTACCGTTCGAATTGGTGACATGGCAGGCTCCATGAACCACTGTCATTCAAAATGCACGTTTTAATGTACCCTGTTCTTGCTTGCATGTCTGCAGACTACTTTTAGGCTTTTAAATGATCCCAAGCTTGAGATATTTCAGAACAATATAAACGAGAACCTCTATGTCAACACCAAACCCAGACAAGATACCAACTCTGTCATGATTTACTACATTTACACTCCTATCTGGAAACCCATGAAATGTCTAAAATCCAGCAGCTCCACTGGATTACTGATCATTCCTCCACCGTATAGACATAGAACAAATAGAACAACAACTAAATTCACACTACTTCTATGCATCATGCTATAGGGAGATGTCCAACTGAATCCAGGCCCACTAAATATCACACCTGTAAGAAATCTTTAAAGTCCAATGCATTCAGCCTAACATGTGGTAACTGTAGTAAATAAATATACATAAAATGCACCGGAATATTGAGAGAAGAATGTAACAACACTTATAGAAACCTAAACACACCTTGGCATTGTTCAAATTGCTCGGCACACTGTGGCATTTGCCACAGGGATGTCCTAAACGACTATAAAGCAATTCAATGCGACCACTGTCTAAATTGGATTCACACACAATGCTGTGCAATATATGACAATGGATACAAAAGACTAATACATTCCTCATGCTCATGGGCTTGCCCCGAATACAACAACTTCAACTTTATAAATTATTTCTTCAGAGACACAGAAATCCCAACAGATAATCCACCAATATTACATGACGTTTTTCAATCATCAGGTGACTCTGGTCAAGCCCTCAAAACCTGGCAAGAAGCCAGTATACCAGCTATTTTAAAGAAAGGAAGCAGGGCAGAAACATTCAATTACACATAAATATCTTTGACATCTGTGGTCTCTAAACTTCTTGAACACATCATTCACAGCCACATCATGACACACTTGAACAGCATCACATTCTGACTGACCATCAACACTGCTTCCGTGCCAACAGAAACACGATTAATTAAAAAAATCCATGACATAAGAAAATCCCTTGATGAGAAGAAAGTGGTAGACATGGCCATCCTAGATTTCACTAAAGCATTCGATAAAGTTCCACATAAAAGACTGATCCACAACCTCAAATACTATGGCATTACAGGCTCAATGCCATAGTATTTGATGTTGTGGATAGTAAGCCCCCTTAAAGGAACGACCCAACAGGTTGTAATAAATGGATCAACTTCAACACCAACTCGAGTTACTTCTCGGGTACCACAGGAAACAGTACAAGGGCCACCAATTTTCCTACCTTACATAGATGACCTGCCTGATAACCTATTTTCAAATGTTCGCCTTTTCGCTGATGACTGCCTCTTATGATCACCGATTAAAACAGACAATGACACATCTCTCCTACAAAACGATCTGCTCAAACTTGAGGAATGGCAGGACACTTGGCTTATGAGATTCAACCCTAGTAAATACTTTACAATGACCCTAGCGTCGCGAAAACCCACACCAAATCTGTACACCTTCTGCGGACAACAAGTTAAATATGTTGAATCACACTGTTACCTTGGCATACGAATATCAAATACATTAAACTGGGCAGTACAGTGAAATTCAACCACAAACAAAGCACAACAGGTACAGGGAATTATTAGGAGAAATTTAAATAAGTGCCCAACCCGCATCAAGTCTGTGGCTTACACAACCCTTGTCCGCCCAATACTTGAATACGCGTCAACATCATGGGATCCACATTGCCATCCACAAAGAATATAAAAGCTATAAAAGAACACAAACACAAAGACAAGCCGCCAGATTTTGTAAACACAACTACTCTAGAGAGTCAGGAACGATAACACAACTCCTTAAAGACCTGCAGTGGGACATCCTCCAAACAAGAAGGAAATTCAAAAGACTAAGTATATTATATAAGATGGAACACAACCTTACATATATCCCATTTGAACAATATATCAAACGCAATACATATTAGATGTTCACGCAAACATAATAATTAGTTCCGGCAAATCAGGCACTCAACCAATATACTTGGAAATAGTTTTTGTTTCCCAATCACAATAAAAGACTGGAATTCTCTACCTCCAAGCATTGTAACTTTCCAATCACTTAATTCATTTCAGAGTAATCTCGTCAAACATCTGAAAAAAACTAAACCACACGAGCCACCACACGAGGACATTTTGCCAGTATACTATACAGATACAGATACGTATTAAGTCTTTTGAAATAACGTTATCTTCTCGAGTTCAGTGGGGCCGGTTTCATGAAGCGTATTTAACGTTATGCAATTACTTAGATAAAGAAATAGCTCACGGCCACAGTATAAATCACTGTGGCTCTACGCACACACTGGCTGTACTTGTTGACGTGTCAGGAAAGTGTCTCATTACAGACGCAGCAAGACACTGAGGCATCGTCATATATTGTTATCTCGTCGAAAGCCACTATATTGCACCGAAGGAAGGGAACTTCGTAAAAGTTTAAGAATAAATGGGGTATATGGTAAAAATGACCCAAAAAGTATGTTGTAAGACCAACAATAAGAAACTCGCTGCCAATATTTCTCTTAAATTCATTTGTTATTTCCAAATTAGATTGATATCATATGTACAAAATTATCATATTTTTAAATTAAGATTTTTTTCAAATGAGATCTTCGGCTGACGAAAGGTTTCCTAGTAGTGCGTTTAGTCCATTGTCAGGGTCATGGTCGTCGGGCTTGGGGGCAGAGCCCCCCAATATTTTAGGTGGGGGACAGAGGATATGAGACTCGAATCCACCTAGCACCATTTTGTAACTTAGACAATTTCGTTCATCCCAATTATCTGGCGTCTTTCGAGAGAGGCAATCAAACATCGACCCCTTCTTTCTAGCTGGCGTCTGTATCGGACGGGGACAGAGGATATGATTAGCCCCTCAATATTTAGAGTCTCAGGGTATGTTTTAGAAGCTCTCCGAGGTTTTCGGAGAGTTTCAGAATGGGTTTTAGCGAGCCTCAAGGGGGATTCAAATGGAGAGCCCCATCCTCCCCCTAAGCCCCCCCCCCCCCCCCCCAATATTCACCACGCCGACGCCAGTGAGGGTAAATGTTTTGGCAGAAGCTGGTGCAGCGCCTGTATGGGTTAGTTGAAATAGAAAGCATTAGCTCTTCCAGTCCACGTTAATTTTTCCAATCATGCCGCGGGTATATTTCGCTTCGTCCGATATAGACGCCTGCTAGAAAGAACGGGTCGATGGTTTATTGTTTCTCCCGAAAGACGCGAGGTAACTGAGATGAACGAAATTGTCTAAGTTACAAAAAAGGCGTTAGGTGGATTCAAGCCTTGGTCAATACTGTCGTAGGTTGGCGCTCTAACCACAGACGTACACTACATATCACTAGCTACACTTTATGGACATAGTGTGTTTTTGGAACGATGACTTGACAAGTTTACTTGACGCATAACGTAAACCTGTTTGACATCCTCCATGCCCTCTGTAATCGTTACGATTTAATAACCACATCAGCTTAAAATTAGTATCCATATATATATATATATATGGATACTGATTTTAAGCTGATGTATATATATGATATATATATATATTGTGTTGCCAATGGATATATATATATATATATATATATATATATATATATATATATATCCATTGGCAACACAAATCGCACACTACTGCAACAATACGATACTCAAGTAATTTTACAGCAACTAATAAACGTATTATCTTCCTAATTCTCCTTTCAGTCAGTTCAAAGGGAAATCAAAAACGAAACGCAAGTTTCTGTTGAAAGTCATATTACATATTTGTATGGACGTAACATCATTAGTGCGTGCTAACACGTTTTCAATAAGGTGGATGATCCTGACTGGCAGCAGTACAAGCCAGGATATTCTGCTTCGAATTGATCTTGTGTATGTCTGTAATCCACAACGTGTTGTGGCTCTCCAGTCTTCAACAAGGCCAAGTATGAACACGGGTGTTGTTCGGCTTCTGTTATCGTTGTTAAACAACTAATCGCCGGATTTCGTTTACGGCGTGTTCAGTGTGAGACAACCCGGGGCTAGACAGACACTGTAACTGCTGTAGAAAGCATTACATGTCGTCGGACTTTGCCCCGCAGAAACTCCCTCAGATTCTGGTGTTGTAGTATGAACGCTAGATTACTGTCAATATTACCTCGTTTGTCCGCGCACTGGCAGAAACGCACATGCAATGTTCCTGCGACATCTCTTATCGTCACGCACCCCAATTGCGCGACCCATCTCCAACCCACAGTCGTGGCATCGTGTGACGATCTGGTAAGTGCAGCCAAACGAAGTTGGGTTTCTGCAGTTTGGAGTCGTCAGCAGCCCAATATTATAACGTTGAGCCTTTTCCACCTTTACATAATGTTCCACTCGTCGACGTTATATAACGAAATCGGCCAACTATCCAAACTCGATTAGGTGTAACGACCACGTGTCCCTCGTATCAGTAACTATTTTCCTACACAAAATGTATCCGAGATCAAATTAAAGTGCATAATCAGTATTAATAGCGTTATGCCTATTTACCAAGGCTTCTTTACAACTGTACTTGGAGGTTTGTCATTGAATTTGTTCAAAATGCATAACGAGTAAGTGAGTGCGTGCGTGCGTGCGTGTGTGAGAGAGAGCGAGTTTAAACAACTGCACAATTTGCTAATTCCTCTACAACCAAGTGTATAGGTACAGACAGTTTTAAATATGCCTCATTGAAAGATACATTACTGTTTTAATGTAGCGTTTTTACTAAGTGACTGTTCAGGGGACGTAACATATCCAACGAAGGGGCAATAACTGTCTAGCCGCACAGGCACACACACACACGCACGCACACACGCGCAAGCACGCACGTACACACACGTATGATACAGAGAATGACTCACCTTTCACGATGGGCTGGTCGAGAAACCAGCGATCTTAGCGATACTTTGACCGGCCACTACTCTACTACCGTGATACACTTTTCACTGGCGTCGCCTGTCAACGGCCCAAGTTCACTGCATCTGCGGTTACGCCTGACCTGAATGACTAAGTGCCAAGTGGCACCACCAATCAACATGAGGCTACTACTGTCAGTCCATGGTATACGTAAAACCGCGATCACACCTACCTTGTAGTCGCTCCGGCACTCGCCAACGTTTTGTATCACTCAGTGATTCTCACCACCCGTATCTCGGTCAAATAGTACTCAATTCAAACGATTGGTTTATATCGCGATGTCTTGTCGATCACGACCGTCATACCCGACCAGTGTGGTGATGCTTGTGTACTCTCCGCTCCTTCCGACACGCGTGGCTGCACACAGGTCTACTTTGGCGTATAAGGCGAGACTAGTCACCGCTCTGAACGTTACACATCAATTGTTTACCCACCTCTCTCGACTTCCAGTGTTCATATAAATAGTTCCCTTTCTCTCAAGCCAATCAACTCTGCGCTAGACGCATCGACACGAGAAACGTCGTGTTGTGGGTGTCGCGCTGCGGTCTCTTAAAGTCGCATATGCACTCGAAAATAGACACATGACTTAGGTTGTTTACTGCAAATTGTGCATGTGTCTGTTATTGATCGACTGTGCGAATATACACAACCCAGTATAATACTAGAGTGGCACAGTTTGACAGGCAGCATTTAACAAGATTTAATAAGATTGCCAACCAGATAATTAACTCTAGATGGTAGGTGGACAAGGAAGCCCTTTGGCTTATTAAGAGTCCACCCATTTTATCAACTATATTGAGTAGCAGTTGTGCTTAAAGTTAGTTAGATAAAGTATTTTAGGACACTTTAGTCTAGTGAGTGATAATAGGGTACGTTAGCTTACGGCTACGATAAGTTTGTAAACAAGATTTAACAAACCTCGTTATGTGGTAGAATATATAGGTGATAAAGTAACAACCATAAACTACCTACATAAGATAATATATGTGTAAGTCAGTACCTGCTAGACATTTTGATAAGGTAGCTTTGTTGTTAAAATTAAGCATTTGCGATAATCGGGCGAACTAAGTTTATTTAGCTAGTGTCTCTCTTATTCGCTAGGGCGCTGTATAACCTAAATAAATAAGGCAGTCTAGCGTACGCAATCTTACGAAAAGTGTAACATTTGTGCACAGAAAACAGTCTTCTTAAAGACTACATAGACAGTGAATGGTGTAAACACAGTTGACAAAACTATTTTAAATAGCTAATTAGATTATTATTATTAAATAAATTCTGATATGGCGCCTTGCAAGCGGCAAGTCAAGGCAAAGAGACACTTGGTGTGCGACGACTGCCACAGTTGGGTAGATTTTGCCTTATCCGGCTGTACGAAGTCATGGACAGAAACCAAGGAAGAGGGATTCACCTTTCAGTGCGTGGGGTGTTGGAAGGTGAAATGTCTGGAGAAAGAGGTAGCTAGGTTGGTAGATATTGTGAAGGGGATGGAGACGAGAATCAGCAAGGAGACAGACGGAATGGAGAGAGACGACAGGGATAAAGTTGGGAATACTGTGAAACTGAAGGAGCAGAGTAGTGGCAACAAGACCGAGGAAAGGAGACTGAGAGGAGGGAAGGTGATCGGAGGGGAAGAAAGTGGAGGATCGACGGCAGGAAATGTGACAGGTGTGAAGGTGGCAGGAGAGAAAGTGACCGTAGAGAAAGAGGTAGGAGGGAAAAAGAGACGGGAGAGGAGAGAAGGAAATGCAATGGGAGGAAAGATGACGGGAAGAAAGGAAGTGAGAGTACATGTGACAGAAGAGAAGTCGGGAGGGACGATGACAGGAAGAAAGGTAACAAGAGAAACAGCGTCAGGAAAGAATGGAACGGACGAGATTGTGACGGGAGAGCAGAAGACAGGGGAACAAGATTACAACCAGACAGATGCAAACCGTAGAAAGAGCTACACTGAGGCAGTGATTGAGGGGGCAATGAGGAAAGAGAGGGTGTTTATGGGCGATTCGATTATGAGAAAGACAGATAAGACTCTAAGCGAGGGGGAGGACGTCGTTGTTTGTCTACCGGGGGCTAGGATAGAACATGTAACTGAAAGGGTAGAGAAGGTACTGGGGCATGGCAAGGGAGGGTCTGTACTAGTACATGTAGGGACAAATAACGCAGAGAGGGAGGGAACAACTGGGATAGTTCAGAAGTACAGACAGTTAGTGAAGAAGTTAAAGAAGACAAGAGTAGAACAGATTATCCTCTCAGGAATGTTGCCAGTAATGGGAGGAAGGGGGCCGACATATAGAAACTGCAAGAGGATGGCGATCAACGCACTAGTTGAGCAGATGAGTAAAGAAGAGGGGGTGGGATTCGTAGATTTAGGGGGATACTTTGTTGGGAGGGAAGATATGTACATGAGAGATGGCCTACATCTAAGTGGAAAGGGGGCAGCAGTTTTCTCAGAGAACTTGCTGCAATCTGTTGACAGTGGGACAGGCTGCATCTATTTAAACTAGATTCGCAGGGGGGATTCACAGAGAAGCCTGAAACTGGAGGCATAGATAAAGACAGCAGAACTAAATCGGCAAAGAACAGCCTGGAAAACTGTTCTGAATCAGGATATAAATGCATTTGTTTAAATGCAAGGAGCATAGTAAACAAAAGAAGTGAACTAAACATTATGGTAGAAGATATTGACCCTCACATAATAGGTATAACCGAATCGTGGGCCACCACTGATATATCAGATGCCGAATTGGGACTAACAGGATATGTAATGTTTAGGAAAGATAGAATATGAAGAAAGGGAGGTGGAGTTATTTTATATATTAAAGAATCTATCCAGGCTTATGAAATAAAATTAGAAAGAGAAGCAGATTGCGGAGAAGCTGTTTGGTGTAACATAGTTACAGGAAACTCAACGTTAACAGTTGGGTTAGTTTATCGAAGTCCAAACATAAGCATAGAAGAGAATGAAAAAATACAAAACGCTATAAGGGAAGTAAGCAAACGGAACTGTATTATTATGGGGGACTTTAACCATGGGCATATACAATGGAAATCTCTACAGAGTATGGGGAGTGAGGACCACAAGTTTTTAGTTTTAGTACAAGATAGTTTCCTTTCTCAACATGTGCTAGAACCAACCAGGGGAGAGAATGTGTTAGACTTAGTTTTGTCCTCACAGAAAGAATTAGTTGACAATGTCAAGATATGTGAGCCACTGTGGAGTAGTGATCACAACCAGATACATTTTACCATCAAAGTAAAATCAGAAAGGAATAATAAAAAGCAGTATAGGAGAAATTTCCACAAAGGAAGGTATAAGGACATGAGGAAATATTTAGCAAAGATAGACTGGAATAACACACTGAAGAATAAGACAGCAACCGAATGCTGGAATATCTTAAATAGTGAAATTAAGTGCATAGTCGATAAATTTGTACCTTTCAAAAAACAAGGGAAACGGTCTAAAAAGAAACACTTATCGAAAGAAGCCATTAGAAAAATTAAGTATAAACAAATGATGTGGAAGTCATATAGATGTACTGGAAATGATGAAGACTACAACATTTATAAAGAAGCACTTAATCAAGCTACAGCTGAAATTAGAAATTCAAAGAGAAGCTATGAAAAAAAATTAGCTAGTAATATAAAACATGACAGTAAGAGTTTTTATGCGTATATTCGAAGCAAACAGAAAGTTCAGGATAAGGTCGGTCCTCTAGAAGATAGTGCTGGAAATACAATATCAGAGGGATTCTTAATGGCAGAAGACCTGAATGAGTATTTTAGTTCAGTGTTTACCAGGGAAGATATTAGTTCACTGCCAGTACCAGAGGCTAAGTTCAAGGGGGCAGATTCAGACTATTTAGGACAGTTAGTTGTAACCTCGGAAATGGTAGCTAAGAAAATAAGGGCTATGAAGGATAATAAATCACCTGGAGTGGACGGGATTCCGCCCAAACTACTATTGGAAATTGTAGAACAAATTAGCGCACCGCTTGCAACAGTTTTCAATTTGTCATTAGAAGAGGGAGTGGTTCCTTTAGAATGGAAACAGGCAAACATTATACCGTTATTTAAAAAAGGTTCGAGAAACAAGTCAGAGAATTATAGACCAGTGAGTTTAACATCAGTGATTTGCAAATTATTAGAAAGACTAATTAAAGATCACATGGTGGATTTTCTTGTTAAACATAACTTGATAAACCCATCTCAACATGGGTTTTTAAAAGCGAGGTCATGCTTAACAAATATGTTATGTTTTTTGGAAGACATCACTAGGTGGGTAGATGAGGGATCACCAGTAGATATCATCTATTTAGATTTTCAAAAAGCTTTCGACAAAGTACCACATCAAAGATTACTCCTTAAGCTAAAGGCCCATGGCATAGGAAATGGTATAATAAACTGGATAGAAAAATGGCTGAATGACAGAAGACAACCTGTAGTAGTTGATGGGGAGGCTTCAAACTGGAAATCGGTATTGAGTGGGGTACCACAGGGATCAGTATTAGGACCTATATTATTCTTAATATATATCAACGATTTGGACGATGATATAACAAGCAAGGTGTTAAAATTTGCGGATGATACAAAAGTGTTTAGAAGGATTAAAAGTGATGGAGACAGACAGCATTTACAAGATGATCTTGATAGGTTGATCAAATGGTCTGAAAAGTGGCAAATGCTGTTCAATTTTGGGAAATGTAAATGCCTCCACACAGGTCATGGGAATGAAGAGGTAAAATATAAAATGGGGGGTACTGTTCTAAGTACTACTGTAAAAGAAAAGGACTTAGGGTTAACCATTAGTGCTGATATGAAGGTTTCAGAGCAGTGCGGAATTGCAGCGTCAAAGGGAAATCAAATCCTTGGATTAATTAGGCGAAATATAGCGTATAAGAAAAAAGAATTCATAGTACCGCTGTACAAAACAATAGTGAGGCCTCATTTAGAATATTGTATACAAGCATGGAGGCCATATCGCAAGAAGGACATAGATATGCTAGAAAGAGTACAGAGGAGAGCGACTAAAATGATACCAAATCTGAGGGATCTTAGTTACGAAATACGCCTAAAAGAATGTGGTTTAACAACACTAGAGACCAGGAGATTGAGAGGCGATCACATAGAAGTGTTTAAAATATTGAATGGTTATGAAAATATTTATAGAATTTTTTTTTTCTCAGTTAAGAAAGATAGAAGGACCAGAGGACATGAAGCTACATTAGTAAAGGAGCAGTGTAGATTAGATATAAGAAAGTTCTCATTCTCACAAAGGACTGTAAATGAATGGAACAGATTATCTCCTGATTGTGTTGGTGCTAGTAGCGTGAATATGTTTTAAAATAAAATCGACACACACCTTAAAAAGGCGGGATACATGTAGATAAAAAGTATTGGACTCTCGATAAGCCAAACGGCTTCCTTGTCCAACTGCCATCCAGAGTAATTTTCTGGTTGGCAATCTTGTTAAATCTTGTTAAATCTACGTGTATCCCGCCCTTCTGAGGTATGTGTCGATTTTATTTTAAAACATATTCACACTACGAGCACCCACACAATCAGCAGATAACGTGTTCCATTCATTTACAGTCCTTTGTGAAAATTAGATCGTTCTTATATCGAATATGCACTGCTCCTTCACTAATGTAAATTTATGTCCTCTGGTGTTTCTATCTTTCTTAACTGAGAAAAAAATATTCTATCAATATTTGTATAGCCATTCAATATTTTAGACACTTCTATCTGATCTTCTCTCAATCTCCTGGTCTCTAGTGTTGTTAAACCACATTTTTTTAGGCGTTTTTCATAACTAAGATCCCCCGATTTTGGTACCATTTTAGTTGCTCTCCTCTGTGTATTCTTTCTAACATATCTATGCCCTTCTTGCGGTATGGCCTCCACGCCTGTATACAATATTCTAAATGAGGCCTAACTATTATTTTGTACAGCGGTACTATGAATTCTTTTTTCTTATACGCTATATTTCGCCTAATTAATCCAAGGATTTGATTTCCCTTTGAAGCTGCAATTCCGCACTGCTCTGAAACCTTCGTATCAGCACTAATGGTTAAACCTAAGTCATTTTCTTTTACAGTAGTACTTAGTACAGTTCTCCCCATTGTATATTCTACATCTTCGTTCACATGTCCTGTGTGGAGGCATTTACATTTCCCAGAATTGAGCAACATTTGCCACTTTTCAGACCATTTGTTCAACCTGTCAAGATCATCTTGTAAATGTTGTCTATCTCCATCACTTTTAATCCTTCTAAACACGTTGTATCGTCCGCAAATTTCAACACCTTGCTTGTTATATCATCGTCCAAATCATTGTTATATATTAAGAATAATATAGGTGCCAGTACTGATCCCTCTGGTACCCCACTCAAAACTGATTTCCTCTACATCAACAACTACCCGTTGTCTTCTGTTAATCAGCCATTTATTTTCTATCCAGTTAATTATACCATTTCCTATGTAATGGGCCTTTGGTTTAAGCAGTAATCTTTGATGTGGCACTTTGTCGAAAGCTTTTTGAAAATCTAAGTAGATGATCTCTACCGATGATCCCTCGTCTACCCACTTAGTGATATCTTCCAAAAAACATAACATATTTGTTAACCATGACCTCGCTTTTAGAAAATCATGTTTCTATGGGTTTATCAAGTTATGTTTAACGAGAAAATCCACCATGTGATCTTTAATTAGTCTTTCTAATAATTTGCAAATCATCTATGTTAGAGTCACTGGTCTATAGTTATCTGACTTGTTTCGCGAACCTTTTTTAAATAACGGTATACTGTTTGCTTCTTTCCATTCTAAAGGAACCATTCCCTCTTCTAATGACATGTAATATATCTAGCTAAAATGATTTTAATGTGCAGTTTGCGGTCAACATACAGCTACATTCAGTGTTGTTACGGTTCAACTGACGCAGGCGGAGGGCAAGGACAAACGGGTAATACCAGTTTTTATTTTATTTTTAACCAGGAAGTATTACGTATACACCACTTGCGGCATGATAGTTACCGTCACATGATGGTTCGACGCATTCATCTATTGTGGTTTCACGATCGATAAGTTTCATAGTGGTCTGCGCATGATAGTTGTCGCGCCATTTGATTATCAAAAGAATAGAGAACGGCATAGATACAAACACAATGCTGACGAGTCGTCATATTGCTGCAAATATATGATTTTTATGAATAGAAGCACTTTTTGTTAGAGTACACATTGAGTGTTCAGTGCAACGGGAATTTGTCAAACTGGACCAAAGTGCGTCTGCTTCAGAATATGGAGCTTGCACGTGATCAGCTCGATCCTAGAATCAAACGCAAGAAGAAGACGTTACAAATTAAACTAAATCATTGTTGCACTGGTTGAGTAGCCGTGTCGTCATCGTGTGGCCCATCGTCAACAGCTCGTAGGCCTACATATGTAGCCGTGTCGTCATCGTGTGGCCCATCGTCAACAGCTCGTAGGCCTACATATGTAGCCGTGTCGTCATCGTGTGGCCCATCGTCAACAGCTCGTAGGCCTACATAAGGCGTATGTGGCAGGTATTTAGAAGGGCAATTAATTTAGCAAACCAACCAATGCTACCTTTTACAATATTTCACAAGGTTGTAATCCGTAGCAACAACACGGTAAGTGAATAGAGAAGCCACATGCATGTTTATTGAATATCCAGCATTTGTTAGGTATCATTAATGTATGTGTAAACGTAGTGTTGTCGTTTTCACAAAACATTAATTAGTACTTACCACCCTCTGTAAGAGTGTATACATAAACAACATGAATATATACGCTGGTTAAAATTGTTTATCAAATCTACCAGTATTGAAAAACTATCTCGTTAATATGGCGAGTATTCCCAGAACGCGGAAAGATTGCGACACCTTCTGTGGCCTACAGATGACCTAGCTAACTATATTCCATTAAATCTGAAGACAGAATTTATATTACATAAATTCATAACCACTAAATCAGTTAGGCGTTATCCACAACTAAAATGTCTGAGTTCGTGAATCAGCTTAGCTGCTCTTCTACGGATTATTCCCAGCGTTTGAGTGTTCTTCGAAACAATCTCCATAGTATTAGTATTGTTATGGTGGTGATACTACAACACTACGTCTGCTGCTAATTCAAAACGAGACAATTATCCGGCGCAGATAATAATAATAACTTATGCAGTGCCTGTAGAGGCGAGTGGACCTCGATGCCTTGGTGGCGATACACGCCTATTATCTTCAGGAATCTGAGCTCAGGTGTGCAACATACCAGAATTGAAAGGCAAATCGATCGTGAAAAGAAAAGCGCAATGTGGACGAATATTTCCTCCACTAGCTTGCACCCACCCGTAGAACAACAGCAACATTGCACGCAACAGCTACTAATTTTAACATAATTTCACAATGACACTCTCTGGTGAACGACTGACAACAAGACGTGTACACTGAAAAGTAAATTACTCTGAATAAATATCGTTGTGAGTTTGTTTCAAATGCATTGCCAGTTGGTAGATCACATGTCATTGATCGAGAAAAGTGATTGGATATTGAGAGAGACACGGGGTAGAGGACGGAGAGAGAGAGAGAGAGAGAGAGAGAGAGAGAGAGAGAGAGAGAGAGAGAGAGAGAGAGAGAGAGAGAGAGAGACGGGGGGAAGAGAGAGAGGGAGATTAAGAGAGAGACAAAGGAGAGAGAGGGTGAAGACAGAGAGAGAGAGAGAGAGAGAGAGAGAGAGAGAGAGAGAGAGAGAGAGAGAAGAGAGAGAGAGAGAGAGAGAGAGAGAGAGAGAGAGAGAGAGAGAGAGAGAGAGAGAGAGAGAGAGAGAGAGAGAGAGAAGAGAGAGAGAGAGAGAGAGAGAGAGAGAGAGAGAGAGAGAGAGAGAGAGAGAGAGAGAGAGAGAGAGAGAGAGAGAGAGAGGGAGAGAGGGAGAGGAGGGAGAGGGGACGGGATAGAGAGACGTGGAAGAGAGAGAGGAGAGGGGCGAGAGAGAGGGGGCAAGAGAGACAGGGAGAAGAGAGAGAGGGGGAGAGAGGATGGGAGACAGAGAGAGGAAGAGGGGGGGGAGAGAGGGAAGGAAGAGGGAAGCGGTGCCTGGCATTCTGGAATACTTCAGCAGCGCTTGAGACACCAAAGTTTAGACGCTTATATATCCACAGTCCAGAGTGTGTTGAGAATGTAGTGATGCATCAGGACGATGATTCTACCTCCAGCTGGTTGTAACCTTGGTTCAGATCGAGCTTGCTGAACACAGCTGCACCATTCAGATCGTTCATTAGAACATTGAAGGTTGGCGTAACATGTCGCTCTCGTTTGATGGCTTAGTTTGCTTGCCGCATGTCAACACATACACGGATTTGACCCGGACTTTTGGGTTTTGGCACTACAACCAGTGGTGACACGCAAAGTGTTGCACCCTCCTCTTTCTCTATCACTCCAAGCTCTTCGTTTCGCTTGAGCTGTTCTTCGAGTTGTTTCCTGACATGGAATGGAATCCTTCGATGTGGTTGGGCTACTGGCTGTACAGTCTCATCGATATGTAGCTTGACCTTGAAGTTCTTCAATCTCCCCAGTCCTTGGAACAGATCGTCATACTCTGATACCAAACATATGTGTCCTGGGGGTTGTGGGTTGACACTTGCTGCACAATACGGAAGAGATCCAGGAGTTTCGAAGCTTTCCATCCGAGAAGGGATCCACACGAACCAGCCACCACATAGAACCGTTCATCACTTTGTTGTGTCGTTAACTTGACAGCAGCATTAAAGACTCTTTTGACAGGAAGTGGCTTTGCAGAATCATAAGGGGAAATGTTCGTGCTGTCATGGCACAGTTTCGGTCGTGGTGTCAACTTGGAGTAATCATGTTCGTCCATGATATTGATCTCGGCTCCAGAGTCAGCTGTAATGTCCAGTTCTTGTCCATTTATATTAACTCGGAATTGTGGTCGTGCATCAAGTTTCTCTGTGTTAACGGTACGCAGTGACACTGTGTATACGTACGAGTTGTCACTTGGGCTGTCTTGAGCTTCCAGCCTGTTCACATTCGTCTTGTGAGTTTTCCACGAGTTGTTAGGCGTGGTAGTCCTGTTTTCGGTGGTTTTCGACATGCAGAATGAAGCAAAGCGGTTTGGCTTTCTGCAATTCCTGCACCGTTTTCCAAAAGCTGGACGCACAGTCTTGCTTCCTTCGTGTGGCCATGTGTGTCCACAGTTTCTGAATTTCTTTACAGATCCCTCGCGTTGGTGAACTTTGCGTTTTTGAATTGTTGATCCTCTCATCATTCTGTTGACATGTACTGAACTGGTAGGGTTGGAACGCTCAATGCACGCAGCCTGTGTCTCCGATGTTTCCATCGCTCTGGCGATATCTAACATTTTCGTTAGAGTCATGTCGGGATCACTTAATGCTTTTCGGCGCAATTTGTTCGAGATACAATTTTGCACGATTTGGCTTTTTATTTATCTGTCGATGTCTGTAGATTCACATGTGACGGCCTTAGACGTGTGTAGTACCTAGTGATGTCTTCACCCTTGTCTTGTTTAGCTTGACTAAACTTGTACACTTCATACTACCTGTTGCGTTTGGGGGCAAAGTAGGCGGTCAGCGCTGCCACTGCTTTATCGAATGCATTTTCGTTTCCGGTGTTTGGGAGTGTATCGAATATGTCATCCGTCTCTTCTCCTGCGTAATGCAGTAGCAGTGCACATTGTCGAGTAGGGTTAGTGACGTTAATAGCCAGCATCAAGTTTTTGAAACGAGTCACCCATTTGGTCCATCGAAATGAGACATCACCCGCATCGAGGCTGACATCAAACCGTGGAAATGACGGTAATGCTTCTACCATAGTGACCAGATATATAGGTCGAGTTGTTGTATGGGAATAATGCAATGTTTATTTGTCTCACCGCATCATTATTAAAACTCCTCGTCGCCAAAATGTCATGTTTAGTCGTGTTTAGAACGAATTGCCAAAGTCGAGTATATGGCTTGAACGGAAACCATCTTTACTCACTCCCGCAAAACACACTGATTACACTGACTAGATCCAACACGTTAAATACCCGATTTTGTCCGCCAGACGACAGCACCTTACGGTATGATCATGCTGTGATAATAATTACAATGAACATTAGGACTGGATAATGCACTATATAAGAACTTACCTTTTACTGACTCTGTCGGCGTGGTAACAAGGCCTAGGTTTAGGGCAAGAAAAACATCACCACAACTAAGGGTACAAGTGATCAAGTGGAAACCACATATCTACTGAGTACCAGTGGTAAAGTGGAAACCACACCTCTCAACACGATGAAACAATCATGATTACTGACTTTTATCAATCATGATTGCTACATTTACAATTAGTGTATTGTTCTTTTATATCTTCTTCAAGAGTAAGATTAAAACATACCTCAGATTGCACCAATTTAAACTAGTTTTTTTTAATCTCATGGGGAACATGCCCCCGGATGCCTCTAGCAGCGGTTCGCGCCTGCGGCGCTCGCGCAACCCACACATACCACCTCGCCCATCATTTTACGCAGGGGAACACTGCACACACACACACACACACACACACACACACACACACACACACACACACACACACACACACACACACACACACACACACAACGATGTGTACACACGCACTTCCATATACACAAGCAAATGATAGTAAGACGTTAAGCCAACTGACCGATTTATGTTCTGACAATTGACCGAATTTGGCGAGGTTAATGGGCCATCGTTTGGTTCGCCCCATTCCCTCTTACAGTCAAGCGCCATCCTCTGCGTTGGGAGAAATTCACCTGACCTATTTGTCATGATCTGTATTGCCTTCCGTGGAAAATATGAGTCCAGTCGAATCTCGATTTCCCAGATCTGCGAATACGAAAGAAACAATGTTTATTTGGACGCGCATTCACCGCATTAGACGTACAACCGTCGGTTTATTAATGGAATGTTACGTACAACAATCTCCATTGGTAAACGGATACGCAGCTAGCTGTGTATTTATAATCAACACGCCAACAGTATTTAATCAATATACCTGAAATAAGTACAGATCACTTAAACATCCTACATATCATGTTGCATCTGAGAAGAATACGACGAATGTAAATAAGAAAAATGAAGACAAAGAAGACGAAGATGAGGAAGTATAACGACAAAAAGGACGTCAGAAAAGAGGAGAAAGTAAGTGACAATGGCAGCCAGTGTGATAGTGTTGCCATGTCATGCACTACGTAGTTGCGGGACTACGTATAGTTGATCAGAAACTGCGCAGTGCACAGGCTTGCCTCACTTCTATCGGCAGTCGGAAGTTCATCTGGATCTCGACCTGTTCCGGAGCCTTGGCGCCACTGGCCCACGCAGTCGACAAGTCACCGTCGTTCACAAATTCGACGTCGTAGTTTGTTCCGGAATCGTCATTTAGTCGTCTCGAAGTGCTCTGGCCCGGCACGTCGGCCGCGCACGTAATGCTGGAGTTGGCCAGCAGGGCCGGGGTGTTGAAGGCATCGCACAGGCACTCGGGCAGTGGCCGGACTCGGCGGAGATGACCGGTATACTGGGCCTCGATCTCTCTGAAAGCACGTCAAAGTCAAAGGGTATGATAGGACATAACCGTTATGTTTGTACTACGTTTATCCGTACAAACAGTTACGGATACTCCTCATATTTGGGATATAGTGGCATAGTGTTTAGAACGTCAGACTCTCAATCGAGACTGTTCGAGTTATGTTATATTTTTTATTTTGCATTATTATGATGAAAACATCACAGATCGCATGTTCTAAAAAAATTGGCATACGTCGATGTTAGACAATCGCAGAAAATCTCCTCTTATAACGTAACATGTACTTACCGGTCCGTGAGCAGTCTGTCGTAGTACAACCCGTGTCGGAGTTTACCTTTATATAATCCAAAATCTGAAACGAAACAACACGTTGACTGGGAGCAATAACGACAACCTTTCAACCAAAATCACTGAGTCATGCGTAACAATCCTGTTTGTTTTTGCCTGTAATTCCAGACACGATGATTACATCTTAGATATTCAAAATATCGGTTTGTGTTTTGGATATTGTTTGTCAAATGTTTGTCTTGCAAGACTGTCTACAACGTCACGTTATTCTGACAACAACATGTCCACTATTACACTTTGAAGCCTACGCAAATTATTTCTACAGACTTAATACATCGACATGTTCTGATCTGATATGTGTAATCTGTGCTTAGCTATAATATAATTTAGGCAACTCACTTATTGACACAGATAGGTAGCAACTCCATCAGTCCAAAGTCGCAAAAAATTGTGTTCTAGCATAGTATATTTCTTTCAATTAAGTTGAAGTGCGAGAAACCGCAAACACAAATTGCTGGTTTGCGTCCAGTCATATTTGGCATACACTGTGTAGAAAGCATTGTTATACTATCTGCAAACGCTAACCCTGCAACGAAAGCAACAGATTATCTATCTATAACTCGACCTGGTTTGTAGTCGAGACCGACACAGACGGTAGGGTCGGCGCTGTCGGGGAAGTCTTCACAGGTCTTTACAAGTCGTGGGCCGACAGCTTCACACCAGTTCTCCATGGCCGCTACAAAGTAATGTACGGTCTTTACTAGGAACGGTTTGTGTGTGTGTGTGTGTGTGTGTGTGTGTGTGTGTGTGTGTGTGTGTGTGTGTGTGTGTGTGTGTGTGTGTGTGTGTGTGTGTGTGTGTGTGTGTGTGTGTGTGTGTGTGTGTGTGTGTGTGTGTGTGTGTGTGTGTGTGTGTGTGTGTGTGTGTGTGTGACGATGTATATACCTAGGATGAATATCACTAATGTGTATATATATATATATATGTATATATATATTTATATATCGCAATGACAGTGTTAATGGTGTGTGTACAGCGTCTTCTTTTGAGGTACACAGGATAGAGATGATGGCGAAGTATTCGTCTTTTGAGGTACACAGGATAGAGATGATGGCGAAGTATTCGTCTTCTGAGGTACACAGGACAGAGATTATGGCGAAGTATTCGTCTTTTGAGGTACACAGGATAGAGATGATGGCGAAGTATTCGTCTTTTGAGGTACACAGGATAGAGATGATGGCGAAGTATTCGTCTTTTGAGGTACACAGGATAGAGATGATGTCGAAGTATTTGTCTTTTGAGGTAAACAGGATAGAGATGATGGCGACGTATTCGTCTTTTGAGGTACACAGGATAGAGATGACGGCGAAGTATTCGTCTTTTGAGGTACACAGGATAGAGATGATGGCGAAGTATTCGTCTTTTGAGATACACAGGATAGAGATGATGGCGAAGTATTCGTCTTTTGAGGTACAGAGGATAGAGATGATGGCGAAGTATTCGTCTATTAAGGTACACAGGATAGAGATGATGGCGAAGTATTCGTTTTTTGAGGTACACAGGATAGAGATGATGTCGAATTATTTGTCTTTTGAGGTACACAGGATAGAGATGATGGCGAAGTATTCGTCTTTTGAGGTACACAGGATAGAGATGACGGCGAAGTATTCGTCTTTTGAGGTACACAGGATAGAGATGATGACGAAGTATTCGTCTATTAAGGTACACAGGATAGAGATGATGGCGAAGTATTCGTTTTTTGAGGTACACAGGATAGAGATGATGGCGAAGTATTCGTCTTTTGAGGTACAGAGGATAGAGATGATGACGAAGTATTCGTCTATTAAGGTACACAGGATAGAGATGATGGCGAAGTATTCGTTTTTTGAGGTACACAGGATAGAGATGATGGCGAAGTATTTCTCATTTCAGGTACACGGCGTAGATATGATGTCGAAGTATTCGTATTTTAAGGTACACGGGATAGAGGTGGTGGGGTAGTATTAATTTGTTAAGATACACGGGATAGCGATGGTGGCGAAGTATTCGTCTTTTAGAGTACACGGGATGGTGACTATGGTGCAGCAGCAATCTATAAATGGATCCATGAAAGAGATGATGGCAGAGCAGCTGTCTCTCGAGTTGATGCCGATGGACGAGAATTGTGTTTCTTAAGAAGCAGTGTAAACAACAACAATACTAGCAGCTGTAAATAGACAAGTAAAAGGACGACTCTCACCTGTGCATAGAGACCGACATGGTGGCAGGCCCGTACCGCTCCCAGAGCAAGGTGGGAAGTAGTACGTGCAAGCAAAACGCGCAACCAAATCCCTGTTCCAAGTACAATTCTTTAACTTGCTGTTGTCGACGCCCAACAGCATAGCTCTCTTTGCATGCTGGTATGCGTAGCTCTGGGACCAATGTCGCAATTTGTTCGGCATATGCACACCAGGACTATGGCCAACCGTTGCGCATGCGTCAATCGTAAGAATTTCACATCCGTTGGACTCTATTTACAAAACAAATCGGTTCCTGTTGATTCAGTATGAATCAAATAACATATATTATCAGTAACAATTATGTACCTAAGTCCATCAGTATTTCTAAAGCAGATACGTAACAAATTTACACATTTAAAAATATTAATCATATTAATTGTATTATGAAAATTCAGAAAGTATATATAAACGATCTACTACCTAGTATTAACGTAGCCATTAAAGATATTACATAGTTTGAAATAACGTAACAATAGCTACTATTTAAAACTGTCAATTGCAGCATAACACGATACAACTAACTACTATGTATGCAAACATAAATAATATATATAATTTCAGCTGTAAGTTTTCCTTGTATGTACCAGTAGTTAAATACCTTATATGTATGTATGTATGTATGTATGTATGTATGTATGTATGTATGTATGTATGTATGTATGTATGTATGTATATACATATATAAATATATATCAGCTGAATATGTCGGTCACGTGTTCTTCAAGTGTCACGCCGAGATATGTTTAAGTAAATACGGATAGAATGACACCCACTGGTGAATGTACTACTTATCTGATGTTAGACGTTATTTAAAGAAATTATTCGTACTTTTTACGCGCCGTCTAATCTAGACATTGAAGAACAGGTATAACTTAACAGGACAGGTAAAACACTAATAATGTTACAGTAACTGTACGATTACGAAAGAGTCGACACCCAGCAGGTAAACAAAATCACTCAGTAAAACTGTGTTACAGCTACATATGAGATAACTTAAACTCATAAGATAGACATTAAGTATTGCGATACGTTCGGAACGTAGAAATTATACTTAAAGCAGTCTAATTGTGGCTAAACGTACCAATCTGAGAGTGTCCGAGGCCAACGCGAAAGCCGTAGTACTTTTGGCTAGCACCGGTGGCACCCGTGGCACCCGTGTCACCCGTGGAACCCGTGAAGGAAGGACCTTGCTCGCTTATCCCAACCGATAGCGCCGGAGACAAGAAGACGCCATTTGCAAAGACGGCAACGTTGAAAGGAATAGATTCACTTCCGCGCTGCACCTGTGTGAGCAAATAGGAGATGTTTGATTACCGACGACCACCGTTGTGTTTGCATATAGTAGCATCTTCCTAACGCTACAACACAATACAATTCAACTTTATTCATCCCTGTAAGGGCAATTACATTGTCGTTTGGGCCGGCATAACAAAAACAGATAATGTCTCGTTATAAGTAACACTGGTTTCCGAAAAAAAAGCAATGGTTTCTGCATCTAATGAGGGAGGGAAGGAGGGAGGGAGGGAGGGAGGGAGGGAGGGAGGGAGGGAGGGAGGGAGGGAGGGAGGGAGGGAGGGAGGGAGGGAGGGAGGGAGGGAGGGAGGGAGGGAGGGAGGGAGGGAGGGAGGGAGGGAGGGAGTGGGGAGGGAGAGAGGGAGGGAGGGAGGGAGGGGGAGGGAGGGAGAGAGGGAGGGAGGGAGGGAGGGAGAGAGGGAGGGAGGGAGGGAGGGAGGGAGGGAGGGAGGGAGGGAGGGAGGGAGGGAGGGAGGGAGGGAGGGAGGGAGGGAGGGAGGGAGGGAGGGAGGGAGGGAGGGAGGGAGGGAGGGAGGGAGGGAGGGAGGGAGGGAGGGAGGGAGGGAGGGAGGGAGGGAGGGAGGGAGGGAGGGAGGGAGGGAATAAGAGAGCGGGAGAAAGGGGGAGGGAGACCAAATTTATAACGGTTTTTGATAAAGACTACAAATTCCATAGAAAGACCAACAAATTAACGAGGTACACATGGGATACGTTCTCAGTATTATCGTTGCCACCATCCTCGCAAGCCAGGGGTGTGACTACGTACACTACCCTTGACAGAACTCCTACGCAGTGTACGAAGTTAGCTGAGTCAAACTCATAATTGACTTCGCCGTACCACTCATGAGAACAGTGCAGACACGCGTACGATTCGCGCCCTATTTCCAGGAATCGCAATATAATTACCCATTCGATCATTCTCATGAGCCACTGATCGGCATTGTGTATTCAAATAATTACGTCTACTGCCCAAACAGTTCATGAAGACCACCCAGAAGACCACTGGAATTGGCAAGCGATACTATTGGCTGAGTTCATCTTCAGAGTTTTGATAAGGCGATTTGCCAAGGGGTACTGAGACTGGTATAATCGCGAGAATAGTTATGAATCATGTTATTAGCATACCCGAATAGCAATATGTGTCCACAAGCCAATCTTTATCTTTGTCAGTTTTGTAACATCGGGCTTGTATTTCTGTGACGTGTAGGTGACGCCTTCCAAATGACTATCGTGAAGAAATAGCTGGAAGTCTCTACTCGAAACGACGCACCTGCAATATACCAAAATAAATATCCACATAAATCCAGTCGTGGGTTTCTGTTATGGAAACGTATTTAAGTCTGTTGTTATGTCCTCTGATTCCTCTTTGTTAAACAGGTTCATCGTTTCCTAAATAAAACAATATATACATATGACCTTGGGCTTGGAAATGTATACACTAAAACAAATTAGCTACTCGGTTTACAGATTTAAGTTGTTGCAATCACATGGTACAAACGCTCATCTAACTTACTGTTTCGTCTGTGTCTCTGACGGCTTGATCCAGACGCTGTATGTGAATGAAGAGTGCGAGATCGGTGTCAACCAACACATTGACGACCGCTCCTCAGAACGGTCGATACCTGCAATGTGACACTTGTCTTCACCCATCTGGATGACGTCAACCGGAAACCGATGGTCAGTTTTTCGCAACGTCGACACATTGCGCATGCAACCGGACCCACATCGGACCTGACTGGAGTCAGGGTATTTCAGTATTTCGGTATTACGACCACACGTTGCGTCGGACGGGTAAACAATAACGTTCTGATTGAGCGCTGCGTTGTGTTTTGTCTGCTTGTTGCTTGCTGCGGCTAGGACTAGTAAAGTCGGTAGCAGTGACGTCAGTGCGACGAAGACTGCCATATAGAGGCGCCACTGTACGGGACCGGCCATCTTGCGTTATAATTGTGGCCCCGTCGAAATCCACAGATACGTATGTTTTCTAAGTGAATATCCACATGGATGTGTGTCCTCTTCAATGGATATCTATAACAAAGACGTATGGTTGTAAGCGGGCATACTAAAAGGCGGCCAAGTAGGACAAGCCTGGGTAGTGCTATATTGCTCTTATTCTAGTCGTTGAATTAAAAAATCCAAACTCTACTTACGGTATGAAAATCATCCGCTTTGTTAATTAAACTTATTTTGAAATGATTCAAGCTCCTCGACTCTTCAGATTGCTATGTATATTTAGGCCTATATACGATATCCGCCATGTTTGTTCAAGCGGCAAGGCCAGAAATGGAGGCCTGAAATACATACAAGTATTACAATATTCGGAGTTTCTGCAGCTGCAATCGTGACAAGATACAAATCACATGAAGCATTTCAAGTGGCCTACTGTACGCAACATTTTGAATATTACATTACATGATTGGAACATCGTCCTTTTTATTTTCTGCCAATGGTCACCTTTCAGATGAGGCGACTCCACTGTACTGTTGATCTATTTTGTTCCTTTTGTTGCTTTCGTCAGCCAAACCCACTAACAGGACGCTTTCGCTTCATGTGCGAATGCTTTGCATAAAACCTGAAACTATCTCCGTTACAAACCGGATATAATACAATTATCAACAAACTTTGATAATCGCTGTACCAAACTGGATAACTACGCATTGAAACGGCGTCGTAGTTGGCCTTCATGCGAAGTAGCAGCAACAGAAGTAACTTGACGCAGCAGTGCACAACGGTATTGCATTCACGTACGAGTGTTTAACCAGCTGCCTATTGTATGGATCCAGGAGGTGGCTGTGTGTTTGTTCGTACATCTTGCGCGTATCTTGCAACAATCGCTAATAATCGGGTTGTCTAACGAGATTTAGCATTCCATTGATTTCATCATCAGCCACTTTGTTTAAATTCAGTTTGAGTACTTTATCAAATACATCTGTACAAATACAACAGTAATAATTTTATTTCAGACAAACAGTCAATATGTCCATATAAAAACAGTACATCGATGAAACAGTACATCCATATAAAGTAACTACATTGATAAAAACAATACATTAAAAAAATATATAAAGCCAGGAATCACTGATGACGCAATTTCGACATAAAGGCGTTAACCTACCCATGCAGCAATAATCCAATGGGAGCAGTCTGGGGCAGTATTTTGTTCATCAACTCGTTCACCACCAACTATTTCATTCTGCTGTCACCAACAGAGCGAACGTAACTCAGCAGTGACGCCGTCTGGAGAGGGACTTATCCCTAGCTGTACCCATGTCTCTCCGATAGGTAGAAAGCATATCGCAAAGACGTAAGTAAATAATACATCGCCTGTTGGTAAACCAGAGACTAATGGTCCAAGTAAGTGAACTAATATAGAAACATGCGAGTGGGCCTCGGCACCTGGGAGGAGATACGGACACACTGCCCAACATTAGCGTCATAATATATGGACTAGTCCTAGTTCTTGCACACATGTGGTTGACACACATCGACTAGATGGCAGTGGTGAAACTGTCACTGATGAACATGTAAATTACCGGACCAACCAGGATACGTGGGTTCAGAGGTTGTTGCGTTGTCACACATAGAGTCGGCCTACTCCCCTGGCCAGACCAAGACAGTCATCGACCTGAACTCGTTTCGCGGGTCAGTGCCTCATGGACGACCGCAGACCAACACGACAAGGCTGTTACATTACTAACTATTTACGTGTATATGATTGATTTATTTATTCAATATAAAATGTAAGGTTGTACATACATAAAATATAAATACAGGGTACAGTAAATATAAATGATGACACAAGAAAGTGGAAGCACTTGTTTCCATTGTGGTCCTTGGACAGACAAACAAATACATGATGCAGATATTAATAGAATATGACAAAATAACAGACTAAAACAACAATAATAAATAAATACTAGTTACTGATCAGATGTCAAAAGACATTGATAATTATAATACAGTATTATGAAGGGAGGCAGATTACCACCTGATTATAAGCACTATTAAGTCATTTAAAAAACCGACTCATGTACTACAAATACATAATACCAGTTTTTTAATTAAATACTTTTAACAAAAGATGCGTCATCAATTACCAAAAAAATATAAATAAAATACAGGTACCTCAAAAATAAGATTAAATTAAAAGTTAACAAATGAGCTGGCTTCCTGATCATTAAGATAATTGAACAAAAACTGAACTAAGTAGTTAAATTAGTTCTTGTTAGTAGCACCCTGTATGTTATCTGGCAATTCATTCCATGCCTGTACCTGTGTAGTAAAAATAAGTTTGATCGAAAGATTTAACATACGGCACACGAAGAGAAAAAGTTCTAGATCTTGTATTTATACCATGCTGCTTGCGTGTTACGTTGACAGAATCGGACTAATAAATCGGTGCTCTGTCATTGATAATATTATAGACAAGGTTTAATTTTAGTTGCTTAACCCGTAGATCCACTGGTAACATATTGACCTGTCTAAACTCCGTTGATCCAATGTGGGTTCTGGCTGGTGCATTAAGAAGGAAACGGATTACCTTTTTCTGGGTACACTGTAGTCTAGTTTTATATTTCTTGGTTAAACCCGAGAACCACGATGAACAGGCATAGTTAAAATGACATTGTATTAAGGCAGAGGTAATCAATCTTTTTGGAATTACATGTGTGGAGTTTACGTTTCGATCCAAAAAGGATTGATTCATTTTCCCCTAGATATAGGGACAGTTTGTTATTTATCAGCCATTTTCTGGCTGCCTCATTCTCTGGCTGCCTCAAGCTCCGAAGAGAGACTTTCTTGGATGTGTTGGGTGTTCTTACCCGAAACTATGAGGGCCGAATCGCCAGTGTACAAAAGAAGTTTGTAGCGAACAGCTGATGAAATATCATTAATTGATCCTTGAGGTACATCACATGTGACAGTCATCGGTTTCGATAAGGTACCACCAATTTCAACTAACTGTTATCGTTCAAATAAATATGATTGAAACCAAACTACGGGAGATTTGTGAAGTCCTATAGCTTCGAGTTTGTGAAGCATAATCTTATGGTCTACGGTGTCAAAAGCCTTCTGAGGGTCAAAAAGCACCATACCTATATAACTACCTTTATATTGCTCCTGTTTTAGGAAGTCTGTCAGATGTACTAAACATGTTTGGTAGAATAGGAGGATCTAAAACCAGATTGATATTCATATACGATCTGATGTGCTTGGAGATACTCGTCCAGCTGTTGATAGACGATCCTCTCAAATAATTTCGAGATCGTATTTAGAATTGAGGTCGGCCTGTAATTACCGGCTTCCATCTTACTACTCTTTTTGTAAATGGGCATCACCCTTTCTGATTTAAGAACTTTAATTTAAAATATGCGTCAAAGGAGACGCAATGAGCACCATCCTTAATAAATATCCCAGTTGTCTTGTTTGAGTTTAGTTTGGTAAAAATACTTGGTACTTTGTTCTCGTTGACTTCACTAAAACATAAACTAATACTGGTGACACCCAGTGACCTGTAGAAGTCTTGGATGTGTTGCACTTCATATTTACCATTACTTGGTGGACGTTTGCCAACCATTGTTGAGGCTACATTAGTCAAATAATTGTTTAAATGCTCAGATACCATTGATTTATCAAACGAAATGTTGTTATCGATATCGAGTGCTATACTCCCTGGCTTAGTTTTACACTGAGAGGAAGTTCCGAGGCTTTTCAGCATTTGTTATTATTTCTTTGGTTGTTGTTTGAATTCGTCAGCCTTGTTAGCAATGAAGTCTGATTTTGTCTATTTCTTCTTGTATTGAACCTGATTCCGAAGATAAATGTATTTTCCGTGCCAACTGATGTCTTTGGTCTTTTTTAATTTTGTAAACGCCCGATCGCTTTTCGTGAATGAGGCGGTATGCTGTTTAATGCGGACATACTTCAAAGGGGCAATGTTATCAATAACGGCCATTAACTTAGATTTTAAATGATAAATAGCCTCGTGTACAGAGTTAATATCCAGCCAATCTACCTCCGGCAGTTTTCATTCACAAATTTCCTTTCTGTAGTTTTTGAGCGATCTTAATGTCACACCGTTGTGTTGATTAACATAACTATTTTCTGGCATTTGCGTGTACAATGTATTAATTGGTGGTCACTTAAGCCAATATCTAATACATCAAATTGTGCTATTTTAGCAGGGTCTGAGATGAGAATGAGATCTAAGATGCTTGATGTTGAACTTGTAATCCTTGGAGGTGTGTTAATAAGCTGGGTCATACCAAACATAAACATGTAATCCTTCAGTGACACATACAACTGATTAATGTGAGTATTCAGGTCAGCGTAGTCAACGTTAAAGTCACCCATTATTATGAATTATTGGTTGGTGAAAGAATTACATTCCATGCAGCATTGTTCGAGTATATTAAAAAAGTCCATATGCTTGGGTGGACTGTAGCATACACCTATTAAAATAGGTTTGGTCTTAGGTAAATACATTTCAGCCCACACAGTTTCTAGATTAGTATATATATCGTCTCTCGGTTTGAAAGCAATGTCACTTCTTATGTAAGTGCCACCAGGACAACGTTTCTCATCCCCGTTGTTAGATTGCGTGAAGATCGACGGGCGGTCGCTGATGTTGTCGTCGGTCTTGTCGTCAGCAAACGGGAGAAACTGAGCATCGATCGCACAGAAACGTAAAGACCGTGACCGTATAAACATCTGCCTGACAACGGCTCGCAACATTTTATTGAAAAGTCATACGTAAACTCGTGGTAGGAATGTAGAGAATTCCACGTCAATTGCTATAGTGACGCCGAACCTAAAATCTTGCAAATGTAATATATATAACAAATGCTAAAATCACTAAAACGAAACTTTAAAACATTCGGTTGATTTCCCGCCGAAACCGCCATATTGGATAACATCAACATCAACAACGAAGAAGCAGCGAACCCAAACTACCAACAGCTAAGTACACTACATGTCACCAGCTACACTTTTGATGATTATGTCATAACTCAAGTTAATTTGTTTTTGCTGCAGAAGCCTGTAAATTAAACTCGTACACCATACTCGTACACCATACAAATACTAAATCCATGAAGTGGATTATTTCCTCGAATACCGCTCCGAGCAACGACAACGGCCACGCAAGCTTTCAATGAAGCATAACGTTTTAATAAAGTATACGTATATAAAGTATATACTATATGCTGTCAGTAATTAACCAGAAACCAACAACTTTTACATTACAATAAACTGTTTACTAACAGGCCTTTCGGTAAGACGCTCTTTGCCCAGTATCGCCCTGGGGCCCTACCAGGGCGAAAGCCTGCAATTTCCATCGCACTGCATCATGCGTCTTGGAACTCACTCACACGTTTTGTCACAACTGACTTGACCGTTATAATACTGCAGACCATAGAAACTAGTCACTAAACTTTTTACGCGGACTGATATTTTATAATCATTTATATTTTATGTTTTAATATTAATTTGAGTATACTTAGTAATAAAGAGTTAACATAAACTAAGAGGGGGTGCAGGGGATGCTGGACCATAATTCATAGTGAAGAAAAGGTGATTTCACATTTCACAGGGAAAATATTGGTGGTGTAGATATATTTTGTGAGCAGAAATCGGCGAAGAGATCTAAATGTTTAATCACCTGTCGTCAATTTCACGAAGAAAGTGATACCTCAATCACGGTTCACAAGGAAAATATATTTTGAATCACGCTTCACGTTGTTGCATCTAAACACGAATCACAGGGATAAAAAAGAGCTTTCACGTTTCAGGAGGAAATAATTTTGCTTATCACGGATCACGAAAATACCCCCTGCACCCCCTCAACTAACCATTTGCTTCAACAATCAAAATTTTCAGTTCAATGGTTTACTCAGAATGTAGTCTTAAAGTGGAAGATTCTAACGAAATCTGGATAACATGAAGACGGCCATCTTACTGATGACGCGTCGATTTGGCCGAAAGCAACCAATAAACGAGCAACATTATTGTTGCTGTGTACGTCACACTGTCTAGAGTTCGCATAGTTGGCTCAGTAGTCAATACTCTTTATGGCATGCAGTTCGTTATATTAGTAAAAGTTCGGCTTGCAATGTGCCATACTGTTCTGCATACGGTTGTAACAATAGTACGGCGAATTATCATGAGATTTCCCCCTTTGAATCGACCAGAAGTGAAACAGTGGATTCATAACTGCGGACGGGCTGGTTGGAACTGTTTTGGAAGCACTCCAAATATAATACACTTTGTTCGGCTCATTTTATCAGTTAATGGGACAAGATCAGACAAAATGTCGCCAACGTCGATTTTTGAAGCCTGGGCAGTGCCGACGACATTTAGTTCACGAACCTCCGCCGTCGAAGCGACGCATATTTTCGGTCAAACTCGCCGAGAAATAAGATCACAAGAAGGTTAGTACCACGACGTAGACGGTATCCAATTATAATCGTGTGCCATTTGAGATGTTGTACGATATGCTGGAGGCAAGCTAGAACAGTAGCAGAATGAACTACATTGCACAATGGAGTTTAGTCTTCAGAAGAAAACTAAATGGCAAAGTTAACGGCAATCAATTCGCGTGAGCGATATTACAGTAACGGATTAACGTGGGCTGGAATAATTGTCGTTTATAATAACATTGCAAAACTTACTGTATTTTGTGTTAGATGAACAAAAACTTGTAACTACGTTCTGGTGAATAGGTATCTTATCCATTCATATTGCATCAGACATTGTCATATATCGAAATGGTTGGACTATTATTTATGTCATAATGTTTATTTATGATAGCTTATTATGTTTACTGTGAATATATATAATTTTACAACAATTAAATACCTTTAAACCACTCTTATCCATGGAATAAGGGTATCAATATCAAGTAAGTTTTAGCCATTATGCCATATTTGATGGCCATTTTCTTTCTTTTTTAACATTTAAATTCTGCATTTGGAAGAAGGATATCTCTGGGAGTAATTATGTAATCGAAATATAGTTATCCATGAGCTCACCAGATACATCATGTTTGTATTATAAACAAATACTGGCATCACTCAATAATCATATATTGTTGAAACATCTTTAATGACATACCATGTGCACACATCTTCACTAACTTGTTATTTGCACATTAATAGCAAAAACAGGTAACAGCTGTTGTAAAAATATCTTGAATTTGGATCAGAAATATAAATAATTGTATTTTGCAGTTCAGCTCGATCACCAAAACGATGCAGCACACGGGGAAAGGCATCAACCTCAAGTTGACTGCGAAGGCCCGAGGCTAGGGATGCGAGGACCTCCTTCATTGGATACAGTATACATCAAACCATCTGTGCTGGTGTTGTGCAACATGCAACGGTGACGCATAGTTGCTGGAGTAAATACCAAACTTGATATGTATTCATTTAATACCTGAGGCATGTCCAAAGCAACAAGTAACCCTTAGATATTCAATCAGTAGATGATGAGTAGGGACCACGACCCAGGTAGTGATTATTGCTGTAAGGTGAATTCCAGTCACCGACTTGAATCCCAAATACACTAAATCAGCTCCTATGCATAACTAACATTACAATCAGTTTTCGAGATTACTGCATTTCATAGGCATCCAACTCGTTTTTCAAGATGGCTACTCAAAAGTACCAGCCAGCATGACTACTACCTTATCAGTAAACGTGTTTATTCAGAATTCCAAAACTGATAATGTAAATGCTGTTTACATGTTATGTCTTAATATTAATATGTGGACCATCAACTTGTGTATGGAACCAAAAATGTTACGTAGTCAAAGTTCCTGATGACCAACTTTTCAGTAGTTCAGTTACTCAGATGTGAGGGGGCGAATACTCCACAGATGGATAGTGCCCATTCTGTATCACCCTACCTACTCTTTATAATGAGTTGGTGTGTACATTTATGAGTACAGTTACTTGAGTGTAATAAATTACATCTCCGTGTAATAATTTTATTTTAGAATGCAATTGTCTGTAATGAAATAAATAAGAGCACTTTTGTCATTATCACCAATTTATTAAAGAAATATAAAATCAAAACATTATATGAAAATACAGTGACTGTATATACTGTAGATACAAGAATTAAGAAAAAACAAGTTATAATAAATTATGTGAAGGAATGTGATGATGGAATGCCTTGTAAGGATCAGTATCATTTTACTAATGTACCAGTATGATTACTATGATTGGCCATTGTATTGTTACTAAAACAACCAACACTTTACACAGGAAAAGGATTTTAAAGTTCACTGAATGCTACAGTTATAAGGTAAATAACAGCAGCTTACTAACAACATATAGACAGGTGTGTTACACCAGTTGTTTGCAGACATTTTATTAGGATACTGCATGTACTATTCTTCACTGTAGGAATGAAAGCTAGATTGATGTTGTCTGCTCTGGCGTGGAACTACCGACCACTGAATGCAGGTAAATAACAGCAGCTTACTAACAACATATAGACTGGTGTGTTACAACAGTTGTTTGCAGACATTTTATTAGAATACTGCATGCATTATTCTTCACTGTAGGAATAAAAGCGTGTCCCAGCCCAGACAAACCTGTTGAGAGTGGTCATGTTGTCCAAAAGACGCAAGTAACAGACCGCAGCAGATGAACCCACGTACCCACCTACCAACTCTCATGGATCGAGTGACAGATGTGTTTATAAGAAATGTCTCACTGCATCCGATCACAGTCGCGAGGCAGATGTGCCAAAACCAGCGAAGGAGGATCTGCTGGCAGCAAGAGTCAGTCAATTTATAAAGAAACAGTAAATACTGACACCACCCACCTACAGCTTCATAGGTCACATGTATATTGCCTAGTTTAGTTTTCAAATCCAGAGTGGTATCTCTCATGTTGTTCCCCATCGGGGACAGGGAACCTTGATCTTATTTCATGGCTGGCGCATGCTGGTAGAACTCTCCGTACATTTCGGCCCAGCTTGCTATGGATCCACCAGGTAAACTGTCTGTATGCAGGTCACACGAGAGACCTGAAATAAATTAGGCTCAAATAAACATCTGACATTGTAAATAAATGACATATAAAAATTGCTTCTATAACGACACCATTCCTTTATATAAATTGTTTACCATTAAACATGTGTTCATCTGGAATAAGGCAAATATTGATAATTTTGCACTACAGAACAAATTATGCTGGTTCCACAAGCATTGTATCTACAAGTTATGATAATTTATATATAATAATATAAGTGGAACCATTATAATTTGTTCTGTAGTGAGAGAGTGTCACTTCATTCATACAGTAGAATACAATAAAGTGTGAAACGATAACCCAAGTACATGTGTGCATAAATGGCTATGTATAGTAGTATAGTGTAACAGGCTAGGGTAAATAATGACTAACGGTTAAAGTAAGTCATACTGAAAATGAACACAGGATTACTTGCTGTTGAGGGAATTTTATTTTGTAAGTATTGTCATATTAGGGTGATGGTCATCATATTTCAATTAGTCTTGGGTCAAACCAGTGTGGTACGTCTTTACATTTAGAAAGTGTGAATGGCGTTATCAGGGCTAGTTTAGACAAGGATACGGTAGAATTAGTTGTTTTGTTTGTTTTGGTGGTGGTTTTATTCCAAGAGATTTTAAGGAGGTTGTCAGTCTTAGATTTGTTGGGTTCAGATACATAGCCTCTGCAACCTATTTCAATGCATGTTAATTCTGATTTTATTCCGTTATTGTTTACATCATGGATTAGTGTGGCATATTTGTTAGTTTTGAATACATGGTCTTTCTTGATGTTAGTTTCAAATGGTAGTCAGTTCAATGATGTGAATTTGCTTAGCAAGTGGATGGTAGACGATGTATGATAAGTCCACTAAGTAATTTCCCTGGAAGATTGCTAATAATTTGGACATCAGGCATGAGATTGCTGACGAAATTATCTACATATATATATATATATATACAAAAAAGCTATATATTTATATTGCTAGTGCTACTATGATGTTGTATTGTGTTCATTATTAATACATTTCAATAAATGTTTAACAACACATTTCACTGGTCTTGTAACAACGCATGCACATATATACGTACTTGTTTGTTGGACGGTTTAATTCTCAGTCATCTGTCTGTATATGGTTCATGGCAACTAGTACATTCTGCAGTACCACCTGCTTCAAACAAAGAATTATAAATCACCTGCTATGTGTAATGCACAGCAGTCCACCTGTAACAAAGAATTAAGCATTTAAATAACAGTTTTACACGAATGTTAAGCAAACATGGATTATTATTCTGAACAAATTTCACAAAGAATGCATTACGATCCTCTAATTGTACTCATCCCAGTATTATACCTGGGTCCATAGAAATATCAAGCAGATTAGGGAAGGCCGTTTTGAAATGTGTCAATATTTGCACAAAATGGTGGTCATTTTCTTTTTCACCAAAACAAATGGGGGCTCTGGCTAAAAAAGTTCATATTTTATTCATAAGACGCATTGTAAACTTTGGGCAGAATAATTTCAGTATGCATAAAGTTAAAAATCCTATCTACCTGCCATGTTTTTAAAAGGTTTTAAAAGTAGTACTGCCACATATTGCTCATATATGCACAGCCATTACTGCGAATGTGAAGAGTGTCGAAGGGGAGTTAATTCCTGTTTATTTTTTATCATAGCTCTGCCTCTGCCCTGTACAATTATGGTTCACATGAATTATGGAAACATTCAACTACATTTTTTTAAGTGAGGTTACAGCCTTGGGTGGTATTCTAAAATGGACTCGTCAAAGTTCAAACACTGAGTCCAGTGGCACTGCGAGTGAGATCTAACTAAGTCTAAAATCAACCGAAGACAAGTGACGTGTCCCGGCCCGAGCGAAAATCTCTCGCTGTTCATACGCAGCCCGGAATTTAGGCTCATCGGTTATTTAAACAATAAACTAGACAGATTAATAATTACCTTCACCAACAGGCTCGGCGTGCTGTCGAGTCGTAACCGCCTCCTGGCAGCAAACATATTCAGTTCGTGTTCATGAACACGGAGATCGCTGCGGCATTTTCCCCACCGACACCAGTGAATTTCATACTTACTTAGGTTTACGTAGGTTGTTTGAACTTGTTTCTGACAGTAGGCGGTGGCGTAGAGGAATTCTTTCATTCTCCAGTGGTTATCTAGGCGGTTTTTAAATGAATTGATACTAGGTGCATATTTACCACCTGTTCTGGTAAATTGTTCCACATTTGTGTTTAATCTAATTGAAAAACTCTCCTTTCTTGTATTTATATGTGAACGTTCTCTGAATAATTTCAAACTATGACCCCTTGTTCCTTCCTTTATTTCACTGTCTTTGCATAGTTATCTCGGCATGCTATGCGCCTCGACATGTCCACTGCCCGTGGGTCTTCCTGTTCGTGACCACCGGCACGCGCTCCTGCCTAACTTCCAACACAGGCCCTTTTTGTGGTTCAAACCGGTAACCAGCTGCTTCGGAATCGATTTGGTTTTCGTTGTCTTCAGAAAAATCGGAAAACCCGTATCGATATGCCATGTTATTTACACAGTATACACAGTCACAGCGCATGCGCGCATAGTTTAATTGGTAAACTTACCACAGCGCCACCTTACGGAGTTGTGAACAAATAGTACGCAGAAAATCTACGAAGTAAGTGACAGACAGTGTGACGTCATTTTCTTCTAACAATGGCGCAGTCCATAGAAATTCGGTAGTTGTGTGTTCAAAAATGTTTTCCTGGTAAAGCGCCTACGTAAAAAATTTGATTGGAGTTGGAAATTGTTAGTTTGTATTAACTCTTTTAGATTCTTAACACTAAAACGTTGCCTTTTGTTTTCCTTTAACGACTTTTATTGGGTATATTATTTATTTATTACATTGTGTGCTTAGCCATATATATGTTTTTAAGTGTAGGTGTATGTGTGTGTGTGTGTGTGTGTGTGTGTGTGTGTGTGTGTGTGTGTGTGTGTGTGTGTGTGTGTGTGTGTGTGTGTGTGTGTGTGTGTGTGTGTGTGTGTGTGTGTGTGTGTGTGTGTGTGTGTGTGTGTGTGAAATTTGTTTAAATAGCTCATTGTCTGTTTTATCCAGTCTTAGACCACTACCGTTCGAATTGGTGACATGGCAGGCTCCATGAACCACTGTCATTCAAAATGCACATTTTAATGTACCCTGTTCATGCTTGCATGTCTGCAGACTACTTTTAGGTTTTTAAATGATCCCAAGCTTGAGAGCTTTCAGGAAAATATAAACGAGAACCTCTATGTCAACACCAAACCCAGACAAGATACCAACTCTGTCATGATTTACTACATTTACACTCCTATCTGGAAACCCATGAAATGTCTCAAATCCAGCAGCTCCACTAGATTACTGATCATTCCTCCACCGTATAGACATAGAACAAACAGGACAACAACTAAATTCACACTACTTCTATGCATCATGCTATAGGGAGATGTCCAACTGAATCCAGGCCCACTAAATATCACACCTGTAAGAACTCTTTAAAGTCCAATGCATTCAGCCTAACATGTGGTAACTGTAGTAAATAAATATACATAAAATGCACCGGAATATTGAGAGAAGAATATAACAACACTTATAGAAACCTAAACACACCTTGGCATTGTTCAAATTGCTCGGCACACTGTGGCATTTGCCACAGGGATGTCCTAAACGACCATAAAGCAATTCAATGCGTCCACTGTCTAAATTGGATTCACACACAATGCTGTGCAATAGATGACAATGGATGCAAAAGACTAATCAATTCATCTAGCAATACATGAAGGTGTCCAACTGGTCATCGTGGAATTGTGTCTGAGAGATACCATACCAAAAGCTTCACGAAACAGCCTCTCTCGATGTATGCCTATATATCGTTAGTGTGTAGATGGTTGTCGAACGCACATGTATGTGAATATATCGTACATTAATAAATAACTAGTACTGCTATCGGACAGCTGTCACATAGTAGTAATCTACCTGAGGTGTTCGACTAGAGGCAAAATATGGTTATCAAAATGAAATTATTTCGCCTGTTCCGTTGGCCTAGTTTATACCTCACACATGAGTCATACTTCCGTGTAGAATACATGTTCTATTCGCGCAACACGTTCGTTCGTATATGACTGACACAGTCGCTTAATTTTTTAGTTTTGTGCCTAGTTAACAGGAGGTACCTCGTTCAAAATAATAATTTTAAACAACTGCACAATTTGCCAATTCCTCTATAACCAAGTGTATAGGTATAGACAGTTTTAAATATGTCTCATTGAACGATACATCACTGTTTCAATGTAGCGTTTTTACTAAGTGACTGTTCAGGGGACGTAACATATCCAACGAAGGGGCAATAACTGTCTAGCGGCACAGGCACACAGACACACAGACACACATACACACACACACACACACACAGACACACAGACACACAGACACACAGACACACAGACACACAGACACACAGACACACAGACACACAGACACACATACACACACGCAAGCACGCACGCACGCACGCACGCACGCACGCACGCACACGTGTGATACAGAGAATGACTAATCTTTCACGATGGGCTGGTCGAGAAACTAGCGATCTTAGCGACACTTTGACGGGCCACTACTCTACTACCGTGATACACTTTTCACTGGCGTCGCCTGTCAACGGCCCAAGTTCACTGCATCTGCATGACTAAGTGCCAAGTGGCACCACCTATAAACATCAGGCTACTACTGTCAGTCCATGGTATACGTAAAACCGCGTTCACACCTACCTTGTAGTCGCTCCGGCACGGGCCAACGTTTTGTAGCACTCAGTGATTCTCACCACCCGTATCTCGGTCAAATAGTACTCAATTCAAACGATTGGTACGTCATCTTATATCGAGATGTCTTGTCGATCACGACCGCCACACTCGACGAGAGTGGTGATGCATGCGTACTTTCCGCTCCTTCCGACACGCGTGGTTGCACACAGGTCTACTTCGGCGTATAAGGCGAGACTGGTCACGGCTCTGAAGGTCACACATAAATTGTTTACCCACGTCACTCGACCTCCAGTGTTCATATAAATAGTTCCCATTCTCTCAAACTAATCAACACTGCGTTAGACGCATCGACACGTGAGGCGTCGTTTTGTGGGTGTCGCGCTGCGGTCTCTTAAAGACGCATATGCACTCGAAAATAGACACATGACTCAGGGTGTTTACTGCAAATTGCGCATGTGTCTGTTATAGATCGACTGTGCAAAGATACACAACCCAGTATCATACTAGAGTGGCACAGTTTGACAGGCAGTATTTAACAAGATTGCCACCCAGAGAATTAACTCTAGATGATAGGTGGACAAGGAAGCCCTTTGGCTTATTAAGAGTCCACCCCTTTTATCTCCGTGTATCCCGCCCTTCTGAGGTATGTGTCGATTTTATTTTAAAACGTATTCACACTACGAGCACCCACACAATCAGCAGATAACGTGTTCCATTCATTTACAGTCCTTTATGAAAATTAGATCGTTCTTATATCGAATATGCACTGCTCCTTTACTAATGTAACTTTATGTCCTCTAGTGTTTCTATCTTTCTTAACTGCGAAAAAAAATTCTTTCAATATTTTTATAACCATTAAATATTTTAGACACTTCTATCTGATCTCCTCTCAATCTCCTGGTCTCTAGTGTTATTAAACCACATTCATTTAGGCGTTTTTCATAACTAAGATCCCCCGGATTTTGTACCATTTTAGTTGCTCTCCTCTGTACTCTTTCTAACATATCTATGTCCTTCTTGCGGTATGGCCTCCACGCCTGTATACAATATTCTAAATGAGGCCTAACTATTATTTTGTACACCGGTATTATTAGTTATTTTTCCTTATACGCTAAATTTCGCCTAATTAATCCAAGGATTTGATTTCCATTCGTTTCAGCACTAATGGTTAACCCTAAGTCCTTTTCTTTTACAGTAGTACTTAGTACAGTACCCTCCATTGTATATTCCACATCTTCGTTCCCATGTCCTGTGCGGAGGCATTTACATTTCCCAAAATTGAACATTTGCCACTTTTCAGACCATTTGATCAACCTGTCAAGATCATCTTGTAAATGTTGTCTATCTCCATCACTTTTAATCCTTCTAAACATGTTGTATTATCCGAAAATTTCAACACCTTACTTGTTATATCATCGTCCAAATCGTTGATATATATTAAGAATAATATAGGTCCCAGTACTGATCCCTCTGGTATCCCACTCCAAACTGATTTCCTCCCCATCATCAACTACCCGTTGTCTTCTGTCAATCAGCTATTTTCTATCCAGTTAATTATACAATTTCCTATGTCATGGACCTGTAGCTTAAGCAGTAATATTTGATGTGGTACTTTGTCGAAAGCTTTTTGAAAATCTAAGTAGATGATCTCTGCTGGTGATCCCTCGTCTACCCACTTAGTGATATCTTCCAAAAAATATAACATATTTGTTAACCATGACCACGCTTTTAGAAACCCATGTTGAGATGTGTTTATCAAGTTATGTTTAATGAGAAAATCCACCATGTGATCTTTAATTAGTCTTTCTAATAATGTGCAAATCACCTATGTTAGAGTCACTGGTCTATAGTTATCTGACTTGTTTCTCGAACCTTTTTTAAATAACGGTATACTGTTTGCTTCTTTCCATTCTAAAGGAACCATTCCCTCTTTTAATGACATGTAATATATCTAGCTAAAATGATTTTTTTACTGTGCAGTTTGCGGTCAACATACAGCTACATTCAGTGTTGTTACGGTTCAACTGACACAGGCGGAGGGCAAGGACAAACGGGTAATACCAGTTTTTATTTTATTTTTAACCAGGAAGTATTACGTATACACCACTTGCGGCATGATAGTTATCGTCACATGATGGTTCGACGCATTCATCTATTGTGGTTTCACGATCGATAGGTTTTACAGTGGCCTGCGCATGATTGTTGTCGCGCCATTTGATTATCAAAAGAATAGAGAACGGCATATATACAGACATAGTGCTGACGAGTCGTCATATTGCTGCAAATGTATGATTTTTTATTAATAGAAGCACTTTTTGTTAGAGTACACATTGAGTGTTCAGTGCAACGGGAACTTGTCAAACTGGACAAAAGTGCGTCTGCTTCAGAATATGGAGCTTGCACGTGATCAGCTCGATCCTAGAATCAAACGCAAGAAGAAGACGTTAACAATTAAACTAAATCATTGTTGCACTGTTTGAGTGTGTCGTCATCGTGTGGCCCATCGTCAACAGCTCGTAGGCCTACATAAGGCGTATGTGGCAGGTATTTAGAAGGGCAATTAATTCAGCAAACCAACCAATGCTACCTTTTACAATATTTCACAAGGTTGTAATCCGTAGCAACAACACGGTAAGTGAATAGAGAAACCACATGCATGTTTATTGAATATCCAGCATTTGTTAGGTATCATTAATTTATGTGTAAACGTAGTGTTGTCGTTTTCACAAAACATTAATTAGTACTTACCGCTCTCTGTAAGAGTGTATACATAAACAACATGAATATATACGCTGGTTAAAATTGTTTGTCAAATCCACCAGTATTGAAAAACAATATCGTTACTATGGCGAGCATTCCCAGAACGCGGATAGATTGCGACACCTTCCGTGGCCTACAGATGACCTAGCTAACTATATTCCATTAAGTATGAAAACATAATTTATATTACATCAATTCATAACCACTAAATCATTTAGGCGTTATCCACAACTAAAATCTCTGAGTTCGTGAATCAGCTTAGCTGCTCTTCTACGGATTATTCCCGAAACAATCTCCATAGTATTAGTATTGTTATGGTGGTGATACTACAACACTACGTCTGCTGCTAATTAAAAAAACGAGACAATTATCCGGCGCAGATAATAATAATAACTTATGCAGTGCCTATAGAGGCGAGTGGACATCGGTGCCTGGGTGGCGATACACGCCTATTATCTTCAGGTATCTGAGCTCAGGTGCGCAACATACCAGAATCGAAAGGCAAATCGACCGTGAAAAGGAACGCGCAAGGTGGACGAATATTTCCTCCACTAGCTTGCACCCACCCGTAGAACAACACCAACATTGCACGCAATAGATACTAACTTTAACGTAATTTCACAATGACACTGTCTGGTGAGCGACTGACAACAAGACGTGCACACTGAAAAATAAATTATTCTGAATAAATATCGTTGTGAGTTTGTTTCAAATGCATCGCCAATTGGTAGATCACATGTCATTGATCGAAGAAAGTGATTAGATATTGATAGAGACACGGGGGTAGAGGACAGAGAGAGAGAGGGGGGGGAGAGAGAGACGAGGGGAAGAGAGAGGGGAGGGAGATTGAGAGAGGGAGAGAGAGAGAGAGAGAGAGAGAGAGAGAGGAGAGAGAGAGGGGGGAAATAAAGAGAGGGGGAGAGTGAGGGG
>OZ023205.1:19751149-20186373 GCA_963995525.1 Escarpia spicata | reverse complement strand
ATGACGTTTGTGTTGAGTTGGACAATTACGACTACATCGGCTACCACCATACTTGCAACGAGCAAAAATAGGCAAACGATCGCTTATATCAGTAATGAGTAATCCACTCCTGATATCACTATCAGTTTCGTTGGTAAATATATTATCAATAAGACACATTCGAGATTCTAGTAGGCTTAGTAATTACTGGGCACATACCAAGAATAAATATCAAATCTAGGAATTTTTAGTACCACCATGTGATTCATATTTCAGTAAATCTATGTTGAAATCACCACAGTTAAATAAAGTTTTCTTCGTCACAACCTGGTTAAATAAGCGGTCAATGTTGTCACAAAATAAAGTTAAGTCAGACCCAGGTGTCCTTTATACGCAAGCAACTACCACATGTCTACACTTGGCTATCGTAACACTTCCTTTGTACATCGGATTTGTTCTCCCTTGATTTTTGCCAGTAGCATCGGTTTTACTCTCGCCAACCATGCAGTGCTTCTTTTCGCCCAGTACCACGGCGAATGCTTGAGAAAGAGGTGGTCTATGAAGTCTGAGTAGTATAGACCCTCGCCTCTCTCGGCCCTTTTACTTCAGGGTCTCCATCCGTTAGGGGTCTGACGTGCTTATGCACGGACGATTTACTTTCCTCTTTGGCTAAGAAGCTTGGTTCGCATATCCATCTTCTTCTTTCTAACAACATTTCAGCAAACTCAGGTGTCGCCATTGTATGGCTTCGGATCCTGTCTAGTCTACGTGTTCAGTACATCCTTTATCCACGAGGATCTGCATGTAGCCGCTGTAGTCCTTCTTCGGAGTGATATTTCGGTTGAGTCTTCTTTTGAGCTCGTTTAACCGTGTTTCTACAATCTGACGGTTGTCATGTGAATTTTGCTTGAAAGGAATGGCGAGCTCATAATGACTGTCGTCCTTCTGTGTGATGTCCTCCCAGACAGATAGCGCTTTCTTGTAGTTAATCTCCTGCTTCTCGTTTACCAGTGTGTCCCATTCCTCTAGTTTCCAGAATTTTTCCATCTGTTTGTGTAAGTTGTCATTGGTGGCAACGAAACGCGAAGTGACCTTGCTCTCTCCAGAGCAATGGTTTCCTCGGTCTGTATCCATAAGACCGTCCAAGGTCCATCCCAGCAGTGTCCTTGTCGCACAGGAATCACCGACATCACCGCTTTGTACCTCTAGTGGCATCAGAATGTCTGGGTTATCCAGCAGCATCACGGATGTTGCGTCTACTTTGGTATCTCTGTGTCTCGGAGGTGGTGCCATTACTTCAACTGACACTGTTGTCCAATGTTTGATCTCTTGATTGGTATTGCTGGTCTGGTTAACACGCGCTCCAGACCGTGATAGTCGCCATCTATGGCCGCCACCTCTAGGTTGACCACTCTACTGCTCACTCTTCTATCCTCCATGTCAAGTGTCATCAACGTAAGTTCTTGTGATTCTCCGCCTAGCCGCAACTAATATACGAGTCTCTCAGAGCAAAAGGTGCTGGTGGACCCGCTGTCCAGCAACGCATATGTCTCAATGTATCTCAGTGAATGACTTGCCCTCACCCTGACAGGTACATGGGTAGGGCTACACTGACGTTACCGGGCCCAATGCTATTACAACTGTCTGTCTCGTCCTTCTCGGCTTGTTTTACATAGTTGACGGCACTTTGGCTTTGTTCAGTGCTATGCTTGACACGTGAAGGGTTGACTTCATGTAAGAACTTCGTGCGCTACCGATGGCTGCCCTACAAGGAGCAAGTGCGGGTTAACCTGCATTTTGGGGAGTAGTGACCAGGACGCAAACAGTTGTAGCACAAGTTGTTGTCCCTTGCTATCTTTATTCTGGCCTCGACCCTTAAGCTCTTAAATTGACTGCAGTCGAACAAAGTATGTCGCTGGCTGCAAAGAGGACAACTATCGCCATGTTCTGCTTCTGGATGTGATATAGCTCGCACCAATCCCTCTCTCGTTTCCCTGGCGTCGGTCGTACTGTCTTCTTTCCTGTGGCGCGTACATCGATTGGCCGTAGGTAGGCTGTCTTCTCTCTGGTGGTTGGTAGATCGTTTGACCGTAGGCGGGCTGTCTCCTCTCTGGTGGTCGGTAGATCGTTTGACTGTAGGCGGGCTGTCTCCTTTCATGCGGTGCGTAGATCAGTTGGCCGTACACCGGGTCGTTGTTCTCTGTAGTAGCTTCTTCTACAAAGGTGATAAGATGCTCTGTCTGGCGACACGTGGAACTTCTTTCTTGTCGACTTCACTTTATGTAGACATCTGGAACGCAAGTACATTGGCAACCTTTCTACAATCTTGACCATTTCTCTACGACAACTGATCTGAGAGATGTACCCTATTGCCTTATGTACCTCACCACAATTTCTAAGTTCGTCTGCGAATTCTCTTAAGCCATCACAAGTCCTCATGGGAAATTACCTGGCCTACTGTCACCCCCCTAATCCATGCATCTACAACAGTGTATGTGTTGCCAAACCTGTCTTCTAGCAGCTATCGTGCCCTCTTATATCCTGCACTACGCTCCATTACGACACATGATTCGATCACCTTACTAGCCGTACCAACACACATTTGTATGAGGATAGAAAGTTTGACACTGCATTCAAGAGTCTCTTTGACGTTGTTATCGAACGCCCTAACAAACCTACAGGGGGTCACAGTCAAAGTTCATCAGCTCTACCTTAGGCATTTGCATAATCTAACATGTTTGTTGTTGTTTAAACATATCAAACACGAGATTGTTCGCGCATCGGGACAGCTGCCTGTTAGGCTCGCTCATATTCAGTTGTCCCGCCTGTCGGAGTAAGCTTTGATGACTTGCTACACTCGGTAGCTCAAGTGGCGCCCTCTCTCGAATAGATATTTGAGCAGTTGTCTTGTTTACGTCGCTTTGTTTCGCTTCATCGGCTACATAGACTTCTGCCTCTGCTTTGGCTGTGGCAATGTCAGTTTACAATTTCAGAAGTTCCCTGTCGTAAAGCCTGCTCCTCACGTTCGAAGCATTGAGCCACTCAAGTGTCGCCGCAGCCGCAACAAGTCTAGCCGCCCTGGTTCGTGGGCTTGTACTGCCAGAACTACTGGACGCACGTGATGTTGACGAACAGGAAACCTGACTCGCTGAATCTTTGGGTTGGACATCTGGCTCAGTCTCTTCCTTGTCTTCGTTTATCATCCCGTGTAACTGTTGCAGCAACTCGGCTGACGACATCATTATTGTATTGTTAAAGTAAAAAAAGTATAAAAAAAGTTGATTATTGTACTATTAGTGGCGAATTGCTGTGTCGACTGTCGTCGCGATTTCAAGACAAGCCATTATTTATTGTTTGAACGTTCGCTGTTTATTTCGGTGGCGTAGTGTGGCGCGTCGCGAGGTACAATCTGCAATATAGTAAATTACTGATAATAAACACATATAGTCTAAGAAAAGTAACATAAGCGTCTTGTAATAAAGTTAATAAATTATCAAACAATCATATATATTACGACACAATCGAATAGATACATACTATATATATATATATATATATATATATATATATATATATTACTTAGTGAAATAATGCGACTAAATGAGGCACTTACAATTTTGGCCTGTCAGCAAATTTACACAACATGGCGCTGCAGGGAATTAATTCAACTCCTACAGAGGGCGCCACACACATACATTACGTCCGAAACAATAGTAATGCTCCAAGGTTGTTTGTGAAATGAATGACGGCGGGAGTTATTATAATACTCCTAGGTTAGCATATAATTTATACAGCGAGTTTTGGTGAAGAGAAAGGTGATACGAGATATCGTTACAAAGCTCCAGTGTTGGCGCATTAATATACCGACGACCCATTTACATCAGAACAAGCACTAACCTAATTACTGCTCGTGCTTTTTAATACTGCTTATCATACTGACTCACAACGTATAGTCACTTATCATACTGATTCACAACGTGTAGTCACTTATCATATTGACTCACAACGTATAGTCACTTACCATACTAACTCACAACGTGTAGTCACTTATCATACTGACTCACAACGTGTAGTCACTTATCATGCTGGCTCACAACGTATAGTCACTTATCATATTGACTCACAACGTATTGTCACTTATCATACTGACTCACAACGTATAGTAATTTATCATATTGACTCACAACGTATAGTCACTTATAATGCTGACTCACAACGTGTAGTCACTTATCATACTGACTCACAACGTATAGTCACTATTTACATACCACTGACGGCGATCATTGCCTCGGCTGCCATCAGAATTACATTTTATGTTCAGACTGTTTGATGTCTGTACTACATTGTTGTTCGCATTATATTGTAGACGCTCGACGTTGTGTCGCTCTGTGGCAAGAATTTCGTAGTTACACAGAACGTTTGTTAACAGTTGTCCCTCGAACTTCCAATCACATTAATGCTAAATTACTTTCATCGGAAAATCGAGCACATGGTGTCGCCGTGATGACATAATCGTCCACTCACTGAGTTGGCGTCGAATTTATACAAGTATCTTTGACAGGGATTAGCAAAACCTACGTATGCAAAACTTTGCAGGGAGTACACGATAAGGACGTTTTTTATTCAAAGCATTCTTTGTATATATCAGCTACCGTATGTAGACACGTGTGTGTATGTGTATGCGTGTGATTGTGCGTGTGCGTGCGTGCGTGTGCATGTATGTGTGTGAGTGTGTGTGTGTGTGTGTGTGTGTGTGTGTGTGTGTGTGTGTGTGTGTGTGTGTGTGTGTGTGTGTGTGTGTGTGTGTGTGTGTGTGTGTGTGTGTGTGTGTGTGTGTGTGTGTGTGTGTGTGTGTGTGTGTGTGTGTGTGTGTGTGTGTATGTGTGCGTTAAGATGTGAACCCCTAATTGTTTAGGTTAAGATAATTTCGTGTTTCTCAAAAGCATGAACACCCTCTTAAAATCCTAAAACCTGCTGAATGTTGTTCAAATATTACAAATTTTACTCTAAAGGTACATGACTCCAAATTGTAGTCAGTCAGGGGCGACTGAAGCAGACGAAACAGAAAAAGTTGTACTAAGGGATTTATGTGAGTGACTCAATTTGATATCGACATTTCACTGCATAATGACAATGGTTCTCATAAGTATCACGATAAATGCTAATGGTCGAAAGGGGTGACAATGATTCAACACTGATTAAAGAACAAATACGAACACAGATACAGTTTATTGGGCCATATAAAAATAAGTATTGGCTTACGGTCAGAACCCTGTTAAAATGTAAATGATGGGTGGTGTTTTCAATATGCTGATTGGACTAACTACCGAGTATCAAAGGGCTATTCTCTGCAATCAATAAATTAAGACATGTAACTAGTGTATTTCGTACAAGCGACATACCTGTAGAGAAATTCATCTAGCTTGACACAAATCGATTTTACTTGAACAATAACAAATACAGTTTAACGGCACCTACTTTAAGATGCGCGTGCTGGTGAGAATCCGTGAATTATGTGGCCTTAGGTGTGGTTGCCAAAATCCTGTTTATCCTGGTTGCATAGTTATAGATCTCAGAAAGCTTTATTCTCAATTATTATGTTCATTTTGTTTGTTAGCTGCCAAATACAGATAACGTTTCCTGCGGTCAGTGGGGTCTAGAGGCTACGGTACTCGATTGTTTGATACCTATAATTCAATTTAAATTTCACTAGAGCAAAAGTTTTCTAATCTTCTATTTACGGTACGCATTTTATAAATGTTTATTAAATTACTATAACTTAATTATGTTATTGGTACATTGTTGACATGTTGCGCTGCAGATCAGTTACATATATAATATATTAATTATTGAGTGAAGACCACATTGTTAATGTCACCAAATTGTAACACTAAGTGTTTTCTCTAACAAAACTTGGACACACCCACACTCCTCGGTGCCTCGATTATGATATAATTATGTGTATATATATATATATTAAAAACTGCACATATGGTGAAGTGTTTTAGTAAATAATTCAGTTGTGTAATAATATAATATCATTGCCTGTTGGGTTTAATTAATCAAATTTTGTATAAATTATGCTTAATCAGCAACGAAATGGAACAAATTTCCACAGACCACATATACGAATCCCCCACCCCCCGAAACAGCCTCGTTAATGGCCGCCTGGTGATGCTAATGTGGTTTTTGAATATAAAATAAAACCACACGGTCCACGAACCTCACACCCCAATTTATTGTTTTTTTTAGCTAGAAACCTGACCCTCTGCATTATGTGGGTGAACTCCCACGTGAACATGTGGCGCCCTCTGCATTGTGAAAAATATAACCCCTCATGAGCGTGTGGCGCTCCCTGGAGTGTTGGGGAAAATGTGAACCCCCTTTGTGAAAAGCTGGCTACTGGCCTAATGCGCGTGTTTGTGCGTGTGCGTGTGCGTGCGTGCGTGCGTGCGTGCGTGTGTGTTAATTGAACAATATATAAAATATAAACTTCCGCTTTGTATAGAGAGTATCACTGGTTAACCTGGTTAATATTATTCTATACTAGCATGCTATTCGATACTAACAATATTATAACTTATTGTCTAGAATGCACGCGAGAACACAATATCAGCTTTTGGTTCATTTGCATTAAAAGCTTGGGGTGAGAACTCCCTACGACAGGGATCGGAAGCTCAGTTGGTCACCTGCAAGTTTCAAGACCGGACTCATGCGTGCTACACCCTACTTCTGCAGCGCGTGCATGTCAGACGGCAGGACCACATGACCAACGCCCAAATGTTCAATATTTGGTGACTGTACTATGCAGTAGTCCAGTGCTGTGTTCTGCTCACTACAGGAGGGTTGTCGATCAACTCGTCTCCAAGCTGGTGTTTCGTAAACGTCTTACTGGTACTATTGGGCGGGTTAAGAAAGATCTAATATACCGTGCACTGCCCGCTATCCACAGCGGTTGGCTTGAGCCAGCTGAGGTTTCACGACTGGTGCAAATTACGGAAGTGTGCAGAGAAGACGGTACCGCTTATGGCGCCTGTCTAAAAGACATTTTTGGACACCTACAATTGATCGTGCACCTACTCTACCTGAGGTCTCTATTACAGCCCCTTGACACGACGATTTTGAATTACTACCTCATTCCGCAATTGGCCTTCTGTTGTTATTTACAATGAAACATTGTCCGTTATCGAATACATCATCGGCACCCTTGTCAAACACGCCATGCCTACGTTAGACGGTCTTGTTATTATCATACAGATTCGCTACGTTCGCCGCTCCCTCCATCGCTTGGTCGTTTGTTCCGTCAGTCATGACAAGGTAACCGTCAGGCGACGGTTTGCTTCGTCCAGCGTTTGTTTCGTCGGCCATGGCTAGGTAACCGTCAGGCGATGGTTTGCTTGGTCCAGCGTTTGTTCCGCCGGCCAAGTTTAGGTAATCGACGGGCGAAGGTTTGCTAGGGCCGTCGTTCCCGTTCGGCGAGTCGTCCTGTCGACCTGACATTGGCAGGTAGCCCCCATGGTAGGGGCGCTCTCCTACCAAGTCCACCGGAACGAGGTAGTTCACATAGTCGGGACTTGTCATTGGGATGTCGGCTGTTAGGATATTTGCCATTATCTTACAGATATCTGCGAAGTGCGGTCGAACGTCTGGGTCTTCCAACCAACATTGCGTCATCAAGTCGTAGCTAAAGGAAAACGAGAGAACAAGCATCATGGGATGAAGTGAAGTGATTATCCATACTTAAGACAAATAATTAATAAAAAGCGTTCTTAATGAAGTTCAGCAATTATTGTGCATAATAACCGAATTAGTGAAATAAGGACGTAACCATAGGAACTAACAAACGGAAGACGACACAACCCTGTGCTAAGGCGAAATAAGGAGCAGTGACGGGCTGATGAGTCGGACTAACATGCACTGAGGAGTCACTTCCGGTTTCTCCAGTCGTCGTCCCATCTCCAGGAATCGCCTCAGGTCGATGTTGTCTACGTCAGAGTACGGCTTCAACCCGCGCGTCAACAGTTCCCAGAGGACGACGCCATAAGACCACTGCAGACACACCAACGTAAAGTGAACACTTGAGACCATCATCACAGATTTACAACATTCTCGTAGCACCAAATTAACAACCGATATTCCAAAGCACACGACTCTATTTTTGTGTGATTTCTTCTTTAATGCTAGGTTGTCAGTTCCGTTACCCGGAATCAGCAGGGATAGTAATTATAAGTAGAGTGTTAGCTAAATCAGGTCTTCTTAATATGGGAACATCGCGAAAGCGCCGAACAATAAAAACGCTTTGTAGTTAACTAAGCCAACCTCGGCTATATTGCCAAAACGATGTGTTTAGAATCTGAACGTTTCTTTTACAATTTGGAAAATTTCCCGGTCAAAATGTACCAATTACTAACACCGTTTTGGGCTTTTAAACGCAAATTAGCACTTTCTTTCCTAGGATTTGTTCTAGTATTAATACCTTTATATTAAAAAGTGACAAATACTCAGCCTCGATTTAATATAGACATTAATATATGCATTTGTGAAAGTGGCCTGTTTCATGAATTCTTGAAATAAAGTTTTGAATTATGACAAAGTCAGTGGAAATACAAAGTGTAATGATACATTTGACACATCTAAGTTTGTTACGTGGCATGCTTCCACGCGAAACCATAATTCACACTGGTATAACATTCATAATAATTTTTATCGACATATATGTTATAATTATATATAGTTTATTTTTACTAAAATACATCATACGCAATTATGATGGCAAGAAACATATAAATAACGATATGTATAAAGCATACGGATGTTGTTCTTGCATAATACGCACAACGTCCGACTTGCTGGTGAATTTTGAATGTTGCATTGTTTCGATTGCCATCCACTTGATCGGTAGAGGGCGATACTTGTCCTGCACTTTGTAGTAGTCCCCGTCGTAGATGTCTCGCGCCAGGCCAAAGTCTGCGATCTTCACGGTCAGCTCCCCGTCAACCCTGTAAGGATCCGATCATTAATTTACTTCAGATTTCAGGAACAGAATAGAGTGTCGTTGATCTTGAGACGGTAGGATTGTTTGGAACCTAGAAAATAGTTGTGAACAAGGAAATGGAAATGTTTCAGGTATACAACAGCTGTATTGGTCTAGCTTAAATTTTTGGTTGTTGCATGGCCATGTGACAACGTACTTACGTAACAGCAGAATCGATGACTGTATTCAATTGATCCGATGGCATCTGCTTATTTTAATAAGTCATCGAGGTAGGCCGTATTCCCAGCATTGCATAATGTATCCACAACTTTCGCATTATAATGATTTCACATGATCTTTCAATGAATGCGTATTATAAAACATGCCCCACTCACTACAGAAGACTTATATCATTCAACTCACATGCAGTTTCTCGCCGCCAGGTCGCGGTGCACGAAGCGAGCGTCTTCTAAATAGGCCATCCCTTTTGCCACCTGGTGGCCAAAACCTAGCAGTTCCCTTAGAGTGAAGTCCTGGAAATGTCAGCAAAACATTTGTTTTACATTCAATTAATAGATCTACTGAAGATGTTACTGCTACAGCTGCAACAACCGCCACCATTACGCTACTATAATTGCAATGTCACATCTATGCCATGGCATCTGTAGTAGCGGCGGATAATAATTACAACAACAACAGCCACAGTTACAGTACTCGTGTATACACGTTCTACTAGAATAAACAGCAGCAGACGTGGTAGCAGTTGCATGATGTTGATGATGTATTACAAGTCATGCAGATTTGTCCACACATGTGACCGACAATTATAGATTTTGTCCTAATTACAGGTTTAGGTGTAGAGCCACCGCAAAAAAAGTAATAATTTTCAACATAACGAATGTTGCACTATATTATAGTTAATCAGAATATCATCCCAGAATGTTAGAAAACATTGTATGTTTGATGCAATAAATATGTCAACTTTGGCCGCCATTTAAAAACAAATTGGCTGCCGAAAATAAGTGGAATGTTGCCCGTACCCGCTCGCGATTACTAATGAAGACCCGCAGGTCTCCGTGCTCCATCAACGGCATGATCACGTACGGCTTGTTGTCGTCGATGACGACACCGAGTAAACACAGCACGTTCGGGTGGTCGAAGTTGTGCATAATGGTCGCCTCTTCGAGGAACTCCGACACGCTACGGACCGAATCAGCATCTGCAACAAAATAGCGTATCTAAAGAATCTCCGGTGGTGCCGTGTGTGCTAGGCGATGAATTTGCAATCAAAACACGACGCAAGTTTAGTGCCTCGATAGTTCGCACAGATCGTGTTTACAACAATGGTAAAATGATAGTCAATTAAGAAGACACTACAGTTAGCGCCGAATTCTGATTTCTCGTTCGACGAGTCGTTCTGGTAACTGTGCTGTAGGGTTCACAGTGTGAAAGTAACATAATGCGGATTCTACACTGTGTACACATGCTGACACAATGTTTCAGTGTGTATGTTCTGATACTGTGTGATAGTTAATTACTGTCAATATGGCTCCAGCGGCGGTATGTGAATGACAAGCAGTGATACTGTTTGCTTTTCATTACCTGGTATGGTTTGTGCGCGACATATTTGGATTGATAACTATATTACCCAACGTTGCTCTAGTTCACTCAGTTGTATGAACGAGTACCAGGCTATAGATGGTGGTGGATGTTTGTGTATGAATAGTCTTCGCGCAATAATTTCAGCGTGGCTGAATGCTTCCAAGAGAAGTCGAGATAGTGTTCGATTGAACAGGTCTGCCAGGGAATAAGGCGTAAAGCGCTTTGAGCAGTCCTGATGAATGGATACAGCGCTATATATGAACATCCCTTTATCTTTTTTACTTTTTAAATTCTGTTTGCTTTTCACTACATAGTGCAGCTTAGGTCACGACATGTTTGGTTTGATATCGGCATTGCGGCAAATACCGAAACGAGACTGTCGATCTACAAGTGAACAAACCTCGGATTGTCTTGATGGCCACTGGTTTCGAATTGGCTTTATTGTGTTCGTCAGCCAACTGTCCAATGTGAACTTCGCCAAAGTTGCCTGCAACATAAAACGCGTTCTGAACAAAACAACTGTTTATGTAACATTCACATTCACTACATAAGAGAACAAACAGTTCCACTAATTAGTAAACCTGCACGTATCTTCTTGTTAGAGCTTTTCAGGCGTTCCAGATGGCAAAGTGAACAACAGTAGGTAACTGTTAGACTACTTACAAGAGAACTAACCAATGTTACTCCTTCGTTTCACGTTCGTCTACGGGGGTTGCTATGGTTGAAAGACTCGTCGTGCTACTTAGCATTTTGGATTCAATAAGTTGACCGTTATCTTGTCAACATGTCATGTACACATGACACAAGAAATAACGTTATTTAATTAAATACAATTTAATATCACAATGATATAAGAAATACCTTTTATATAATATACATTGCAAAATTTCAGTCCTGAAATATAACAATAATGCGTAACTGAACTTGGTGAATGTACCCAGCGCAACAATAATATAAAAGTAAAATAATTGTTTCTGAAATATATATATATGAAATATAACGGAAGAAGGAGACAAGACGTAGGCTCTCTCCATCTTACAAATGCTGCAGATGGATAAGAGTCAATGTGGAACTCGTGCATTGTATTCTCTATGTGCCGTGCAGAGCAGTGTACACAGTTCACTGTTTTAAATGTGATCTTACAAAAATGTTGTGAACCATTTACCTTTCCCGATCATTTTTCCTAGTGACATCCGTTCCGAGTCAATCTTAGCGCATTCAATCTTCGCGGCTAGAGACGAACTTAGTGCTTTCAATATATCGCTGGGTGGCTTTCGCTTCAAGTCTGACAACGCATAAATTGACATCAGTTCATTTAGCATCACATTCGTATAGCCTATTATTGACTGTTGTTGTGAAGTCACGGAAGGAACATGCATCGAGGTTAAGTTGCATAAAATGACATAAACAGCGTAGAATTAGCATGAAAACTGAATTCCAGCGTCACGTGTCAATAACAACATAAGCGTAGAACTAGTAAACGATAACATTATTTAATAACAGATGTCCTTTTCCCCCACATCCACGTCAACCATTGTTTTATACGCAACTGCGAATGTTATGTCAGCACACAAAACTGCAGGTCCTATGAAATGTGCTCTGCCATAATGACACCTACCAATGTAGTCATGAGGCTGCTCTTCGTAGGCGATTTGAGGACCGGTGTCATTAGGTTTTGAAGTCTGCTTCCGTTTTTTGTAGATACAGCACCCCAGCAGTACAGCAAGCATCAGAACCAGCAGAAGGCACACGGCGACGATCACGGCGACGATCACGGCGATTCTAATCACAACAAACACACAAGTGTGTTCTTGTGTAACGCCGTATCCAGTTCTTATGAATGCTCAATGGCTTTTCATTCGGACACAATCTTTATTTCTCTGGGAAGCATTGAGCCACGCTGCAATTACAGCGCAGCGATAATTGCCTGCGTTCACTCCTGCTGAGTGAACTGAGGCAACATAGAGTGACCAACATTGTCCAAGCCTAGATATGGCAGCAATGCGGATACTCACGATTGCTAGTCCGACCCTCTAACCATTATGCCCCCGCATTCCACATGATATTTCAAGATATAGCAATTCGTTGCATATTCATTATGTTTATACACGACTAATATCGGCATTTCGTCTACAGAATTTTTCTTTACGGTCTTGCACGAATTTGACCGCTAGACGGCACTTTTGACAAATCGAGATTGAATAATTCGATATTTTAAGAAGTTTTTGTTGATTTCGCGAGTTTTATCGTATGGTTATCATATCTCGCAGTTATTCAGTCGTGTTATGTTTGTGTGCTAAAGTTGACATATGCAACATCATTCTCTCTATGTAGACGCACACAAACGCACACACACACACACATACACACACACACACACACACACACACACACACACACACAAACATCACACGTAGACAAACAAGGATATATATATATATATATATATTGATAGATAGATAGATACATAGATATAATTGAAATCAAGCTGCATTTTGCGGTTGATTCATACATCATTACCTGGTTACATTGCTGCCCTTCTCTTCATAACGCAAGTAGCCGACGACGATTTTGATGTTACCGACCACAACCTATAAATGATAAACATAAACCTTAAAACAGTTAGTCCATTTATACCGCGGTACCCTGTCTTTGGTACTGCTTGGAGCGTTTTCACTCCCTGGCATACCTGCTTTGCTTAATTGAACACCAACTCGACTTCTCTAAGAATCATTCAACCACACTGCAAATAAATCACCGATATTATTTGTAACAAAAATATCCATCATAATCATTCTTATATTTGGTTGAACTGGATCATTGTCGACTTTGGAGTGAACGAACTTGTCCAAGGTACAAAATGGCAGCAAGAGAATTCAAACCCGGGTTCTCTCGGTTCAGAGTCCAACGATCTGTATGCAACGCTTATGAGCACCTAGGCACGCAAATGTTGCGCTGTAAATGTGGTACTATTTGCGACTGTGCGTGATCAGTTGGGAACACGATACTTTATACGAGTCTACTTATTCGTCTTATCTGAATTTCTTTGAGTAGTAAAAGCAAACACATTCTCTCCTTCTACGAGGTCAACCAGCTATCAATGGTCTATTATGAACTTATTACATCGTCCATTAACATTCTGGTTTGCTAATTCATTTCCTATGCCATATTTTCTCACATCTAATTTTTGTTATAATTCAATGTTTCATACCTTCACCCTCGGAGCGCCATTCCTGTGAAACTGTCCCAGCGTTGGCTTCGTCTTCGGTGGCCGACATGTCAGCTGATTTGTCTGGAGTTCCAGAACCTCGCACTGTTCCAGACCCACAGTCACGCTGTAGTCTCCAGCTGAGCAGCCGTGGTCCAGCCGAGCACCCTGCAGGCAGCAGAATGTGACTGATGGTAAAGGTAGCGGTACCTTCTTACATAGTACTTAGACATGTTCATGCGAACACCGTCTCGATTTCACTGGGAAGCATTCATCCACGCATCCATTAGTGCGCGAAGCCTATTCGTATAGAAATATCCTCTGCTGTCAGGTAGTAATTTATACGGGCCAGTGAACTGGAACAACATTGCAATACAGAACAATGCAACTTGTAGCAGGCGTCCAATATTTCAGACGTAGTAATGACACTTCGTAGTGTTAACGAGTTTGAATCCCCATAAAACGGAATCTGCCGGAATTCTGAGACATCTAAACCATTGATAGTGGTTAATACAAATGTGTCTTACCAGGCAAAACAGTGTATAATATTCTTCTTTTCTTTGGATACAAAAAGCTCGAAATCAAAGAATCAATCAAGATGATACACAAGCTTAGACATTCATGACTAAACATTCGTATTATTTGTATCGTGGGAGAAATGTAGCAGAGGTAAATTTAAAAGATTACATTTCACGAAACACTAATTGTACAATAAGATATCATTTCGTTGACATATATTTTATACATAGAAGGATGTTGTCTCATATAAAATATGTAATATATTTAGGGATATCTAAGTGTTTAGTATTGCTATTTTGAGCCCTATTAAATAGGTTTCATCATCACTGCAGTGAGATGATGAAGAAAAACTGATGTATTTCTGCATAGCTGTTCTGGATGAATTAATTCTACCGGCATAGCTTGGCATTGAGCATATTGTCAAACGGGATTATACGTGTACGCTAGTATTTGATGTCTCTAAATGTCTTGAAGATATTTATTGAAATACCGTCCAAACACAAAGATGACACACGAATTTGTTAATGCAACTTTCCCCTTGTGAAAGGAGGGTAAATATTGAATGTAATAATTTAGGATGGTATGATTCCACACCTTACGTGCTGACCAAGCGGTAATTATGCGCCAGCGGTGAGAGTATGTTAACAAAAAAGTTCAAGGTACCATGACACAGCGGGCTGCATGTATTTGAGAGATTAATTGTCCTCCTGATTAGCCTATGACACTCTTATCCACGTGTGATCTAATCTTGTAATCTTGTTACGTAATGTAAATGATATTATTTTGGCGTACCAAATATTTAGCATCTTACGAAGCTTTCCGATTTGGCGTGCATATAAATTAGCTTTTGTACCAGGTCTTGAAAACGTGCAGTTATAATTTTAAGGAGGTGAATATTAACACCCGGGGATTTACTATACTGATAGCACGTCACAATTCAGCAACTTCTTAAATTAACGTCAATATATATTTGACGTCATTTTAGTTTGGGGTCCATTAATATTAACGTAAATAATAAAACACGCTAATTGCGTTAAATAAACTTTCCGACAATATTTCTGGATTTACAGTAAGTATTTGATCGCACTAAACGAACATTGTGATAGCGATTTAATAGTATTACCTTGATAATAATATGCTCGTCGTTTTGTCGGAAATCCAACATGTCCCCTACAAACCGGTGCACTTCGGGGTTCCCGAATATGTCTAGTTGACCAAACTGCGGAAGTGTTTCACTGATGTTCCGGTAGGTGGGCACACCGTCGAGCAACAGGCCAATGTAGAACTGCAACTCGTCTGAGTTGTACCTGCCCATTTCACGACGGACTCTTGCGCCATATCCGGTTCCATCTTTGGAACGACGCTGCATTAATAAAACAAACAAATTAATAAAACCAATCCAGATTCCGTATATAATTCTCAATAATAAATTATTATAAATTGAACCGCTACGTAGGATAACACGGGACATATTTGCCTACCGGAAATACATGAACGCAAAATTGTAAACATAACGAACGTCAAAACACATGTTAGTAGTAAGAGACTTCTCAGAGTATATACAAACGAAATCACTAATCTAATATATTGTTTCTTAATAGCGCCTTTGCATAATGTCAACTGTGTTGTGCACATGTCTATAACCGCTTCGACATTAAAAACAATTTATAACATGCTATTAGAAGAAAATTATCAGATATTGACGATGACGGTTTGGGATTTGGTTTTATTAATAGACGGAACTGCTGTACTCATTTCTCTCGACGACATTCCCAGTCTTAGTGTCATCACTAAAACAATATATTGTCCGCACAAATATATCACATCGAAATGGCAATGAGCACATATCTCGTGCTGGTCGTATAATACTCGATTTACATTCTATTTGCAATTATGCACATATTTTTGTTATAATTAACGTTGTATCTGCAATTTCATTTTGTACAGCTTTTTGAAATTGTTTACGGAAATTGAACTTAATAAAAAGAAATAGTATTATAAAAATAGTAATATTGTTACCTGTGAGACACTTGATAAGTCTCGCTTTGATATGCCAGTCGGAAGATTGATTTCTGGCGTTGGACAGTGCATCACGGTCGAGTTAAGCACCCGACACGGCTACAGATATAAAACAAATATTGCGTTGTTATTTCATATAAACATTACAGATTCATCTTGCTGCATTTCTTAACATCTTAAGACATGTATATCGTCTGAGGAAATAAACTTTTCACGTTATTAACACAAAGCGTGTACTTACTGATATTGGCTGCGGATAGTGCCGTTCTCTGAACACAAGTGTAACGGTCATCAATGGAAACGCCACCGAGTCAATGTGTTGTCCTATTATTGTCTGTACGATGCCCCCTCTACCAAGAACAAGCAGGAAGAACGTCATGAACGCAATATCACAACGCCATAATATTATGGTAAACTAGATGAGTTGATTCGCTTTCTACAGGAAAACATTTTTGTTCAGATAAAACCACGTCTATGCCAGAATATGTGGTTGATTTTCAAGTTTTCATCATCGTATGGCAATCCCGAAACAAGACCGACATGAAACAACGACTACTACTACTTTTGATAAAAAAATATTGCAACGCCATAATATTATGGTAAACTAGATGAGTTGTCTCGCTTTCTACAGGAAAACAAAAATTTCAGATAAAACCTCGTCTATGCCAGAATATGTGGTTGACTTTCATGTTTTCATCGTCGTATCGCAATCCCGAAACAAGACCAACACGAAACAACGACTAATACTATTTTTGAAAATTATTATCTGGTGCAGTCCTCTTTACCTTAAGAACGACCGCTTTGGCTCGATCCTCTCGATCACGGGATCCTCTTTATATAGGAATTCCATATTTGTCTTCAGTTCGTAGCCACTCTCCAAAATCACATCCAGCTTTGTGGGGACGTCCGTGATATCTGCCGTCCCAGTTGCGTTTGTGAGTGCAGGTGTCAGAGTGTAGACATGTGTTTCGTTGCTGGAACAGATGCGTGGAATAACTCAACCGACCAAGTAGTTTCAACAAACTTAATTTATCATACTTTGAAGTGTGAATTTTTAATGGAGCTTGATTAACACTGCGTCCACATATAATCGTTCGAAGGCGTTGATCAATAATACAAAGACGGTTGAAATTGGAACAATTCTGCAGTCAATGGCCAAGTGATCTTAACTCGTTGGCAGCCCGGTCTGTGGGACTGTCACAAAGTTAAACAGGTTTTATTGACTTATGTCACCTAAACCGACTAGAACGCTGTAGATAATGACTTACCTGTATTCAATCTGGAAGGGGATGCTCTCGATCCACGTTCGCACGTAGACGGATGACTTGTCACGGCCGAGGAAGCCACCGAGGAACACCACCTTAGTGCCTCCGGAGCGCGGCCCGAACGACGGGATCATGCGTGTCAGGTACGGCCTCTGTAATCACCAATACCAAATCGTATGACATGCCTCGTTTATTGCTTAAACTGTTTTCGGGTTCGTGGTGAAGGTTTATACAAGTAGGTTTGCGTACGCAGCTGTTAGAATGCATTGATAATATAGCATATTGTTGAAGTAAATGGCAATTTTTGGTATTATTATGTATAATGCTTACTTTGAATGTTATTGCTTCTGTGTGTTCCATTATTGTAGCGAAGTAAGTGACATCGGGTCATTTACATAGCGGTTTTCCTTTTCATTTGTCACGATTATCATCAGAAATGAACGAAATGCATATTATAATCATTGCGTTTATGAGTCGATGTGTCAGAGGGTAGACATGTCTTCCTGCTGGAACAGACGCACAAAATAAGTCCAGTCCATCGACATTCTGATTGTGTTTGTTTGTCTTTTTGATTTGCCCATTTACATAGCAGCGTACTGAATCTGGTTTGTATTTTAGACATCTTCCGTCCTCAGACTTGTTTTCATGTTTTGTACAATACGTTTTCGGTTCTGGTCTCAAACGTTGCCGTATTTTACCACTGTGGATTATAGTTTGGATTACACTAATACAGCACATGACATAACAGGTTTGTAACAATTAAACTTTTATTCGATAGCTCGTACTCAAAAACCTTATCCTAGACACCAATATTTCCACTCTAGCCCAAGTAATTCAGAAGTTACAGCTAATTCCCAACTGTTTGCCGCAATATCAGACGCCATCTTGAATTATGTGATACAGTTAAGGTGGAATCAGGGGGATATGTAGAATGTTACTACACATCCTTTCAGGAATGTGGTGTAAAAAGTCAGATTTTTAAACAGTTTACCGCTTTAATGTTGATGTAACATTCATCAATGTCTTAGGAATACAGGATTTTAGGTACGGTACTTCTGTTGATGTTGTCTTTTGGTCTATTGGTTAATCGTTATTATTCGTCAGATATTATTATTTTAACATTGATAATACACCAATGTATATATAATCATATATCACGTAGTACAATTAAGATAAGTCGAAATGGTAGGACTGCCAGGAAGCAAAATGTAAAGCTCTTTGAGCAATCCTGAGGACTGGATACTGCGGTATATAAGAACTTACCTTTACTTACTTACATTTTATTGATACTAAGATTATATAAATTTATCAAATAAATGAATGTTAAGTATTCTTGTTGATCATCATCTTCTTACTGTCGTTCGTATTGGTTTACAAACATGCCCCATGTATTGCCCTCGCCTCTGTTGGTATCAACAGAGACGAGGGCAATTACGATGAAGTCATTCTGCATCGTCGGTATTGAAGAAGTCAACGTGAGACGTTAGACGAAAGCCTCTACCAGGTAAAGATACACTTTGGATATGAAAAAAATTAATGTTTTTGATCTGAAAACGAACTATCCTGAAGTATGTTTAGTAATCTTAGAACGAAGTAAGGACAAGAGTTTGTCAAAGACGTGAGGAAACTCGAAGAATTTACCAGAATGGTTTCGCGCCACACGAATCACCTTGTATTTACGCTACGTTGCAAAAACATCAACGTAACACCTCCCAGTCTCAGTCTGAAATGTCTGAAATGAGAGAGAGAGAGAGAGAGAGAGAGAGAGAGAGAGAGAGAGAGAGAGAGAGAGAGAGAGAGAGAGAGAGAGAGAGAGAGAGAGAGAGAGAGAGAGAGAGAGAGAGAGAGAGAGAGAGAGAGAGAGAGAGAGAGAGAGAGAGAGAGAGAGAGAGAGAGAGAGAGAGAGAGAGAGAGAGAGAGAGAGAGAGAGAGAGAGAGAGAGAGAGAGAGCGAGAGGGAGAGAGAATACGCGTCATAATCATCAAATTGAACACGTTTAAGGAGAAGAAACTCGCCCTAGAAACAAAATTGTTTACTTCGTTGCCAAGGGAAGAACAATAAAACTTCACGCGCCACATCGAACATGTAAGCGAGATCAACGACAAATTCAGCCCTTGGAAGCGAAGAGAGACAGAAAGAATGAACCTTACCTTTCCGGAACCCAGCTGAAAAGGTGGGCGGTAAACCTATCTAAATAGAAACTGTCCGGGGACCAGAATAAGATACTAACGAAGGGGCTAAATTACACGGTAACGCCAGAGAAAGTACCGACCGAGTAGTTCTTCGTAGCGGCAGAACAAGTACTGGTACTTATATTCCACGCTAGAGAAAGTACCACGAATGTATGGATCACCAAACATCCACAAGGAGGGTGTGCCACTCAGACCAATTGTCGACTACACAGAGACAATCGCGTACAGAGTGTCCAGGGAATTGGCCGACTTACTACAACCACTTGCTGGAAAAACGGAACACCACACGAAAAATTCACAAGAATTGGTGAAAGAAATGACAAAGCTGAGAGTGGAAGAAGGAGAACAATTTGTGTCATGTAATGGTGAGTCGCTGTTCACGAAGACTCCGATCAAAGAAGCGTGTGAACTCATCAGAAAAAGACAAGAGAATGTCAAGACACAAAAGAAAAGAACCTAAACGCAGACAACATCATGGAGTTGTTGAAATTTGTCTTGGGGACTACGTACTTTAGATTTGGAGGAGAAATTTACCAACAGAAGTTTGGAGTAGCCATGGGCTGTCCGGTATTCCCCATTGTTGTGAACTTGTACATGGAGGACTTGGAGCAGAAGATCATAACCACAGCAACAGACGATTGTCAACCGAGAAACTGGAAGAGATATGTGGGCGATGATGGCAAATCAATGCAACAACATATGCACACGGTAGACCCCACGGGTAGCATCGTTTTCACGAGAGAAGAAGAAATGAACAATAGCATGCCCTTCTTCACCAGAAAGGAAGATGGCAGTGTGAAGACCACCGTATAAAGGAAGAAGACGCACACTGACTTGGAGCAGAAGATCATAACCACAGCACCAGACGATTGCCAACCGAGAAACTGGAAGAGATATGTGGGCGATGTAATTTGCCTGGTACACACAGGTAAGGCAAATGAATTACAACAACATATGAACACGGTAGACCCCACAGGTAGAATCGTTTTTTCGAGAGAAGAAGAAGAGAACAACAACATGCCCTTCTTCACCAGACAGGAAGATGGCAGTGTGAAGTCCACCGTGTAAAGGAAGAAGACGCACACTGATCAATACCTAAACTTTGCGTCCCACCACCCCAAACATCAGGAGTTGGGAGTTGTCAGAACCCTTATGAATAGGTGTGAGACAATAACGTAAGAGGAAAGGGACAAGGAGGAATAGGTGGAACATTTGAGAGGAACTCTAAGAGTATGTGGCTATGCTTCCTGTGCCTTGAAAAAGGTCACAGATAACAAAAAAGACCAACAAAAAGACAAAGGAAAGAAACTACTGGAGCCAAGTATCCCGTACGTGGAGGGGGTTTCAGAGAGAGTACGTCGATTACTGAAGAAGTATGGAGTAGCAACAGCCATGCGTTCCCACACCACCCTCAAGCACCTGTTGGTACATCCCAAGGACAAAGTAGAGCTAGAAGAACAGGGCGAACTGGTGTACCAACATACCGTGCAAGAACTGTGGTGCTGATAACATTGGAGAAACAGAAAGACTACTCAAAACACGACTGGAGGAACACAGAAAGGACGTAGACAACATAAAAAACGAGACATACACAAGGAGCGGGAAAAACGATTGATGTCTACCATCAATAAATCCGCCCTTACAGACCATGCTACAACTGAAAACCATATCACAGATTGGGAAGGAGCGACAATTGTAGACAAGGAACCCAGCCGAAGAATCCGGCATATAAACGAAGCCAACTGGATCAGGAAGACCAGAACATCCATCAACAGAGACTAGGACAATTATGAACTGCCTCACGTGTACGATGACGCCGTTGAACGTCATCGGTACTGAAGAAGTGACCGTGAGACGTTAGACTAAAGCTTCTGATAGGAAAAATACACTTTGGATATAAAAAAGTGAAAGTTTTTTATCAGGAAGAAGCCAACTTACACATTTCGGACCTGCTTCAGTGGTGTCCGCGCCAGCGTACACATTTCGGACCTGCTTCAGTGGTGTCCGCGCCAGCGAGTTGCCGACACTGACAGACGCCGTCCTTACACCGGTATCCGTCGACCGTCCCCTCAGGGTAGCAGCCGCATTGGTTCCTACAAACAGTTAGCTGGCGTCACAAATAGTGATGTTGTCCATAGATAACCGTCTTTCAGCTGATGGCTAAATGTACACATTTACATTTAGTAGAGCAACTGAGACACGTGGTTCAACTTGTTAAACCCGATTCCCAGACGTTCTCCTGACGCAAAGGTACAATAAGTAATAAAACGTAAATGTGTTGAACAAGAATTGTTTTACATTATATTGAGTCATACGGTCTCTGCGTCTATGAATGTGTAGCGGCATTCGGAGATCAGGGTGGGTATTTTGCTAGTGTAGCTTTCTGCTATTTGTGTAATCAGAATCATATTTCCTGCTCCTTTTTGTTGGTGCAGGCCAGTCAGTCTAGGTATAATTAACTCAACGCTGCCAGCGTGACAACGTGACACGGATTATTACATCTTTGACTTTGGGGTGTTTCAAGTTAATTAGATGCATATTTTAGAGTTGTGCCCCATAATGGGTCCAACCCACGTTTGACACGTTTGATGATTGGTTAAATCCAGTCGTGTGTTATGCATTTGAGACTGAATAAAAGAGTATACGTTATACATGACGCCACATCCTGGGGGTCATGATCGTCGATACTTGATAGTTTCTTGAGAGTGATATCATTATTTTGATTATCAGGACGGCCGTTCTACTATATGTTATTTTGGGTAGTATGTATACTTATGTAAACTAGCTAGGTGATAGTAAGAAACTAGATATTACTGATGTGAGATAGGGTAGATTTGGAGAGTTAATCAGGGAGAGGATAGGATAGGGGATTATACGGTACTTAAATCTTCATTGTTGAATATTCCGTTATTGTACAACCGTGTACTAAAAATGCCATTTATTAATTCAGAACCTAATTAGATTTGAGCCTGCTAGTTACGGGAACCTCGCCAAACCGTGACAGCTAGCAGCTGTAGTGTAGCCGCAGCAGCAGCTGTAGTGTAGCAGCAGCAGCTGTAGTGTAGCAGCAGCAGCAGCAGTAATAATCCATTCCAGTAATTCACCTTGTATAGACTGATATTTCCGGCACAATGTGATAATTTCCTTTCAGCGGCTGCCCGATGAAGATAATACGAATGCCGGTAGCCGTAAGGAACTCATCAAGTGGTGTAAGGCGACTGAATGCCCGACGCCTTCGTCCCTGTTCAGGACGCCTAAACTCCGTCGGGCGGCCCTTCCGTAAATCCAGTTTGATCGTGTATGGTGGGGATTCAGAAGGTTCTGCCAATCTGCAAAAATGTAACAGGAATAGTTCCTTCGATAGCCAATGAACAAACATGCGCATGTACACATGTACGCGTGTTCGCTCATGTAAGCAGAAATAAAAACAAATCTCCTAATTTATTAGGACACGCACGCACGCACATACGCACATACGCACACACACAAACATACGCACGCACGCACGCACGCACGCACGCACGCACACAGTCAGTGTTTCCCCTGGTATATGCAAGTTAGGCGGGCTATCTGGCCGTTTTTTTCGATCTTTCGCGATATATTCAGCGTCGGCGAGTGGCGCGAAATGACATCAAAAAATCACTTATATTCCTGCAAAATCGCAGATCTGCAGCAACATCGTTTAGTCGTCTTAGGATTTACCTCTTGGAATTAATTCCATTGAACAACGTGAATGACATCACTTATCTGTTGTCCAATCACGGAATATTCCCACGGGATCCCTTGTGTTTCGAATGGTGGCACCTTGCGGAATTTCGACTTTACTACATGTAACATGGCGTCCAAACGGTAACTGCGTTTTGGAGATATGTGGAACGCGGAGAAAAAATGCAAAGAAATTGGTAGCTGAACTAAGATGTCCTTTGCGTTCAATTTTAGAGTAAGACCACACTAACGCAGTCGTTGAAACGTGGCTTTCAGATTGTGGTCATGTTCTTGTGTTGCTCCAAAGACCAGAATATCATCACTGACGTTGGTCGCTCCCGGTATGCCACTGAGTGTTTCACGAATGGCATTCTGGAATACTTCAGCTGCGCTTGAGACAACAAAGTTGAGACGCTTATATATCCACAGTCCAGAGTGTGTTGAGAATGAAGTGATGTATCGGGACGATGGTTCTAACTCCAGCTGATTGTAACATTGGTTCAGATCGAGCTTGCTGAACACAGCTGCACCATTCAGATCGCTAATTAGATCTTTAATGGTTGGCGTAACATGTCGCTCTCGTTTGATGGCTTAGTTTGTTTGCCGCATGTCAACACATACACGGATTTGACCCGGACTTTTGGGTTTTGGCACTACAACCAGTGGTGACATGCAAGGTGTTGCACCCTCCACTTTCTCTATCACTCCCAAGCTCTTCGTTTCGCTTGAGCTGTTCTTCGAGTTGTTTCCTGACATGGAATGGAATACTTCGATGTGGTTGGGCTACTGGCTGTACAGTCTCATCGATATGTAGCTTGACCTTGAAGTTCTTCAATCACCCCAGTCCTTGGAACAGATCGTCATACTCTGATACCAAACATATGTGTCCTGGGGGTTGTGGGTTGACACTTGCTGCACAACACGGAAGAGATCAAGACGTTTCGAAGCTTTCCATCCAGGAAGGAATCCACACGAACCAGCCACCACATAGAACCGTTCATCACTTTGTTGTGTCGTTGACTTGACAGCAGCATTAAAGACTCCTTTGACAGGAAGTGGCTTTGCAGAACCATAAAGGAAAATTGTCGTGCTGTCATGGCACAGATTCGGTCGTGGTGTCAACTTGGAGTAATCATGTTCGTTCATGATATTGACTCCAGAATCAGCTGTAATGTCCAGTTCTTGTCCATTTATATTAACTCGGAATTGTGGTCGTGCATCAAGTTTCTCTGTGTTTACGGTACGCAGTGACACTGTGAATACGTACGAGTTATCACTTGGGCTGTCTTGAGCTTCCAGCCTGTTCACATTCGTCTTGTGAGTTTTCCACGAGTTGTTAGGCGAGGAAGTCTTGTTTTCGGTGGTTTTCGACATGCAGAATTAAACAAAGGCTTTCTGCAATTCCTGCAGCTGGACGCACTGTCTTGCTTCCTTCGTGTGGCCATGTGTGTCCACAGTTTCTGAATTTCTTTACAGGTCGCTCGCGTTGGTGAACTTGTCGTTTTTGAAATTTTGATCCTCTCATCATTCTGTTGACATGTACTGAACTGGTAGGGTTGGAACGTTCAATGCTCGCAGCCGGTGTCTCGAATGTTTCCATCGCTCTGGCGATATCTAAAATTTTCGTTAGAGTCATGTCGGGATCACTTAATGCTTTTCGGCGCAATTTGTTCGAGATACAAATTTGCACGATTTGGCTTTTTATTTCTCTGTCGATGTCTGTAGATTCACATGTGACGGCCAACTGCTTTAGACGTGTGTAGTACCTAGTGATGTCTTCACACTTGTCTTGTTTAGCTTGGCTAAACTTGTACACGTCATACTCCCTGTTGCGTTTTGGGGGCAAAGTAGGCGGTCAGAATGCATTTTCGTTTCCGTCTGCGTCGGTGTTTGGGAGTGCATCGAATATGTCATCCGTCTCTTCTGCGTAATGCAATAGCAGTGCACGTTGTCGAGTAGTGTTAGTGACGTCAATAGCCAGCATCAAGTTTTTGAAAAGAGTCACCCATTTGGTCCATCGAAATGAGACATCACCCGCATCGAGGCTGACATCAAACCGTGGAAATGACGGTAATGCTTCTGCCATAGTGACCAGATATATAGGTCGAGTTGTTGTATGGGAATAATGCAATGTTTAATTGTCTCACCGCATGATTGTTTAAACTCCTCGTCGCCAAAATGTCATGTTTAGTCGTGTTTAGGACGAATTGCCAAAGTCGAGCAGATGGGTTGAACGGAAACCATCTTTATTTACTCCCGCAAAACCCCCTGATTACACTGACCAGATCCAACACGTTAAATACCCGATTTTGTCCGCCAGACGACATCACCTCACGATATGATTATGCTGTGATAATAATTACAATGAACATTACATTACGACTGGATAATGCTCTATATCAGAACTTACCTTTTACCGACTCTGTCGGCGTGGTAACAAGGCCTAGGGTTAGGGCAAGAAAAACATCACCACAACTAAGTACCAGTGGTCAAGTGGAAAGCACACCTCAACTGAGTACCAGTGGTAAAGTGGAAACCACACCTCAACACGATGAAGCAATCATGATTACTGACTTTTATCAATCATGATTGCTACATTTACAATTAGTGTATTGTTCTTTTATATCTTCTTCAATAGTAAGATTAAAACATACCTCAGAATGCACCATTTTAAACTAGTTTTTTTTTAATCTCAGGGGGAGCATGCCCCCGGATGCCTGTAGCAGCGGTTCGCGCCTGCGGCGCTCGCGCAGCCCACCCATACCACCTCGCCCATCATTTTACGCAGGGTAACAGGGCACACACGCACAACGACATGTACACACGCACTTCCATATACACAAGCAAATGATAGTAAGACGCCAAATCAACTGACCGGTTTATGTCCTGACAATTGACTGAATTTGGCGATGTTAACGGGCCATCGTTTGTTTCGTTCCATTCCCTCTTACAGTCAAGCGCCATCCTCTGCGTTGGGAGAAATTCACCTGACCTATTTGTCATGATCTGTATTGCCTTCCGTGGAAAATATGAGTCCAGTCGAATCTCGATTTCCCAGATCTGCGAATACGAAAGAAACAATGTTTATTTGGACGCGCATTCACCGCATTAGAAGTACAACCGTCTGTTTATTAATGGAAAGTTACGTACAACAATTTCCATTGGTAAAGGGATACGCAGCTAGCTGTGTATTTATAATCAACAAGCCAACAGTTTTAATCAATATACCTGAAATAAGTACAGATCACTTAAACATCCTATAATGCATGTTGCATCTCAGAAGAATACGACGAATGTGAATAAGAAAAATGAAGACGAAGAAGACGAAGATGAGGAAGTATAACGACAAAAAGTACGTAAGAAAACAGAAGAAAGTAAGTGACAATGGCAGCCAGTGTGTTTGTGTTGCTATGTCATGCACTACGTAGTTGCGGGACTACGTATAGGCAATTGGTTTTGTGAGAGCTGGCTATGAAGACGGGATTGGTTGATCAGAAACTGCGCAGTGCACAGGCTTGCCTCACTTCTATCGGCAGTCGGAAGTTCATCTGGATCTCGACCTGTTCCAGAGCCTTGGCGCCACTGGCCCACGCAGTCGACATGTCACCGTCGTTCACAAACTCGACGTCGTAGTGTGTTCCGAGATCGTCTTCTAGTCGTCTCGAAGTACTCTGGCCCGGAATGTCTGCCGCGCACGTAATGCTGGAGTTGGCCAGCAGAGCCGGGGTGTGGAAGGCATCGCACAGGCACTCGGGCAGTGGCCGGACTCGGTGGAGATGACCGGTATACTGGGCCTCGATTTCTCTGAAAGCACGTCAAAGTCAAAGGGTATGATAGGGCATAACCGTTATGTTTGTACTATGTTTATCCGTACAATTAGTTACGGATACTCCTTATATTTTGGGTACAGTGGCATAGTGTTTAGAACGTCAGACTCTCAATCGAGAGTGTTCGAGTCTGCTCGCTGCCACCGAGAAGCTTCGGCAATTATGTTATATTTGTGTATTTTGCATTATTATTATGAAAAAATCACAGATCGCATGTTCTAAAAAAATATGCATACGTCGATGTTAGACAACCGCAGAAAATACTTTCTTATAACGTAACATGTACTTACCGGTCCGTGAGTAGTCTGTCGTAGTACAACCCGTGTCGGAGTTTACCTTTATATAATCCAAAATCTGAAGCGAAACAACACGTTGACTGGGAGCAATAACGACAACCTTTCAACCAAAATCACTTAGTCATGCGTAACAATCCTGTTTGTTTTTGTCTTTAGCTCCAGACACGATGATTACATCTTAGATATTCCAAATATCGGTTTGTGTTTTGGATAGGGTTTGTCAAATGTTTGTCTTGCAAGACTGTCTACAACGTCACGTTATTCTGACAACAACATGTCCACTATTACACATTGAAGCCTACGAAAATAATTTCTACAGACTTAATACATCGATATATTCTGATCTGATATGTGTAATCTGTGCTTAGCTATAATTTAATTTAGGCAACTCACTTATTGACACAGATAGGTAGCAACGCCATCAGTCCAAAGTCGCAACAAATTTAGTTCTAGCATAGTATATTTCTTTCAATTAAGTTGAAATGCGAGAAACCGCAAACACAAATTGTTGGTTTGCGTCCAGTCACATTTGGCATACACTGTGTAGAAAACATTGTTATACTATCTGCAAAAGCTAACACTGCAACGAAAGCAATCATATCATTCTATAACTCGACCTGGCTTGTAGTCGAGACCGACACAGACGGTAGGGTCGGCGCTGTCGGGGAAATCTTCGCAAGTATTTACAAGTCGTGGGCCGACAGCTTCACACCAGTTCTCCATGGCCGCTACAAAGTAATGTACGGTTTTTGCTAAGAACGGTTTGTGTGTGTGTGTGCGTGTGTGTGTGTGTGTGTGTGTGTGTGTGTGTGTGTGCGTGCGTGCGTGTGTGTGTGTGTGTGTGTGTGTGTGTGTGTGTGTGTGTGTGTGTGTGTGTGTGTGTGTGTGTGTGTGTGTGTGTGTGTGTGTGTGTGTGTGTGTGTGTGTGTGTGTGTGTGTGTGTGTGTGTGTGTGTGTGTGTGTGTGTGTGTGTGTGTGTGTGTGTGTGTGTGTGTGTGTGTGTGTGTGTGTGTGTGTGTGTGTGTGTGTGTGTGTGTGTGTGTGTGTGTGTGTGTGTGTGTGTGACGATGTATATACCTAGGATGAATATCACTAATGTGTATATATATATATGGCAATGACAGTGTTAATGGTGTATGTACAGCGTCTTTTTTTAAGGCACACGGGATAGCGATGGTGGCGAAGTATTCGTCTTTTAGAGTACACGGGATGGTGACTATGGTGCAGCAGCAATCTATAAATGGATCCATGAAAGAGATGATGGCAGAGCAGCCGTCTCTCGAGTTGATGCCGATGGACGAGAATTGTGTTTCTTAAGAAGCAGTGTAAACAACAACAATACTAGCAGCTGTAAATAGACAAGTAAAAGGACGACTCTCACCTGTGCATAGAGACCGACATGGTGGCAGGCCCGTACCGCTCCCAGAGCAAGGTGGGAAGTAGTACGTGCAAGCAAAACGGGCAACCAAATCCCTGTTCCAAGTACAATTCTTTAACTTGCTGTTGTCGACGCCCAACAGCATAGCTCTCTTTGCATGCTGGTATGCGTAGCGCTGGGATGAATGTCGCAATGGGTTCGGCATATGCACACCAGGACTATGGCCAACCGTTGCGCATGCGTCAATCGTAAGAACTTCACATCCGTTGGACTCTATTTACAAAACAAATCAGTTCCTGTTGATTCAGTATGAATCAAATAACATTTTATTATCAGTAACAATTATGTACCTAAGTCCATCAGTATTTCTAAAGCAGATACGTAACAAATTTACACATTTAAAATATTAATCATATTAATTGTATTATGAAATTCAGAAAGTATATATAAACGATCTACTACCTAGTATTAACGTAGCCATTAAAGATATTACATAGTTTGAAATAACGTAACAATAGCTAGTATTTAAAACTGTTAATTGCAGCATAACACGATACAACTAACTACTATGTATGCAAACATAAATAATATATATAATTTCAGCTGTAAGTTTTCCTTGTATGTACCAGTAGTTAAATACCTTATATGTATGTATGTATGTATGTATATATATATACATATATAAATATATATCAGCTGAATATGTCGGTCACGTGTTCTTCAAGTGTCACGCCGAGATATGTTTAAGTAAATACGGATAGAATGACACCCACTGGTGAATGTACTACTTATCTGGTGTTAGACGTTATTTAAAGAAATTATTCGAACTTTTTACGCGCCGTCTAATCTAGACATTGAAGAACAGGTATAACTTAACAGGACAGATAAAACACTAATAATGTTACAGTAACTGTACGATTACGAAAGAGTCGACACCGAGCAGGTAAACAAAATCACTCAGTAAAACTGTGTTACAGCTACATATGAGATAACTTAAACTCATAAGATAGACATTAAGTATTGCGATACGTTCGGAACGTAGAAATTATACTTAAAGCAGTCTAATTGTGGCTAAACGTACCAATCTGAGAGTGTCCGAGGCCAACGCGAAAGCCGTAGTACTTTTGGCTAGCACCGGTGGCACCCGTAGCACCCGTGTCACCCGTGGAACCCGTGAAGGAAGGACCTTGCTCGCTTATCCCAACCAATAGCGCCGGAGACAAGAAGACGCCATTTGCAAAGACGGCAACGTTGAAAGGAATAGATTCACTTCCGCGCTGCACCTGTGTGAGCAAATAGGAGATGTTTGATTACCGACGACCACCGTTGTGTTTGCATATAGTAGCACCTTCCTAACGCTACAACACAATACAATTCAACTTTATTCATCCCTGTAAGGGCAGTTACATTGTCGTTTGGGCGGGCATAACAAAAACAGATAATGTCTCATTATATGTAACACTGTTTTCCGAAAAAAAACAATGGTTTCTGCATCTAATGAGGGAGGGATGGAGCGATGGAGGGAGGGAGGGAGGGGGAGGAAGGGAGGGAGGGAGGGAGGGAGGGAGGGAGGGAGGGAGGGAGGGAGGGAGGGAGGGAGGGAGGGAGGGAGGGAGGGAGGGAGGGAGGGAGGGAGGGAGGGAGGGAGGGAGGGAGGGAGGGAGGGAGGGAGGGAGGGAGGGAGGGAGGGAGGGAGGGAGGGAGGGAGGGAGGGAGGGAGGGAGGGAGGGAGGGAGGGAGGGAGGGAGGGAGGGAGGGAGGGAGGGAGGGAGGGAGGGAGGGAGGGAGGGAGGGAGGGAGGGAGGGAGGGAGGGAGGGAGGGAGGGAGGGAGGGAGGGAGAGAGAGAGAGACTATGAGAGGGGAAGAAAGGGAGGGAGACTAAATTTATAACGTTTTTTTTATAAAGACTGCAAATTTCATAGAAAGACCAACAAATTAACGAGGTACACATGGGATACGTTCTCAGTATTATCGTTGCCACCATCCTCGCAAGCCAGGGGTGTGACTACGTACACTACCCTTGACAGAACTCCTACGCAGTGTACGAAGTTAGCTGAATCAAACTCATAATTGACTTCGTCGTAGCACTCGTGAGAACAGTGCAGACACTCGTCCGACTCGCGCCCTATTTCCAGGAATCGCATTATAATTACCCATTCGATCATTAACACGAGCTACTGAGCGGCATTGTGTATTCAAACAATTACATCTACTGTCAAAATAGTTCATGAAAACCATTCAGAAGACCACTGGAATTGGCAAGGGATATTATTGGCCGAGTTTATCTTCAGAGTTTTGACAAGGCGATCTGCCGGGGGGGGGGGGGTACGGAGACTGGTGTAATCCGCAGCGCCCCTAGCGCGCGAGAATGGTTGCCACCCTAGTTATGAATCATGTTATTAGCATACCCGAATAGCAATATGTGTCCATAAGCCAGTGTTTATCTTTGTCAGTTTTGTAACATTGGGCTCGTTTTTCTGTGACATGTAGGTGACGCCTTCCAAATGACCATCGTGAAGAAATAGCTGGAAGTCTCTTCTCGAAACGACGCACCTGCAATATACCAAAATAAATATCCTCATAAATCCAGTCGTGGGATTCTGTTATGGAAACATATTTATGCATGTTGTTATGTCCTCTGATTCCTCTTTGTTAAACAGGCTCATCGTTTCCTAAATAAAACATTATATCTATGACCTTGGAAATGTATACATTAAAACAAATTAGCTACTGGGTTTACATATTTAAGTTGTTGCAATCACATGGTACAAACTATCGTTTAACTTACTGTTTCGTCTGTGTCTCTGACGGCTTGATCCAGACGCTGTATGTGAATGAAGACTGCGAAATCGGTGTCAACCAACACATTGACGACCGCTCCTGAGAACGGTCGAAACCTGCAATGTGACACTTGTCGTCGCCCATCTGGATGACGTCAACCGGAAACCGATGGTCTGTTTTCAGCAACGACGATACATTGCGAATGCAACCGGACCCACATCGGACTTGACTGGAGTCAGGGTATTTCAGTATTTCGGTATTACGACCACACGTTGCATCGGACGGGTAAACAATAACGTTCTGATTGAGCGCTGCGTTGTGTTTTGTCTGCGTGTTGTTTGCTGCGGCTAGGACTAGTAAAGTCGGTAGCAGTGACGTCAGTGCGACGACGACTACCACATAGAGGCGCCACTGTACGGGACCGGCCATTTTACGTTCTAATTGTGGCTCCGTCGAAATCCACTAATACGTATGTTTTGTAAGTGAATATCCACATGGATGTGTGTCCTCTTCAATGGATATCTATAACAAAGACGTATGGTTGTAAGCGGGCATACTAAAAGGCGGCCAAGTAGGACAAGCCTGGGTAGTGCTATATTGCTCTTATTCTAGTCGTTGAATTTAAAAATCCAAACTCTACTTACGGTATGAAAATCATCCGCTTTGTTAATTAAACTTATTTTGCAATGATTCGAACTCCTCGACTCTTCAGATTGCTATGTATGTTTAGGCCAATATATGATATCCGCCATATTTGTTCAAGCGGCAAGGCCAGAAATGGAGGCCTGAAATATATACAAGTATTATAATATTCGGAGTTTCTGCAGCTGCAATCGTGACAAGATACAAATCACATGAAGCATTTCCATAGTGGCCTACTGTACGCAACATTTTGAATATTACATGATTGGAATTAGCACAACATCGTCCTTTTATCCACCTTTAATTTCTGCCAATGGTCACCTTTCAGATGAGGTGACTCCATTTTACTGTTTTGTTCCACATTCAAAGCTGTGCTTGTTCCACTGTACTGTTGGTCTGTTTTGTTCCACATTCAAAGTAGTACTTGTTCCACTGTCCTGTTGGTCTGTTTTTTGTTCCACATTCATCAAAGTATTGCTTGTTCCACTGTAGGCCCTACTGTTGGTCTATTTTGTTCCAAATTCAAAGCAGTGCTTGTTCCACTGTACTGTTGGTCTATTTTGTTCCACGTTCAAAGCAGTGTTTGTGCGCACAAACACGCGTACTCTTTCGTCAGCCAAGCCCACTAGCAGGACGCTTTCGCTTCATGTGCGAATGCTTTACATAAGACCTGAAACTATCTCCGTTATAAACCGGATATAATACAATTATCAACAAATTTTGATAATCGCTGTACCAAACTGGATAACTACGCATTGAAACGGCGTCGTAGTTGGCCTTCATGCGAAGTAGCAGCAACAGAAGTAACTTGACACAGCAGTGCACAACGGTATTGCATTCACGTACGAATGTTTAACCGGCTACCTTGTATGGACCCAGGAGGTTTGTTCGTACATCTTGCGCGTATATTCCAACAATCGCTAATAATCGGGTTGTCTGACGAGATTTAGCATTCCATTGCTTTTATCATCAGCCAGTTTGTTTAAATTCAGTTTGAGTACCTTATCAAATACATCTGCCAATATTCTCCAAATTGTAAAATTAATTATTATGTTTGAGTTACATTAGTCCTACACAACCAGCTACATAACATATTGGAACAGGGTAGTGATGAAAATGTTAGTTGATTTATTTTTATTTATGTAAAGGCATTACTATATTTGGGTACTGTGCGTTTTTTGGCATTATATACAAAATAAATGTATACATACAGTAATACAATTTCTGCCTTCCATAACCCCAAAAGTCAGCAGAGTTATTTTCATTGGGGTCCATGTGGATCAATATTAGGTCCTACATACACGACGTTAACCTACCCATGCAGCACTTATCCAATGGGAGCAGACTGGGGCAGTATTTTGTTCATCAACTCGTTCACCGCCAACTATTTCATTCTGCTGTCACCAACAGAGCGAACGTAACTCAGCAGTGGCGCCTTCTGGAGAGGGACTTATCCCTAGCTGTACCCATGTCTCTCCGATAGGTAGAAAGCATATCGCAAAGACGTAAGTAAATAATACATCGCCTGTTGGTAAACCAGAGACTAATGGTCCAAGTAAGCGAACTAATATAGAAACATGCGAGTGGGCCTCGGCACCTGGGAGGAGACACGGACACACTGCCCAACATTAGCGTCATCATATATGGACTAGTCCTAGGTCTTGCACACATGTGATTGGCACACATCGACTATATGGCAGTGGTGAAGCTGTCACTAATGAACAGGTAAATAACCGGACCGACCAGGATACGTGGATTCAGAGGTAATTGGTTGTTGCGTTGTCACACATGGAGTCGGCCTACTCCCCTGGCCAGTCCAAGACAGACATCGACCTGAACTCGTTTCGCGGGTCAGTGCCTCATGGACGACCGCAGATTAACACGAGAAGGCGCATACATTACTAACCATTTACGTATATATGATTGATTTATTGATTTATTTATTCAATATAAAATGTAAACTTGTCGCCCACATAAAATATAAATACAGGGTATGTAAATATAAAGTATGACACAAGAAAGTGCAAGCACTTGTTTCTATTGTGGTCCTTGGACAGACACAGACAAACACATGATGCATATATTAATAGAATATGACAAAATAACAAACTAAAACAACAATAATAAATAAATACTAGTTACTGATCAGATGTCAAAAGACATTGATAATTGTAATACAGTATTATGAATGGAGGCAGATTACCTCCTGATTATAAGCACTATTAAATCATTTGAAAAATCGCCTCATATACTACAAATACATAATACCATTTTTTTAATTAAATTCTTTTAACAAAAGATGTGTTATCAATTTAAAAAATCACTAAGTAAAAAATAAAATACAGGTACCTCAAAAATAAGATTGAATTAAAAGTTAACAAATGAGCTGGCTTCCTGATCATTAAGATAATTGAACACAAACTGTTTCACTAAATAGTTAAATTGGTTCTTGTTCTGAGCACTTTGAATGTTATATGGCAGTTCATTCCATGCCTGTATACCTGTGTAGTAAAAAGAAGTTTGACCGAAAGATTTAACATACGGCACATGCAGAGACAAAGTACTAGATCTTGTATTTATACCGTGCTGTTTGCGTGTTACGTTGAAAGAATCGGACAAATAAATCGGTGCTCTGTCATTGACAATATTATAGACAAGGTTCAATTTTAGTTTCTTAACCCGTAGATCCACTGGTAACATGTTGACCTGTCTAAACTCCGTTGATCCAATGTGGGTTCTGGCCGGTGCATTAAGAAGGAAACGGATTACTTTGTTCTGGGTACACTGTAGTCTAGTTTTATATTTCTTGGTTAAATTCGAGAACCATGATGAACAGGAATAGTCAAAATGACATTGTATTAAGGCAGAGGTAAGAAGTTTTTTGTTTTCATGTTGACATTTCTTGTTTGCCTGTATAAGAATTTTAACTTAGCATTTAATTTACAAATTGTCTTCTCAGCCACTCCTCCAGTTAGTGACTGATCTAACTCTACACCTAGGTATTTAACATGCGTCTGAGAAGTCAATGTGTTACCATAGAATGGAATTACATGTGTGGAGTTTACGTTTCGATCCAAAAAGGATTGATTCATTGTCCCCTAGATGTAGGGACAGTTTGTTATTTATCAGCTATTGTGGCTGCCTCAAGCTCCGATGAGAGACTTTCTTGGATGTGTTGGGTGTTCTTACCCGAAACTATGAGGGCCGAATCGTCAGTGTACAAAAGAAGTTTGCAGCGAACAGCTGATTGAATATCAGTAATATATATTAGAAAGAGAGAGGGTCCGAGAATTGACCCTTGAGATACACCAATTTCAACTGATTGTTATCGTTCATATAAATATGATTGAAACCAAACTATGGCAGATTTGTGAAGTCCTATAGCTTCGAGTTTGTGAAGCATAATCTTATGGTCTACGGTGTCAAAAGCCTTCTGAAGGTCAAGAAGCACCATACCTATATAATTACCTTCATCTTGCCTGTCTGGTGTACTAAACATATTTCTGTAGAACAGGAGGATATAAAACCAGATTGATATTCATATAGGATCTGATGTGCTTGTAGATACTCGTCCAGTTGTTGATAGACGATCCTCTCAAATAATTTCGAGATAGTATTTAGAATCGAGATCGGCCTGTAATTACCGGCTTCTATCTTACTACTCTATTTGTAAATGGGAATCACCCTTGCTGATTTAAGATCTTCTGGAATTTCACCGGTAGACAAAGATAAATTTTAAATATGCATCAAAGAAGACGCAGTGAGCACAATCCTTAATAAATATGGATGACAATAGATCCAAACCAGTTGTCTTGTTTGAGTTTAGTTTGCCAAAAAATACTTAGTACTTTTTTCTCGTTGACTTCATTAAAACAGAAACTATTACTGGTGACACCCAGTGAACTGTAGAAGTCTTGGATGTGTTGCCCTTCATATTTACCATTACTTGGTGGAAATTTACCAACCAGTGTTGAGACTACATTACTCAAATAATTATTTAAATGCTCAGATACTATTGATTGATCAAAATAAATGTTGTTATCGATATCGAGTCCTATATTCCCTGGCTTAGTTTTACACTGAGAGGAAGTTCCGAGGCTTTTCAGCATTTGCTATAATTTCTTTGGTTGCTGTTTGAATTCGTCAGCCCTGATAGCAATGATGTCTGATATGGCCTGTTTCTTCTTATATTGAACTTGAATCCGAAGATAAGTGTATTTTCCGTGCCAACTGATGTCTTTGGTCTTTTTGAATTTTGTGAATGCCCGATCTCTTTCCTGAACGAGACGTAGTATATCCCCGGTCATCCATGGGGCGGTAAGCTGTTTAATGCGGATATACTTCTAAGGGGCAATGTTATCAATAACGGCCATTAACTTAGATTTTAAATGATAAAAAGCCTCGTGTATAGAGTTAGTATCCAGTACATCCTGCCAATCTACCTCCTGCAGTTTTCATTCACAAATTTCCTTACTGTAGTTTTTGAGCGATCTTAATGTCACACCGTTGTGTTGATTAACATAACTATTTTCTTGCATTTGCGTGTACAACGTATTAATTGGTGGTCACTTAAGCCGATATCTAATACACAACACTGTGCTATTTTAGCAGGGTCTGAGATGAGAATGAGATCTTAGATGGTGGATGGTGTACTTGTAATCCTTGTAGGTGTGTTATTAAGTTGGATTATACCAAACATAGACATGTAATCCTTCAGTGACACATACAACTGATCAGGTGAGTGTAGTCATCGTTAAAGTCACCCATCATGACGAATTATTGATTGGTGAAAGAATTACATTCCAAGCAGCATTGTTCGAGTATATTAGAACAGTCCATCTGCTTGGGTGGACAGTAGCATATACCAATTAAAATAGGTTTGGTCTTAGGTAAATACAGTTCAGCCCACTCAGTTTCTAGATTAGTATATATATCGTCTCTTGGTTTGAAAGCAATGTCACTTCTTATGTAAATACCATCAGGAAAACGTCCCTCATCCCCGTTGTTAGATTGCGTGAAGATCGACGGGCGGTCGCTGATGTTGTCGTCGGTCTTGTCATTAGCAAACGGGAGAAACTGAGCATCGATCGCACAGAAAAGTAAAGAACGTGACCGTATAAATATCTGCCTGACAACGGCTCGCAAAATTTTATTGAAAAGTCATACTTAAACTCGTGGTACGAATGTAGAGAATTCTGTGTCAATTGCTATAGTGCCGCCAAACCTAAATTGCAAATGTGATATATAATAAATGCTAAAATCACTAAAACGAAACTTTAAAACGTTCGGTTGATTTCCCGCCGAAACCGTCATATTGGATAACATCAACAACGAAGAAGCAACGAATCCAAACTAAACTACCAACAGCTAAGTACACTACATGTCACCAGCTACACTTTTGATGATTATGTCATAACTGAAGTTAATTTGTTTTTGTTGCAAAAGCCTGTAAATTTGACACGTACACCATAAAAATACTAAATTCACGTAATGGATTTCAGCCTCGAATACCGCTCCTAGCAACGACATCGGTACCGCTACGTTTCCGTGAAGCATACAATTTTAATAAAGTATACGTATATAAAATATATACTATAGGTTGTCAGTAACTAACAAGAAACCAACAACTTACACATTACAATAAACTGTTTACTAACAGGCCTTTCGCCAAGACGCTTCTTTGCCCAGTATCGCCCTGGGGCCCTACCAGGATGTCTTGGAACTCACTCACACGTTTTGTCATAACTGATTACATCATTATAATACTGCATCCTATAGAAACTAGTCACTAAACGTTTTACACGGACAAATATTTTATTTTGTAATATTAATTTAAGTACACTTATGTAATAACGTCGAATATATTTTAACGACGTTTATTGGGTATATTATTTATTTATTACATTGTGTTCTTAGCCATATATCTGTTTTTATGTGTAGGTGTATTTGTGTGTGTGTGTGTGTGCGTGCGTGCGTGCGTGCGTGCGTGCGTGCGTGCGTGTGTGTGAAATGTGTTTAAATCGCTCATTGTCTGTTTTATCCAGTCTTAAACCACTACCGTTCGAATTGGTGACATGGCAGGCTCCATGAACCACTGTCATTCAAAATGCACGTTTTAATGTACCCTGTTCTTGCTTGCATGTCTGCAGACTACTTTTAGGCTTTTAAATGATCCCAAGCTTGAGATATTTCAGAACAATATAAACGAGAACCTCTATGTCAACACCAAACCCAGACAAGATACCAACTCTGTCATGATTTACTACATTTACACTCCTATCTGGAAACCCATGAAATGTCTAAAATCCAGCAGCTCCACTGGATTACTGATCATTCCTCCACCGTATAGACATAGAACAAATAGAACAACAACTAAATTCACACTACTTCTATGCATCATGCTATAGGGAGATGTCCAACTGAATCCAGGCCCACTAAATATCACACCTGTACGAAATCTTTAAAGTCCAATGCATTCAGCCTAACATGTGGTAACTGTAGTAAATAAATATACATAAAATGCACCGGAATATTGAGAGAAGAATGTAACAACACTTATAGAAACCTAAACACACCTTGGCATTGTTCAAATTGCTCGGCACACTGTGGCATTTGCCACAGGGATGTCCTAAACGCCCATAAAGCAATTCAATGCGACCACTGTCTAAATTGGATTCACACACAATGCTGTGCAATATATGACAATGGATACAAAAGACTAATACATTCCTCATGCTCATGGGCTTGCCCCGAATACAACAACTTCAACTTTATAAATTATTTCTTCAGAGACACAGAAATCCCAACAGATAATCCACCAATATTACATGACGTTTTTCAATCATCAGGTGACTCTGGTCAAGCCCTCAAAACCTGGCAAGAAGCCAGTATACCAGCTATTTTAAAGAAAGGAAGCAGGGCAGAAACATTCAATTACACATAAATATCTTTGACATCTGTGGTCTCTAAACTTCTTGAACACATCATTCACAGCCACATCATGACACACTTGAACAGCATCACATTCTGACTGACCATCAACACTGCTTCCGTGCCAACAGAAACACGATTAATTAAAAAAATCCATGACATAAGAAAATCCCTTGATGAGAAGAAAGTGGTAGACATGGCCATCCTAGATTTCACTAAAGCATTCGATAAAGTTCCACATAAAAGACTGATCCACAACCTCAAATACTATGGCATTACAGGCTCAATGCCATAGTATTTGATGTTGTGGATAGTAAGCCCCCTTAAAGGAACGACCCAACAGGTTGTAATAAATGGATCAACTTCAACACCAACTCGAGTTACTTCTCGGGTACCACAGGAAACAGTACAAGGGCCACCAATTTTCCTACCTTACATAGATGACCTGCCTGATAACCTATTTTCAAATGTTCGCCTTTTCGCTGATGACTGCCTCTTATGATCACCGATTAAAACAGACAATGACACATCTCTCCTACAAAACGATCTGCTCAAACTTGAGGAATGGCAGGACACTTGGCTTATGAGATTCAACCCTAGTAAATACTTTACAATGACCCTAGCGTCGCGAAAACCCACACCAAATCTGTACACCTTCTGCGGACAACAAGTTAAATATGTTGAATCACACTGTTACCTTGGCATACGAATATCAAATACATTAAACTGGGCAGTACAGTGAAATTCAACCACAAACAAAGCACAACAGGTACAGGGAATTATTAGGAGAAATTTAAATAAGTGCCCAACCCGCATCAAGTCTGTGGCTTACACAACCCTTGTCCGCCCAATACTTGAATACGCGTCAACATCATGGGATCCACATTGCCATCCACAAAGAATATAAAAGCTATAAAAGAACACAAACACAAAGACAAGCCGCCAGATTTTGTAAACACAACTACTCTAGAGAGTCAGGAACGATAACACAACTCCTTAAAGACCTGCAGTGGGACATCCTCCAAACAAGAAGGAAATTCAAAAGACTAAGTATATTATATAAGATGGAACACAACCTTACATATATCCCATTTGAACAATATATCAAACGCAATACATATTAGATGTTCACGCAAACATAATAATTAGTTCCGGCAAATCAGGCACTCAACCAATATACTTGGAAATAGTTTTTGTTTCCCAATCACAATAAAAGACTGGAATTCTCTACCTCCAAGCATTGTAACTTTCCAATCACTTAATTCATTTCAGAGTAATCTCGTCAAACATCTGAAAAAAACTAAACCACACGAGCCACCACACGAGGACATTTTGCCAGTATACTATACAGATACAGATACGTATTAAGTCTTTTGAAATAACGTTATCTTCTCGAGTTCAGTGGGGCCGGTTTCATGAAGCGTATTTAACGTTATGCAATTACTTAGATAAAGAAATAGCTCACGGCCACAGTATAAATCACTGTGGCTCTACGCACACACTGGCTGTACTTGTTGACGTGTCAGGAAAGTGTCTCATTACAGACGCAGCAAGACACTGAGGCATCGTCATATATTGTTATCTCGTCGAAAGCCACTATATTGCACCGAAGGAAGGGAACTTCGTAAAAGTTTAAGAATAAATGGGGTATATGGTAAAAATGACCCAAAAAGTATGTTGTAAGACCAACAATAAGAAACTCGCTGCCAATATTTCTCTTAAATTCATTTGTTATTTCCAAATTAGATTGATATCATATGTACAAAATTATCATATTTTTAAATTAAGATTTTTTTCAAATGAGATCTTCGGCTGACGAAAGGTTTCCTAGTAGTGCGTTTAGTCCATTGTCAGGGTCATGGTCGTCGGGCTTGGGGGCAGAGCCCCCCAATATTTTAGGTGGGGGACAGAGGATATGAGACTCGAATCCACCTAGCACCATTTTGTAACTTAGACAATTTCGTTCATCCCAATTATCTGGCGTCTTTCGAGAGAGGCAATCAAACATCGACCCCTTCTTTCTAGCTGGCGTCTGTATCGGACGGGGACAGAGGATATGATTAGCCCCTCAATATTTAGAGACTCAGGGTATGTTTTAGAAGCTCTCCGAGGTTTTCGGAGAGCTTCAGAATGGGTTTTAGCGAGCCTCAAGGGGGATTCAAATGGAGAGCCCCATCCTCCCCCTAAGCCCCCCCCCCCCCCCCCAATATTCACCACGCCGACGCCAGTGAGGGTAAATGTTTTGGCAGAAGCTGGTGCAGCGCCTGTATGGGTTAGTTGAAATAGAAAGCATTAGCTCTTCCAGTCCACGTTAATTTTTCCAATCATGCCGCGGGTATATTTCGCTTCGTCCGATATAGACGCCTGCTAGAAAGAACGGGTCGATGGTTTATTGTTTCTCCCGAAAGACGCGAGGTAACTGAGATGAACGAAATTGTCTAAGTTACAAAAAAGGCGTTAGGTGGATTCAAGCCTTGGTCAATACTGTCGTAGGTTGGCGCTCTAACCACAGACGTACACTACATATCACTAGCTACACTTTATGGACATAGTGTGTTTTTGGAACGATGACTTGACAAGTTTACTTGACGCATAACGTAAACCTGTTTGACATCCTCCATGCCCTCTGTAATCGTTACGATTTAATAACCACATCAGCTTAAAATTAGTATCCATATATATATATATATATGGATACTGATTTTAAGCTGATGTATATATATGATATATATATATATATATTGTGTTGCCAATGGATATATATATATATATATATATATATATATATATATATATATCCATTGGCAACACAAATCGCACACTACTGCAACAATACGATACTCAAGTAATTTTACAGCAACTAATAAACGTATTATCTTCCTAATTCTCCTTTCAGTCAGTTCAAAGGGAAATCAAAAACGAAACGCAAGTTTCTGTTGAAAGTCATATTACATATTTGTATGGACGTAACATCATTAGTGCGTGCTAACACGTTTTCAATAAGGTGGATGATCCTGACTGGCAGCAGTACAAGCCAGGATATTCTGCTTCGAATTGATCTTGTGTATGTCTGTAATCCACAACGTGTTGTGGCTCTCCAGTCTTCAACAAGGCCAAGTATGAACACGGGTGTTGTTCGGCTTCTGTTATCGTTGTTAAACAACTAATCGCCGGATTTCGTTTACGGCGTGTTCAGTGTGAGACAACCCGGGGCTAGACAGACACTGTAACTGCTGTAGAAAGCATTACATGTCGTCGGACTTTGCCCCGCAGAAACTCCCTCAGATTCTGGTGTTGTAGTATGAACGCTAGATTACTGTCAATATTACCTCGTTTGTCCGCGCACTGGCAGAAACGCACATGCAATGTTCCTGCGACATCTCTTATCGTCACGCACCCCAATTGCGCGACCCATCTCCAACCCACAGTCGTGGCATCGTGTGACGATCTGGTAAGTGCAGCCAAACGAAGTTGGGTTTCTGCAGTTTGGAGTCGTCAGCAGCCCAATATTATAACGTTGAGCCTTTTCCACCTTTACATAATGTTCCACTCGTCGACGTTATATAACGAAATCGGCCAACTATCCAAACTCGATTAGGTGTAACGACCACGTGTCCCTCGTATCAGTAACTATTTTCCTACACAAAATGTATCCGAGATCAAATTAAAGTGCATAATCAGTATTAATAGCGTTATGCCCATTTACCAAGGCTTCTTTACAACTGTACTTGGAGGTTTGTCATTGAATTTGTTCAAAATGCATAACGAGTAAGTGAGTGCGTGCGTGCGTGCGTGTGTGAGAGAGAGCGAGTTTAAACAACTGCACAATTTGCTAATTCCTCTACAACCAAGTGTATAGGTACAGACAGTTTTAAATATGCCTCATTGAAAGATACATTACTGTTTTAATGTAGCGTTTTTACTAAGTGACTGTTCAGGGGACGTAACATATCCAACGAAGGGGCAATAACTGTCTAGCCGCACAGGCACACACACACACGCACGCACACACGCGCAAGCACGCACGTACACACACGTATGATACAGAGAATGACTCACCTTTCACGATGGGCTGGTCGAGAAACCAGCGATCTTAGCGATACTTTGACCGGCCACTACTCTACTACCGTGATACACTTTTCACTGGCGTCGCCTGTCAACGGCCCAAGTTCACTGCATCTGCGGTTACGCCTGACCTGAATGACTAAGTGCCAAGTGGCACCACCAATCAACATGAGGCTACTACTGTCAGTCCATGGTATACGTAAAACCGCGATCACACCTACCTTGTAGTCGCTCCGGCACTCGCCAACGTTTTGTATCACTCAGTGATTCTCACCACCCGTATCTCGGTCAAATAGTACTCAATTCAAACGATTGGTTTATATCGCGATGTCTTGTCGATCACGACCGTCATACCCGACCAGTGTGGTGATGCTTGTGTACTCTCCGCTCCTTCCGACACGCGTGGCTGCACACAGGTCTACTTTGGCGTATAAGGCGAGACTAGTCACCGCTCTGAACGTTACACATCAATTGTTTACCCACCTCTCTCGACTTCCAGTGTTCATATAAATAGTTCCCTTTCTCTCAAGCCAATCAACTCTGCGCTAGACGCATCGACACGAGAAACGTCGTGTTGTGGGTGTCGCGCTGCGGTCTCTTAAAGTCGCATATGCACTCGAAAATAGACACATGACTTAGGTTGTTTACTGCAAATTGTGCATGTGTCTGTTATTGATCGACTGTGCGAATATACACAACCCAGTATAATACTAGAGTGGCACAGTTTGACAGGCAGCATTTAACAAGATTTAATAAGATTGCCAACCAGATAATTAACTCTAGATGGTAGGTGGACAAGGAAGCCCTTTGGCTTATTAAGAGTCCACCCATTTTATCAACTATATTGAGTAGCAGTTGTGCTTAAAGTTAGTTAGATAAAGTATTTTAGGACACTTTAGTCTAGTGAGTGATAATAGGGTACGTTAGCTTACGGCTACGATAAGTTTGTAAACAAGATTTAACAAACCTCGTTATGTGGTAGAATATATAGGTGATAAAGTAACAACCATAAACTACCTACATAAGATAATATATGTGTAAGTCAGTACCTGCTAGACATTTTGATAAGGTAGCTTTGTTGTTAAAATTAAGCATTTGCGATAATCGGGCGAACTAAGTTTATTTAGCTAGTGTCTCTCTTATTCGCTAGGGCGCTGTATAACCTAAATAAATAAGGCAGTCTAGCGTACGCAATCTTACGAAAAGTGTAACATTTGTGCACAGAAAACAGTCTTCTTAAAGACTACATAGACAGTGAATGGTGTAAACACAGTTGACAAAACTATTTTAAATAGCTAATTAGATTATTATTATTAAATAAATTCTGATATGGCGCCTTGCAAGCGGCAAGTCAAGGCAAAGAGACACTTGGTGTGCGACGACTGCCACAGTTGGGTAGATTTTGCCTTATCCGGCTGTACGAAGTCATGGACAGAAACCAAGGAAGAGGGATTCACCTTTCAGTGCGTGGGGTGTTGGAAGGTGAAATGTCTGGAGAAAGAGGTAGCTAGGTTGGTAGATATTGTGAAGGGGATGGAGATGAGAATCAGCAAGGAGACAGACGGAATGGAGAGAGACGACAGGGATAAAGTTGGGAATACTGTGAAACTGAAGGAGCAGAGTAGTGGCAACAAGACCGAGGAAAGGAGACTGAGAGGAGGGAAGGTGATCGGAGGGGAAGAAAGTGGAGGATCGACGGCAGGAAATGTGACAGGTGTGAAGGTGGCAGGAGAGAAAGTGACCGTAGAGAAAGAGGTAGGAGGGAAAAAGAGACGGGAGAGGAGAGAAGGAAATGCAATGGGAGGAAAGATGACGGGAAGAAAGGAAGTGAGAGTACATGTGACAGAAGAGAAGTCGGGAGGGACGATGACAGGAAGAAAGGTAACAAGAGAAACAGCGTCAGGAAAGAATGGAACGGACGAGATTGTGACGGGAGAGCAGAAGACAGGGGAACAAGATTACAACCAGACAGATGCAAACCGTAGAAAGAGCTACACTGAGGCAGTGATTGAGGGGGCAATGAGGAAAGAGAGGGTGTTTATGGGCGATTCGATTATGAGAAAGACAGATAAGACTCTAAGCGAGGGGGAGGACGTCGTTGTTTGTCTACCGGGGGCTAGGATAGAACATGTAACTGAAAGGGTAGAGAAGGTACTGGGGCATGGCAAGGGAGGGTCTGTACTAGTACATGTAGGGACAAATAACGCAGAGAGGGAGGGAACAACTGGGATAGTTCAGAAGTACAGACAGTTAGTGAAGAAGTTAAAGAAGACAAGAGTAGAACAGATTATCCTCTCAGGAATGTTGCCAGTAATGGGAGGAAGGGGGCCGACATATAGAAACTGCAAGAGGATGGCGATCAACGCACTAGTTGAGCAGATGAGTAAAGAAGAGGGGGTGGGATTCGTAGATTTAGGGGGATACTTTGTTGGGAGGGAAGATATGTACATGAGAGATGGCCTACATCTAAGTGGAAAGGGGGCAGCAGTTTTCTCAGAGAACTTGCTGCAATCTGTTGACAGTGGGACAGGCTGCATCTATTTAAACTAGATTCGCAGGGGGGATTCACAGAGAAGCCTGAAACTGGAGGCATAGATAAAGACAGCAGAACTAAATCGGCAAAGAACAGCCTGGAAAACTGTTCTGAATCAGGATATAAATGCATTTGTTTAAATGCAAGGAGCATAGTAAACAAAAGAAGTGAACTAAACATTATGGTAGAAGATATTGACCCTCACATAATAGGTATAACCGAATCGTGGGCCACCACTGATATATCAGATGCCGAATTGGGACTAACAGGATATGTAATGTTTAGGAAAGATAGAATATGAAGAAAGGGAGGTGGAGTTATTTTATATATTAAAGAATCTATCCAGGCTTATGAAATAAAATTAGAAAGAGAAGCAGATTGCGGAGAAGCTGTTTGGTGTAACATAGTTACAGGAAACTCAACGTTAACAGTTGGGTTAGTTTATCGAAGTCCAAACATAAGCATAGAAGAGAATGAAAAAATACAAAACGCTATAAGGGAAGTAAGCAAACGGAACTGTATTATTATGGGGGACTTTAACCATGGGCATATACAATGGAAATCTCTACAGAGTATGGGGAGTGAGGACCACAAGTTTTTAGTTTTAGTACAAGATAGTTTCCTTTCTCAACATGTGCTAGAACCAACCAGGGGAGAGAATGTGTTAGACTTAGTTTTGTCCTCACAGAAAGAATTAGTTGACAATGTCAAGATATGTGAGCCACTGTGGAGTAGTGATCACAACCAGATACATTTTACCATCAAAGTAAAATCAGAAAGGAATAATAAAAAGCAGTATAGGAGAAATTTCCACAAAGGAAGGTATAAGGACATGAGGAAATATTTAGCAAAGATAGACTGGAATAACACACTGAAGAATAAGACAGCAACCGAATGCTGGAATATCTTAAATAGTGAAATTAAGTGCATAGTCGATAAATTTGTACCTTTCAAAAAACAAGGGAAACGGTCTAAAAAGAAACACTTATCGAAAGAAGCCATTAGAAAAATTAAGTATAAACAAATGATGTGGAAGTCATATAGATGTACTGGAAATGATGAAGACTACAACATTTATAAAGAAGCACTTAATCAAGCTACAGCTGAAATTAGAAATTCAAAGAGAAGCTATGAAAAAAAATTAGCTAGTAATATAAAACATGACAGTAAGAGTTTTTATGCGTATATTCGAAGCAAACAGAAAGTTCAGGATAAGGTCGGTCCTCTAGAAGATAGTGCTGGAAATACAATATCAGAGGGATTCTTAATGGCAGAAGACCTGAATGAGTATTTTAGTTCAGTGTTTACCAGGGAAGATATTAGTTCACTGCCAGTACCAGAGGCTAAGTTCAAGGGGGCAGATTCAGACTATTTAGGACAGTTAGTTGTAACCTCGGAAATGGTAGCTAAGAAAATAAGGGCTATGAAGGATAATAAATCACCTGGAGTGGACGGGATTCCGCCCAAACTACTATTGGAAATTGTAGAACAAATTAGCGCACCGCTTGCAACAGTTTTCAATTTGTCATTAGAAGAGGGAGTGGTTCCTTTAGAATGGAAAGAGGCAAACATTATACCGTTATTTAAAAAAGGTTCGAGAAACAAGTCAGAGAATTATAGACCAGTGAGTTTAACATCAGTGATTTGCAAATTATTAGAAAGACTAATTAAAGATCACATGGTGGATTTTCTTGTTAAACATAACTTGATAAACCCATCTCAACATGGGTTTTTAAAAGCGAGGTCATGCTTAACAAATATGTTATGTTTTTTGGAAGACATCACTAGGTGGGTAGATGAGGGATCACCAGTAGATATCATCTATTTAGATTTTCAAAAAGCTTTCGACAAAGTACCACATCAAAGATTACTCCTTAAGCTAAAGGCCCATGGCATAGGAAATGGTATAATAAACTGGATAGAAAAATGGCTGAATGACAGAAGACAACCTGTAGTAGTTGATGGGGAGGCTTCAAACTGGAAATCGGTATTGAGTGGGGTACCACAGGGATCAGTACTAGGACCTATATTATTCTTAATATATATCAACGATTTGGACGATGATATAACAAGCAAGGTGTTAAAATTTGCGGATGATACAAAAGTGTTTAGAAGGATTAAAAGTGATGGAGACAGACAGCATTTACAAGATGATCTTGATAGGTTGATCAAATGGTCTGAAAAGTGGCAAATGCTGTTCAATTTTGGGAAATGTAAATGCCTCCACACAGGTCATGGGAATGAAGAGGTAAAATATAAAATGGGGGGTACTGTTCTAAGTACTACTGTAAAAGAAAAGGACTTAGGGTTAACCATTAGTGCTGATATGAAGGTTTCAGAGCAGTGCGGAATTGCAGCGTCAAAGGGAAATCAAATCCTTGGATTAATTAGGCGAAATATAGCGTATAAGAAAAAAGAATTCATAGTACCGCTGTACAAAACAATAGTGAGGCCTCATTTAGAATATTGTATACAAGCATGGAGGCCATATCGCAAGAAGGACATAGATATGCTAGAAAGAGTACAGAGGAGAGCGACTAAAATGATACCAAATCTGAGGGATCTTAGTTACGAAATACGCCTAAAAGAATGTGGTTTAACAACACTAGAGACCAGGAGATTGAGAGGCGATCACATAGAAGTGTTTAAAATATTGAATGGTTATGAAAATATTTATAGAATTTTTTTTTTCTCAGTTAAGAAAGATAGAAGGACCAGAGGACATGAAGCTACATTAGTAAAGGAGCAGTGTAGATTAGATATAAGAAAGTTCTCATTCTCACAAAGGACTGTAAATGAATGGAACAGATTATCTCCTGATTGTGTTGGTGCTAGTAGCGTGAATATGTTTTAAAATAAAATCGACACACACCTTAAAAAGGCGGGATACATGTAGATAAAAAGTATTGGACTCTCGATAAGCCAAAAGGCTTCCTTGTCCAACTGCCATCCAGAGTAATTTTCTGGTTGGCAATCTTGTTAAATCTTGTTAAATCTACGTGTATCCCGCCCTTTTGAGGTATGTGTCAATTTTATTTTAAAACATTTTCACATTACGAGCACCCACACAATCAGCAGATAACGTGTTCCATTCATTTACAGTCCTTTGTGAAAATTAGATCGTTCTTATATCGAATATGCACTGCTCCTTCACTAATGTAACTTTATGTCCTCTAGTGTTTCTATCTTTCTTAACTGAGAAAAAAATATTCTATCAATATTTGTATAGCCATTCAATATTTTAGACACTTCTATCTGATCTTCTCTCAATCTCCTGGTCTCTAGTGTTGTTAAACCAATTTTTTTAGGCGTTTTTCATAACTAAGCACCAAAGCCGAACCGAGCAAAGAAGCGGGTTTCTTATCGAAAATATGCTGCGATTAATCCCACGAATTTCAGATCAGATTTCGAACTTTCACACCTGGCAATACGCCCGTGTAACAACATTGCAGACTTGTCGCAACAATATGACACTTCTTTGCAAGAACTGTTAGACAGCCACGCTCCGTTGATCACACGGTCAATTACTGTGCGCCCCAACACGCCTTGGCACACAGTGGAATTATCGCTTGCTAAGCGAAAGCTCCGACAAGCAGAGCGGAAATGGAGACTGACAAAGCTGCAGATTCACCGAGACATCTACACTGGACAGCGTGAAACTTACAAACAGCAAATACAGTCTGTGAAAGCCAAATTCTACACAACAAAAATTAATGAATGTGCACGTAACAACAAAGCACTGTTCAGGATCATGGATGACTTGATGAAGAGAAAAACTACTCCAAAACTGCCCAGTCCTGTGTTTGGTATAGCACAACTGGCAGATGACTTTCTCGTGCATTTCACACGCAAAGTGTTAGACATTCGAAGGCAGTTAGCGAGTAGACGCCTGCAAACTGTCAACACTGACTACGTGCATTGTGAACAGTCTTGCACAGTCAATGCGTTTTACGGCATCACCACAGACGGCGTTCTCTCTTTGGTAAGGAAGTGTCCAACAAAATCAAGCGCGCTCGATCCACTTCCTACCTCACTCGTGAAAACCAACATTGACATTCTTGCGCCGACATTAGCTACAATCATCAACATGTTGCTCGAGTCGGGGTCCGTGCCGGCCAACTTCAAACATGCTGTGATCACACCTCTATTAAAGAAACCAAACCTTGATTCAGACTCGATGAACAACTACCGGCCTATATCGAACTTGTCATTTGTTTCAAAGTTACTGGAGCGCCACGTAGCAGTCCAACTTCGCCAGCATCTAGACGAAAAAAATTTGATGGACATCTTCCAAAGTGCGTACAGACAACATCACAGCACTGAGACAGCACTGGCGCGCATTCAGAATGACCATCTCCATTCCCTTGACAAAAGGAAAGGTGTGCTGGCAGTGCTGCTCGATATGAATGCGGCGTTTGATACTGTTGACCACTCGATATTAATCAACCAGTTGCGCAGCATAGGCATTGAAGGCATCGCACTGAAATGGCTGGAGTCATACCTGTCGAACCGGACTCAGTCAGTGTGCATTAGTGGCCACAACTCAAATAGAACATTGCTCGAATCTGGGATCCCACAGGGGTCTGTGCTGGGCCCAATTCTCTTCTCCATATACACTCTGCCATTGGGTGCTATCTTCAGAAGGCACAAGCTGCAATACCATCTTTATGCAGATGACGTCCAATTGTATGTTGACTTGAGTGGAACGCGGGATGGAGAAGCCGCTGTTGCGGTTGACCGCATCGAGCGATGCATCGAAGAAGCGAAGCAGTGAATGTCAGACCACAATCTTCTGCTGAACGAAAACAAGACCGAGGCTATTATCATCTCGGCACCAAATCGGAAACACCTGCATGACGTTTCGTGTGTTAGTGTATGCGGATGTAACATTGTTCCGTCACCGACCATCCGCAACATCGGGATTACAATCGACTCTGGACTAACAATGTCGTCACACGTGTCACCGATGTCCAAGTCAGCGTAGTACCATCTCTACGCAATTTCAAAAATAAGACATTGTCTTGCTACTGATGCATGTAAGACACTAGTCCACGCCCTGGTGACATCGCGGCTGGACTACAGTAACGCGGTCCTGTACGGCATTACCGAGGCACTTATGAACAAATTGCAGATGGTACAGAACTCGGCAGCAAGACTAATTTCAAGACACCGAAAGCACCAGCACATAACACCTGTGCTGGTCGAACTGCATTGGCTTCCAGTTCGCTGGCGTATCCAGTACAAACTGCTGGTCCTTGTTTTCATGACTTTACATGGTCTTGCACCAGCGTATATCCAAGATCTCATAATACCGTATACGCCCACCCGCAACCTCCGATCTGCTGATCTACATCTGCTTGTAGTCCCGCGCTACAACTTAGAGGGCTACGGCAGACGAGCTTTCTCCGTGTCTGGACCCACGCTCTGGAACGCTCTACCAATAAACGTTCGTCAAATAGAGACTTTGGATAAATTAAAACGTATCTATTTAAGCAGGCGTACATCGACTGAGGAACTGTGCTGTAGGACACTTTTTATGAACATGTATTTAATCATTTAATTTATTTATTTTATATAATGTATTTTAATTTATTTATTATGATTTATCTTTTAATATAATTTTATATATCATAATATATATTCTTTTAATTAATTATCTTAATATTTGTGCAAATATGTCATGTATTTTAGTCACATTATATATATACAATCTTGTAAATCTTAATAATTATTACATTTACCGGCATCTTTATAGATATATATTTTTATATTTGTTTCCATGTACGTCTTACAATGTGTGTACGCGCCTATGAACGGGTTGGTCCCGGAGATATGGCGCTATAGAAATGCTAGTAATAATAATAATAATAATGTGTGTGTGTGTGTGTGTGTGTGTGTGTGTGTGTGTGTGTGTGTGTGTGTGTGTGTGTGTGTGAGTGTGTGTGTGTGTGGGTGTGTGTGTGTGTGTGTGTGTATGTGTGTGTGTGTGTGTGTGTGTGTGTGTGTGTGTGTGTGTGTGTGTGTGTGTGTGTGTGTGTGTGTGTGTGTGTGTGTGTGTGTGTGTGTGTGTGTGTGTGTGTGTGTGTGTGTGTGTGTGTGTGTGTGTGTGTGTGTGTGTGTGTGTGTGTGTGTGTGTGTGTGAAATTTGTTTAAATCGCTCACTGTCTGTTTTATCCAGTCTTAGACCATTGCCGTTCGAATTAGTGACATGGCAGGCTCCATGCACCACTGTCATTCAAAATGCACAAAAGAACCTCTATGTCAACATCAAACCCAGACAAGATACCAACTCTGTCATGATTTATTACATTTACACTCCTATCTGGAAACCAATGAAATGTCTCAAATCCAGCAGCTCCACTGGATTAGTAATCATTCGTATAGACATAGAACAAACAGGACAACAACTACTTCTATGCATCATGCTATAGGGATATGTCCAACTGAATCCAGGCCCACTAAATATCACACCTGTAAGAAAGCTTGAGAGATTTCAGAACAATATAAACGAGAACCTCTATGTCAACACCAAACCCAGACAAGATTCCAACTCTGTCATGATTTACTACATTTACACTCCTATCTGGAAACCAATGAAATGTCTCAAATCCAGCAGCTCCACTGGATTAGTAATCATTCGTATAGACATAGAACAAACAGGACAACAACTACTTCTATGCATCATGCTATAGGGAGATGTCCAACTGAATCCAGGCCCACTAAATATCACACCTGTAAGAAATCTTTAAAGTCCAATGCATTCAGCCTAACATGTGGTAACTGTAGTAAATAAATAGACATAAAATGCACCGGAATATTGAGAGAAGAATATAACAACACTTATAGAAACCTAAACACACCTTGGCATTGTTCAAATTGCTCGGCACACTCTGGCATTTGCCACAGGGATGTCCTAAACGACCATAAAGCAATTCAATGCGACCACTGTCTAAATTGGATTCACACACAATGCTGTGCAATATATGACAATGGATATAAAAGACTAATAAATTTATCATGCTCATGGGCTTGCCCCGAATACAACAACTTCAACTTTACAAATTCCTTCTTCAGAGACACAGAAATCCCAACAGATAATCCATAAATATTACATGACGTTTTTCAATCATCAGGTGACTCGGGTCAAGCCCCCAAAACCTGGGAAGAAGCCAATATAACAGTTATTTTAAAGAAAGGAAGCAGGGCAGAAACATCCAATTACAGATCAATATCTTTGACACCTGTGGTCTCTAAACTTCTTGAACACATCATTCACAGCCACATCATGACTCTCCATGAACAGCATCACATTCTGACTGACCATCAACACTGCTTCCGTGCCAACAGTAACACGATTAATTCAAACAATCCACGACATAAGAAAATCCCTTGATGAGAAGAAAGTGGTTGACATGGCCATCCTAGATTTCACTAAAGCATTCGATATAGTTCCACATAAAAGACTAATCCACAAACTCAAATACTATGGCATTACAGGCTCAATGTCATCATGGATAGTAAGCTTCCTTAAAGGAAGGACCCAAATGGTTGTAATAATTAATCGCCGGGGTTCGTCTACGGCGTGTTCAGTGTGAGACAACCCGGGCCTAGCAGACACTGTAACTGCTGAAGGAAGCATTACATGTCGTCGGGCTTTGCCCCGCAGAAACTGCCTCAGATTCTAGTGCGTGCTATAGTAAGAATGCTATCGGTTCAGGAATGAGGACTTAATATCGGTGTCTCTGTGAATTGAGATTACTGTCAATATCACCTCGTTTGTCCGTACACTGGCAGAAACGCACATGCAATGTTCCTGCGACATCTCTTATCGTCATGCATCCCAAGTGCACGACCCATCTCCAACCCAGAGTCGTGGCACCGTGTGACGATCTGGTAAGTGTTGCCAAACGAAGTTGGGTTTCTGCAGTTTGGAATCGTCAGCAGCCCAATATTATAACGTTGAGCCTTTTCCACATTTACATAATGTTCCACTCGTCGACGTTATATAACGAAATCGGCCAACTATCCAAACTCGATTAGGTGTAACGACCTCGTGTCCCTCATATCAGTAACTATTGTCCTACACAAAATGTATCCGGGATCAAATTAACAAATTAAAGTGCATAACCAGTATTAATAGCGTTTTGCCTATTCACCAAGGCTTCTATATAACTGTACTTAGAGGTTTGTCATTGAATTTGTTAAAAATGTATAACGAGTAAGTGAGTGCGTGCGAATGTGTGAGAGAGCGAGCGACCGTGCGTGCGTGCGTGTGTGCGTGTGTGCGTGTGTGCGTGTGTGCGTGTGTGCGTGTGTGCGTGTGTGCGTGTGTGCGTGTGTGCGTGTGTGCATGCGTGCGTATGACTGTGTGTGCGTGCGTGCGTGCGTGCATGTGGGTGAGTGGGTGTGTTAACCTCATCTAGCAATACATGAGGGTGTCCAACTGGTCATCGTGGAATTGTGTCTGAGAGCTACCCTACCAAAAGCTTCACGAAACAGCTTTTCTCGATGTATGCCTATATATCGTTAGTGTGTAGATGGTTGTTGAACGCACATGTATTTGAATATATCATACATTAATCAATAACTAGAGCTGCTGTCGGACAGCTGTCACATAGTAGTAATCTACCTGAGGTGTTCGACTAGAGGCAAAATATGGTTGTCAAAATAAAATTATTTCGCCTGTTTCGTTGGCCTAGTTTATACCTCACATTAGTCATACATCGTTCGTTCGTATATGACTGACACAGTCGCTTAATTTGTTTGTTTTGTGCCTAGTTAATAGGAGGTACCGCGTTCAAAATAATAATTTTAAACAACTGCACAATTTTTCAATTCCTCTACAACCAAGTGTATAGGTATAGACACTTTTAAATATGTCTCATTGAACGACACCTTACTGTTTTAATGTAGCTTTTTTACTAAGTGACTGTTCAGGGGACGTAACATATCCAGCGAAGGGGCAATAACTGTCTAACCGCACAGGCACAGACACACACACACACGCACGCACACACACACGCATGCACGCACACACGCACACGCACACGCACACACACACACACGTACGATATAAGAAATGACTCACCTTTAACGATGGGCTGGTCGAGAAACCAACTAACGGCGATCTTAGCGATACTTTGACAGGCCACTACTCTACTACCGTGATACACTTTTCACTGGCGTCGCCTGTCAACAGCCCAAGTTCACTGCAACTGCGGTTATGCCTGACCCGAATGACTAAGTGCCAAGTGGTACCAGCTAAACCAGCATGCCTTGACAAACATGCCCCGTTACGTAATGTGAAAGTAAGAGACAGCACACCACATCCCTGGTACGACTCTGACATCGACGACGCCAGGGATAAGAAGCGGAAACGGGAGAATGTGTGGAGAAGAACTAAACTGGAAATTCATCGGCAATTATATGTCACCGCTCGTGAAGAATGCACTGCTTTGATATCGGCACGCAAAACGGATTATTATCAAAACCGCCTGGAGAAGGCAAACAACAAAACCATGTTTCGATTACTGAGATCGCTTGTAGGCCATCGCATACAGGAACACCCTAAATTCCACTTGACAGCCCAAATATGCGAACAATTTTCACGTTTCTTTAGTGAAAAGATTGACAAGCTCCTGTCAGGTCTGCAGTGTTTTAACATCATTGATAGGCCAACAGATGAAAAACGTTGTTTCACTGACAGTATCCATGCGTTTGATTCAACAACGAACACAGAGATCACAGCGATTTGTGGTACTACTGACAAAACGTGCGCGTTGGATCCTCTGCCTGCAATTCAGCTAAGAGACTATATGACAAGTATTGTGTCTGTCATTACACGGATTACAAATGCTTCGCTGGACGAAGCAGTCATGCCAAAGTCGCTGAAGCATGCAATTGTCCGTCCGCTTTTGAAGAAACCATCACTTGACAAAGACATTCTGAGCAGTTATCGACCTGTGAGCAACCTTACACAATTATCCAAAGTAATTGAGAAAGTGGTCGCGCTTAGGATAATGACGCATGTGTCTGACCAGCAAATGGTTGAGTGCTTTCAGTCGGCGTATCGGAAAAAACATTCGACCGAAACCGCGCTACTGTACGTTACAAGTGCCATCAAAACAGCCATGGACAATAAACAAGGAACCATCTTGGTTCTCGTTGATTTTAGTGCCGCCTTCGATACTATCAACCACGACATCTTGATTAAGCGTCTACGTTTGCGCTATGGCTTTGTTGGAAAAGCACTGGACTGGTTGACATCGTACCTGCAAGACCGGACGCAGCGAATTGTAATCGGTGACCAATCGTCGAGTATTACTACTCTAACAACAGGTGTCCCGCAAGGCTCCGTCCTTGGACCACTGCTCTTTTCATTATATGTCCAACCTATCGGTGACATTATTCGAGCCCATGGACTCTTCTTCCACCACTATGCTGACGATTTACAGATCTACTCACATTTCGACCTAAATCGTTCCGCTTTAACGGCTGCGGTTCAGCAAATGAAGGACTGTTTGGGTGAAATAAAGAACTGGATGGCATGGAATTCTATGTGCATGAACGACGGCAAGACACAGTAGCTTCCGATTGTAGCCAAGTCTGCGGATGCAATCGTTGACGGCACTGTGATTCGCGTTGGTGGTTCTATAATTACAGCTTCAAGATGTGTTCAAAGTCTCGGTGTCTCCATTGACAGGCACCTAGATATGAAAAAGCAAGTGTCGCAAACTGTCAGCGCATGCTCATTCTACCTCCGCTACATCAATCAGATTAGCCGTTTTTTACCCAAACCAACAAAGAAACGCGTAGTCAATGCCATCATCACATCGCGGATTGACTACTGCAACGCACTCTTGTACGGCACGTCTGCAGTTAACATCGCGCGTCTGCAACGAATACACAACTCGGCTGCCAGACTGATCCTGCGTCGTCCACGTAGTGACAGCACCACGCCCCTGTTACGCGAACTTCGTTGGCTGCCTGTTGCGCGCAGAGTGGATTACAAGATACTGGTACTCACGTACAAAGCCATGCACAATGACGCGCCCGTGTACTTGTGTGAACTCGTGCACCCATATCAACCAGCAAGAGCACTGCGCTCTGCGAGCAGTAACATGTTGGAAGTGAAGCGCACTCGTATCAAGGCTGGGGACGGCTCGTTCGCTGTAGCTGCTGCGTCCCTATGGAACACTTTGCCGAGTGCTGTTAAAACCTGTGACACTCTCGCCAGCTTCAAATGTCGTCTGACGACACATTACTTTTGTGTTTCATATTAGTGCCACTCTACATGAACACTGCCCTCTACTAAAACCAATTTTAATTAGTTATCGTATTCGTATAATGATTATTCATTATTCCTCACGTAAACTATTACTATATCAAATGTTTTACTAAATTATTTATTATTATTTATTTTATATAGTTATTGTGCTAGATTGATTATTATTAATATTATTTAATTTTGATGAATAACTGCTATTTATTTACTTGTTTATTTAGAAATTCTACATTATTCAATATGTATGTATTTATTTATTTTATTCTTTACCACTAATATTTATTTTAAATTAATATACGCATACATATTTATTGCAATGCTACGATTTGTATGTATTTTAATATGTTGTGAAGCGCCACGAACAATACTGGATGTGGCGCTATACCAAATAAAATGTATTATTATTAAACACATTAGGCTACTACTATCAGTCCACGGGATACGTATAACCGTGATCACGTCTACCTTGTAGTCGCTCCGGCACGCACCAACGTTTTGTAGCACTCAGTGATTCTCACCACCCGTATCTCGGTCAAATAGTACTCAATTCAAACGATTGGCATGTCATCTTATATCGCGATGTCTTGTCGATCACGACCGCCACACTTGACGAGAGTGGTGATGCATGTGTACATATCCGCTCCTTCCGACACGCGTGGCTGCACACAGATTTACTTCGGCGTATAAGGCGAAACAGCACCGCTCTGAGGGTAACACATCAATTGTTTACCCATGTTAGTCGACCTCCAGTGTTCATATAAATAGTTCCCATTCTCCCAATCTAATCAACTCTGCGCTAGACGCATCGACACGAGAAGCGTCGTTTTGTGGGTATCGCGCTTAAAGACGCATATCCATTTGACAATAGACCACATGACTCAGGGAGTTTACGGCAAATTGTGCGTGTGGCTGTTATCGACTGTGTGAAGATATACAACCCAATATCATACAAGAGTGGCACCGTTTGACAGGCAGCATTTAACAAGATTTAACAAGATTGCTACCCAGAGAATTAACTCTAGATGGCAGGTGGACACGGAAGCCCGTTGGCTTATCGAGAGTCCACCCCTTTTATTTACATGTATCCCGCCCTTCTGGGATATGTGTCGATTTTATTTTTAAACATATTCACATTACTAGCACCCACACAATCAGCAGATAATGTGTTCAATTCATCTACAGTCCTTTTTGAAAATGAGAACTTTCTTATATACAATCTACACTGATCCTTTACTAATGTAACTTCATGTCCTCTAGTATTTCTATCTTTCGTAACTGAGAAAAATATTCTATCAATATTTTCATAACCATTCAATATTTTATACACTTCTATCTGATTTCCTCTCAATCTCCTGGTCTCTAGTGTTGTTAAACAACATTCTTTTAGCCGTTTTTCCTAACTAAGATACCTCAGTATTGGTATAATTTTAGTCGCTCTCCTCTGTACTCTTTCTAGCATATCTATGTCCTTCTTGTGGTATACCCTCCACGCTTGTATACAATACTCTAAATGAGGCCTAACTACTGTTTTGTACAGCGTCATTATTAATTCTTTTTCCTTATACGTTAAATTTCGCCTAATTATGTGTGTGTGTGTGTGTGTGTGTGTGTGTGTGTGTGTGTGTGTGTGTGTGTGTGTGTGTGTGTGTGTGTGCGTGTGTGTGTGTGTGTGTGTGTGTGTGTGTGTGTGTGTGTGTGTGTGTGTGTGTGTGTGTGTGTGTGTGTGTGTGTGTGTGTGTGTGTGTGTGTGTGTGTGTGTGTGTGAAATTTGTTTAAATCGCTCACTGTCTGTTTTATCCAGTCTTAGACCATTGCCGTTCGAATTAGTGACATGGCAGGCTCCATGCACCACTGTCATTCAAAATGCACAAAAGAACCTCTATGTCAACACCAAACCCAGACAAGATACCAAGTCTGTCATGATTTATTACATTTACACTCCTATCTGGACACCAATGAAATGTCTCAAATCCGGCAGCTCCACTGGATTAGTAATCATTCGTATAGACATAGAACAAACAGGACAACAACTAAATTCACACTACTTCTATGCATCATGCTATAGGGAGATGTCCAACTGAATCCAGGCCCACTAAATATCACACCTGTAAGAAATCTTTAAAGTCCAATGCATTCAGCCTAACATGTGGTAACTGTAGTAAATAAATAGACATAAAATGCACCGGAATATTGAGAGAAGAATATAACAACACTTATAGAAACCTAAACACACCTTGGCATTGTTCAAATTGCTCGGCACACTCTGGCATTTGCCACAGGGATGTCCTAAACGACCATAAAGCAATTCAATGCGACCACTGTCTAAATTGGATTCACACACAATGCTGTGCAATATATGACAATGGATACAAAAGACTAATAAATTTCTCATGCTCATGGGTTTGCTCCGAATACAACAACTTCAACTTTATAAATTCTTTCTTCAGAGACACAGAAATCCCAACAGATAATCCACCAATACTGCATGACGTTTTTCAATCATCAGGTGACTCTGGTCAAGCCCCCAAAACCTGGCAAGAAGCCAGTATACCAGCTATTTTAAAGAAAGGAAGCAGGGCAGAAACATTCAATTACACATAAATATCTTTGACACCTGTGGTCTCTAAACTTCTTGAACACATCATTCACAGCCACATCATGACACACCATGAACAGCATCACATTCTGACTGACCATCAACACTGCTTCCGTGCCAACAGAAACACGATTAATTCAAACAATCCACGACATAAGAAAATCCCTTGATGAGAAGAAAGTGGTAGACATGGCCATCCTAGATTTCACTAAAGCATTCGATAAAATTCCACATAAAAGACTAATCCACAAACTCAAATACTATGGCATTACAGGCTCAATGTCATCATGGATAGTAAGCTTCCTTAAAGGAAGGACCCAAATGGTTGTAATAAATGGATCAACTTCAACACCAACTCGAGGTACTTCTCGGGTACCACAGGGAACAGTACAAGGGCCACCAATGTTCCTACCTTACGTAAATGACCTGCCTGATAACCTATTTTCAAATGTTCGCCTTTTCGCTGATGATTGCCTCTTATATTCACCGATTAAAACAGACAATGATAGATCTCTCCTCCAAAACGATCAGCTCAAACTTGAGGAATGGCAGGACACTTGGCTTATGATATCCAACCCTAGTAAATGCTTTACAATGACCCTAGCGTCGAGAAAACCCACACCAAATATCTACACCTTCTGCGGACAACAACTTAAATCTGTTGTTGATATCAAATTCATTAAACTGGACAGTACAATGCAACTCAACCACAAACAAAGCACAACAGGTACAGGGAATTATTAGGAGAAATTTAAATAAGTACCCGACCCATAAGCATATTATATCAGATGGAACACAACCTCACGCAAACATGATAATCAGTTCCGGCAAATCAAGCACTCAACAAATATACTTGGAAATAGTTTTTTCCCAACCATAATAAAAGACCGGAATTCTCTACCTCCAAGCATTGTATTCATTTCAGAATAATCTCGTCAAACATCTAAAAAAACTAAACCACATGAGCCACCACGCGCACTGGCGTGATTTGTCCTTAGGACATTTTGCTAGTATACTATACAGGTACAGATACGTAAAAAGTCATTTGAAATAACGTTATCTTCTCGCGTTCTGCCTGCCAGAGATCGCTGGCAGGCGATTGCCGTTAAATAAAGAAATAGCTCACGGCCACAGTATAAATCACTGTGGCTCTATGCACACACTGGCTGAACTTGTTGACGTGTCAGGAAAGTGTCTCATTACAGACGCAGCAAGACACTGAGGCATCGTCATATATTGTAATCTCATCGAAAGCCACTATATAGCACCGAAGGAAAGGAACTTCGTAAAGGTTTAAGAATAAATGGAGTATATTATAAAAATTACCCGTAACGTATGTTATAGTCTAACAATAAGAAACTCTGTGCTATCATTTATTAAATTAAATAAGTTATACATTGGGACACCTTACACCCACATGATATTGACTCGTAGAGAGAACGCACGTACGTTGAACGGGCTAAACTGAATGTTCCACCCGGTGTTAAATGCAGTGATCCTAATTGTAACAACTGTAGTTACCATGATGACATCGATGAGCTTTATAACTCTATAATATCCACTTTGAAGAGGTCTGGTCAAACACTTGTGTCAACTCATAAACGGTCTTATAAATACGATGTTGTACCAGGGTGGAATGAGCATGTGAAAGAATTGCACAGTGCAGCTCGTGATGCCTACTGGCTGTGAAGACATGTTGGAAAACCTAGACAAGGTGATGTTTTAATGTCACGATACGGTCCAGAAGCAAATTTAAGCATGCGGTCAGAAAATGTAAAATAGATTAAAAAAAACTGTTATTATTTATTCCATTGCACAAACGTTATGTCAAAAAGATCATCGACAGTTCTGGAAGGAAACGAAGAACCATACGAACAGTATAGTTAAACTACCAACGAACATTGGTGGTATACATGGTGATGTCGATATTGGGTCAATGTGGAAGCACCATTGCGAAAATTTATTTAACGATGTGAGGGATAGCCGCTGTGACAATGTTCACTTTGATTCCATCAATGACAATAATGGAATTACTGTTGATGTAGTTGAAATTATGGGTATTACTAATGAATTATCATGCAATAAGTCACCATGTCTGGATGGTATTACTACAGAACACCTCAAGTTCGCCGACGCTCAAATTGTGGTGCTATTACCTACCCTCGAGACCTCTAGTATGGTGCATGGTTATGTTTCGAAATCAGTCTCAGAGTCTGTTATTGTACCGATTATTAAAGATACAAATAGACGGATAAATGACAAAGGTAATTACAGGCAAATATGCCTTTCTAACATATGTTCCAAGATAATAGATAGTGTGACATTCAACAGAATGGAAACATACTTGCAAACTACGCCTGATCAATTTGGATTTAAGCCAAAACACGAAACGGAGCTGTGTGTGTTTACATTTAAGGAATTATTCAGATTTTACACTAAACATCGTTCAGCTATGCTTGTTGCGTTTCTGGATGCGTCAAAAGCATTTGATCGAGTCAATCGACATAAGCTGTTAATGAAATTAGAACAGCGAGACACACCGAAATATATTCTAACAATACTCAGCAATGAATTCAATAACCAATGTGTATGTATCCGATGGGGATGTACCTACTAGGATTTCTTCTCAGTGGGCAACGGTGTTACGCAAGGTGGAAAGTTATCCCCTTTACTTTTTAACATCTACATGGACAATTTGAGTGTACAACTATACAAACAACATGTTGGTTGTAGTCTGGGTACTATGATTGTTAATCACCTGATATACGCTGATGACCTTCTTCTATTCGCTCCTTCCGCCAAGGGACTACAAACTGTGCTGGACATATTTTACTCTTATGGGTGTAAGCATGACATTCAGGATAATGCTGATAAATCCCTGGTCATGTACTTTGATTCTAGAAATTTAAATCTCGCCAGGGAAATGACTTTAGGAGAAAAGAAGTTAAACTTTGCCACCTCTTGTAAATACCTTGGGCATGTCATTTGTAGCGACTTATCGGATGAGGCTGACATTCAAGCCAAAATGAGACGGCAAAAATTTGTTTGCTCTACTGCTGTAAAGAATAAGCTGTTTACTGCACATTTCAATAATATTTATGTGTGCGCTATGGGTTAATTTTAGAAAAGCACATTTTCAGCAATTTATTATATTGTTGCCTATGACAATGCATACAGAATATTGAACAATCTGCCGATGAGATGTTGCGCTAGCCACATGTTTGCTACAGCTAATGTAAAAGCATGTAAATGTGTTATCAGAACAGCTATTTTAGCTTAATCACGAGGATTAACAGGTATGTTAATTATACAGAGTATTGTTACTAGCGACACATACAGTACGTCGCAGTTGCGGCATCAGTGGATCAAGGCTCTGTATAATTTTTTAATATCCTGTTTTTATTAACATATTTATTTTTTATCTTTATTTATTTATGTTTCTATTTTATATGGATGTTTTTATCGATACACTTTTTTCCAATATGGACACAATGCTTGTCTGGAAAAAATTTATTATTATTGTATTATTATTATATATCCATTGGCAATATAAATCGCACACTACTGCAACAATACGCTATTCAAGTAATTTCACAGCAACTAAACTTATTATCTTCCTAATTCTCCTTTTTTTCAGTTCAAATGGAAGTCAAAACGAAACGCAAGTTTCTGTTGAAAGTCATATTACTTATTTGTATGGGCGTAACATCATTAGTGCGTACTAACACGTTTTCAATAAGGTGGATGATCCTGACTGGCCACAGTACAAGCCAAGATATTCTGCTTCGAATTGATCTTGTGTGTGTTTGTAATCCACAACGTGTTGTGGCTCTCCAGTCTTCAACAAGGCCAAGTGTGAACACGGGTGTTGTTCGGCTCGTGTTATCGTTGTTAAACAACTAATCGCCGTGGTTCATCTACGGCGTGTTCAGTGTGAGACAACCCGGGGCTAGCAGACACTGTAACTGCTGAAGGAAGCATTACATGTCGTCGGGCTTTGCCCCGCAGAAACTGTCCCAGATTCTAGTGCTGTAGTATGAATGCTATCGGTTCAGGAATGAGAACTTAATCTCTGTGTCTCTGTGAATTTAGATTACTGTCAATATCACCTCGTTTGTCCGTACACTGGCAGAAACGCACATGCAATGTTCTTGCGACATCTCTTATCATCATGCATCCCAAGTGCACGACCCATCTCCAACCCAGAGTCGTGGCACCGTGTGATGTTCTGGTAAGTGCTGCCAAACGAAGTTGGGTTTCTGCAGTTTGGAATCGTCAGCAGCCCAATATTATAACGTTGAGCCTTTCCCACCTTTACATAATGTTCCACTCGTCGACGGTATATAACGAAATCGGCCAACTACCCAAACTCGATTAGGTGTAACGACCTCGTATCCCTCATATCAATAACTATTGTCCTACACAAAATGTATCCGGGATCAAATTAAAGCGCATAACCAGTATTAATAGCGTGTTGCCTATTCACCAAGGCTTCTTTACAACTGTACTTAGAGGTTTGTCATTGAATTTGTAAAAAAATGCATAACGAGTAAGTGAGTGCGTGCGTGCGTGCGTGCGTGTGTGTGAGAGAGCGAGCGACCGTGCGTGCGTGCGTGTGTGCATGCGTGCGTATGACTGTGTGTGCGTGCGTGCGTGCGTGCGTGTGTGCGTGCGTGCGTGCGTGCGTGCGTGCGTGCGTGCGTGCATGTGGGTGAGTGGTTAGTTAATAGGAGGTACCTCGTTCAAAATAATAATTTTAAACATCTGCACAATTTGCCAATTCCTCTACAACCAAGTGTATAGGTATAGACAGTTTTTAATATGTCTCATTGAACGACACCTTACTATTTTAATGTAGCGTTTTTACTAAGTGACTGTTCACATGACGTAACATATCCAACGAAGAGGCAATAACTGTCTAACCGCACAGACACAGACACACACACACACACACACACACACACACACACACACACACACACACACACACACACACACACACACACACACACACACACACACACACACACACACACACACACACACACACACACACACACACACACACACACAAACACACACACACACACACAAACACACACGCACGCACGCATGCACGCGCACACACACACACACACACGTACGATATGAGAAATGACTCGCCTTTAACGATGGGCTGGTCGAGAAACCAACTAACGGCGATCTTAGCGACACTTTGACCGGCCACTACTCTACTACCGTGATACACTTTTCACTGGCGTCGTCTGGCAACGGCCCAAGTTCACTGCATCTGCAGTTATGCCTGATCCGAATGACTAAATGCCAAGTGGTACCACCTATACACATCAGACTACTACTGTCAGTCCACGGGATACGTATAACCGTGATCACGTCTACCTTGTAGTCGCTCCGGCATGCGCCAACGTTTTGTACCACTCAGTGATTCTCACCACCCGTATCTCGATCAAATAGTACTCAATTCAAACGATTGGTACGTCATCTTATATCGAGATGTATTGTCGATCACGACCGCCACACTTAACCAGAGTGGTGATGCATATGTACATATCCGCTCCTTCCGACACGCGTGGCTGCACACAGGTTTACTTCGGCGTATAAAACGAGAGAGCACCGCAATTCTTTACCCACGTTAGTCGACCTCCAGTGTTCATATAAATATTTCCCATTCTCCCAATCTAATCAACTCTGCGCTAGACGCATCGACACGAGAAGCGTCGTTTTGTGGGTATCGCGCTTAAAGACGCATATCCACTCGAAAATAGACCACATGACGCAGGGTGTTTTCGGCAAATTGTGCGTGTGGCTGTTATCGACTGTGTGAAGATACACAACCCAATATCATACTAGAGTGGCACCGTTTGACAGGCAGCATTTAACAAGATTTAACAAGATTGCTACCCAGAGAATTAACTTTGGCTTATCGAGAGTCCACCCTTTTGTTTACATGTATCCCGCCCTTCTGAGATATGTGTCGATTTTATTTTTAAACATATTCACACTACTAGCACCCACACAATCAGCAGCTAATGTGTTCAATTCATCTATAGTCCTTTGTGAAAATGAGAACTTTATTATATATAATCTACACTGATCCTTTACTAATGTAACTTCATGTCCTTTAGTATTTCTATCTTTCGTAACTGAGAAAAATATTCTATCAATATTTTCATGACCATTCAATATTTTATACTCTTCTATCTGAACTCCTCTCAATCTGCTGGTCTCTAGTGTTGTTAAACAACATTCTTTTAGCCGTTTTTCATAACTAAGATACCTCAGTATTGGTATAATTTTAGTCGCTCTCCTCTGTACTCTTTCTAGCATATATATGTCCTTCTTGTGGTATGCCCTCCACGCTTGTATACAATACTCTAAATGAGGTCTAACTACTGTTTTGTACAGCGTCATTATTAATTCTTTTTCCTTATACGTTAAATTTAGCCTGATTATAATCCATGGGTTTGGTTTCCCTTTGAAGCAGCAATTCCGCACTGCTCTGAAACCTTCGTATCAGCACTAATGGTTAACCCCAAGTCATTTTCTTTTACAGTAGTACTTAGTATAGTACCCCCCCCCCCCCATTGTATAATCCACATCTTCGTTCCCATGTCCTGTGTAGAGGCATTTACATGTCCCAAAATTGAACAACATTTGCCACTTTTCAGACCATTTGATCAACCTGTCAAGATCGTCTTCTAAATGTTGTTTATCTCCATCACGTTTAATCCTTCTAAACACTTTTGTATCATCCGCAAATTTCAACTTGCTCGTTATATCATCGTCCAAATCGTTGATATATATTAAGAATAATATAGGACCTAGTACTGATCTCTGTGGTACCCCACTCAAAACTGATTTCCTGTTTGAAGCCTCCCCATCAACAACTACCCGTTGTCTTCTGTCAATCAGCCATTTTCTATCCAGTTAATTATACCGTTTCCTATGCCACTGGCCTTTAGGTTAAGCAGTAATCTTTGATGTAGCACTTTGTCGAAAGGTTTTTGAAAATCTAAGTAGATGATCTCTACTGGTGATACCTCGTCTACCCACTTAGTGATATATTCCAAAAACATAACATATTTGTTAAGCATGACCTCACTTTATGAAACCCATGTTGAGATGGGTTTATCAAGTTATGTTTAACAAGAACATCCACCATGTGATCTTTAATTAGTTTTTCTAATAATTTTTTGCAAATCACCCATGTTAAAGTCACTGCTCTATAGTTCTCTGACTTGTTTCTCGAACCTTTTTTAAATAACAGTATAATGTTTGCTTATTCCATTTTAAAGGAACCACTCCCTCTTCTAACGATATGTACTAAATCAAGTTAAAATTATTTTAAAATGCACATTGCGGTCAACATACAGCTACATTCATTGTTTTTACGGTTCAGTTTTTTTTTTAACCAGGAAGTATTACGTATGCACCACATGCGGCATGATAGTTATCGTCACATGCGGTATAATGGTTCGACGCATTCATCTACATGGTTTCACGATCGATAGGTTTCATAGTGGCCTGCGCATGATAGTTATCGCGCCATTTGATTATCAAAAGAATAAAGAACGGCACAGATGAAGGCATGAACGGAGTGCATACCATATTGTATGCAATGACTGGGGCAGGCCTAGTGTGGGCATTGACCTAGCGGCTGAGCCGATAATTAACGCCAGCCGCAGTGACTACTCCGCCAGGTGTGAGTTCTGGTTCGTCATTGGCTCCATGGCCAGTAGCTGGACCTCTATTAACAGGTAATGATGAAAATACTGTGCCTGAGCTCTCTGTGGCAACAAAGGACTTGGTGGCTTCATTTTCATCATCAGCCTTGTCTCGCCATTCTTGGGTTTCTGACCAGTTAAAAGCCCAAATCTGGTCCGGGGAATATGTCAACATTGCTACCCTGTTACATGTTTTAGCCCCCCAGACGTATTCAGTGTCAGTTCAGCCAGGTGAAGACAACATCACCCCACCGTTTCATGTTGCCCCAAAGGTAAAGAGTGATTTACTCTCATTTGCGGAATGGGTACAAGGTTGTGAGATATATATATGTCTGTCGTGATTCGTCAACCACAACATCTGGCTGACGCGCATACCATGTTAATGTATATTCAGACAATACAATCTCTGTACCAGAAAGGTGCGGACTGGCGGTCGTACGACGAAGCATTTAGATCGATGCGACTGAGACATGACTGAGCTTGGGACTCGGTTTGTTGGCCACTTTAGATGGACACAATGAACGGACCGCAGGTTGCCGCCCCAACTGGCTCTTCCTTTCGCAAGAGTAAAGGCGGTGGGTTTAAGCGACAAATCAGTCCCTGCTTCACATCCAACCGTGGAGAGGTCTGCAATGCTGACACCTGTCGCTACAGGCACTCGTGTCAGCGTTGTTCAGGTCCCCACTCGGCTGTCAGATGCAACAGAGCGCAGCCCACCTCAGCTGGACAGTCAGCAGGGACCACTGTTTCTCAATCGACGACCAGCTTGGTACAGGAAGTAAGATGCCCACACCAGTGTCTCCCATTGCGCTTGCTCAAGTTCTCACTGGTTATGATGACAATGTTGCCACTTACCTTGTTGATGGTTTTAAACACGGTTTTAGAATTGGATGCTATTGTTTACCAATTCAGATAAGTCAATATGTCTTAAATCTTAAATTTGCTGATGAGTTCCCTATGATCACAGATCAGAAAATATCAAAAGAATTGAAGTTACGCAGAATTCTGGGCCCATATGATGTGCCTCCTGACATGAATAACTTTAGGGTTTCTCCATTAGGAGTAGTACCTAAGAAGGTCCCAGGGGAATTCCGTACAATACACCATTTGTCTTACCCGGAAGGTTCTTCCATTAACGATTTTATTCCTACAGAGATCTCTTCTGTTCAGTACGCCACCATACAGGATGCCATTAATTTCTTTAAGCATGCTGATATGGTCTTTATGGCTAAGGTAGATATTGAGTCTGCATTCCGGATTATTCCCGTCTCACCATTAGACTGATCATTACTGGGTTTTCAATGGAAGGGCAAGTTTTTCATGGATGCCGTTCTACCCATTGGGTTGCTCCAGTTCGTGTGCAATTTTGAACGTTTTAGTACTGCTTTGGACTGGGTAGCACGGCATAAACTAGGACTTACAGCCATCGTACATGTAATTGACGACTACCTCCTGGTGGCGCGTTCAGAAGCAAAATGTGAACGACACTATGTGCATAACTTGGGGTACCATTGGCAGCTAATAAAACAGTGAACCCATCCCGAGTAATCAAGTTCCTTGGAATTACTTTGGATGCAGAACGCATGGAAGCTTGGTTGCCAAACGATAAGTTAGAAAAGGCCAAAGTACTGCTGAGTAATTTTTAGAGGAAGCACAAGGTAACTAAGGGAATTACAATCGCTCCTCGGCTTATTAAATTTCGCCTGTGCCGTCGTACCAGCAAGGGCCTTTTTAAGAAGGTTAATCGATTTCGCAGCGGGGGTTCAGAAACCTCATCATCATATTCGTTTGACTAGCCAGGCAAAGTTTGATTTGCAGGTATGGCAAGATTTGTTATGTCAATTTAATGGCAGGTCCTTTTTTCTAGATGCCAATTCTTTAACAGGTGATTACTTACAACTGTATACTGATGCTGCAGGAGGTATAGGCTTTGGGGCACTGTATGGCACTGAGTGGTTTTATGGACAGTGGCCGGTAGCGTGGCGTTCGTACAATATCTCTGTACTGGAGCTGCATCCTATTATGGCTGCAGTGGCAGTATGGGGAAGCAGGTCAAACAGTGTTTGTTTTTATACAGACAACGAATCGCTTGTTCCAACTATTAACAAGGAAACTGCCCGTGATCCCAGCATTATGGCCTTAATTCGTCCATTGATGTTAGCATGCTTGCGTTTTAATATAAATTTCAGTGCATGTCACATACCGGGTAGAAACAACATTTTGGCTGATAAACTGTCCCGTTCACAGGTACAGGAATTCCGAGCATTGGCATCGTGGGCAGATGCCAACACACAGGAAGTTCCCTTCAGTGTCTCCCCAGTCGCCTTGGGGAATCGTTAAGTCTTTTATTACAAGCCTCATTGGCTCTATCAACGAGAGCCCACTACGAGAGAGCATGGGGTAAGTTGGTAGTGTTTTTTTCAGTCACTGGGCATGTATCATTGTCTGCCAATCTCGGTGGAAATGATTATGCTCTTTGTGGCAGACATCTATTGTTTCTATCGTTTCAGCAGTGGCACATTTTCACAAAACTAATGGGTTTCCCGATCCAACAACTAGTTTTATCGTGCACAAGTTATTAGTTGGTGCACGAAATTTGGGGTCTTTGCCTGATGACCGCCTGCCTGTCACACTACCCATCCTCACTCGCTTAGTACAAGCTCTCCCAACTGTGTTTTCTGTACAATACAAATGTGCTATGCTACGAACCATGATGGTCCTTGCATTTAGAGCATACCTGCAAATAGGAGAAATGGTACCAAGGGCAAGGCACACAATACAAGGCTGTTTACATTTGGGAGATGTTATGCTATCTGGTGACCTCATTACAATCTCTGCAGGTAAGGGGTGAATGCTTACAAGGTTCTGTCATCCACCTAGCAGCAGTTTTAAAGGAATTCACTCATGCCAGGGGCCCAGTACAGGGTGTCCTGTTTGCGTACCCGGATGGTACGCCTATTCTGCAGAGTGTATTTGACGTGTCCCTTAAACAGCTCCTTAGCTTTTATGGCATCCAAACTAGTTCATTTTAAGGTCACAGTTTTCGCATTGGTGCAGCTACAGCAGCAGCCTTGCGATGGGGAATCTGACGCACAAATCAGGGCAGGTGGACGTCGGATGCTTTTAGGAAGTATATCCGACTTGCGTAAGTATTGGGTCAAAGGTTTGATGTGTTTCATAAGGTGGGGTTCCTCTTGGTGACCTTGTGGCGGAATGGGTCCACCTTTTTGTAAATGCATGTGTCTATTGGTGGTGGAATGTTTGTATTGTTTGCTTAGGTTTATATTCGTAGTAGTTGTATACCTCTATAGCGACAAATGTATATATGTATGTAATATTGTTTCCATGTTGTAGGAATGTGTGCCTGAGAAACTTTGATGGGGCTGTACAAGGGTTCAGTTTCCCATCTGGTTTGCATGTTAGACATCACATTCCTATTATCTTTAAGCCCAACAGTGGCTGCATTAGAAGCAATCCACTTTGCAATAAAAACGTCATCCTTTTACCAATTTCAATTCTCAAACTACATTGGACTTGTGTTGGTTATTGCATAAATACAAATAATATAGCGGCTAAGAGCCACACATTTGACGAATTGTGCACTTTTTTACAAAAGCATGAAAATAGGCACACATGTAGTTTATATATATATATATATTCATATAAAACTAGGTACCCATCGCCATCGACGTGGTATCTAGGGGCCATTTTGATTTTATATATGGCCGCCATGGAAATCCATTACCCAAGTTTCTTGGTATCTAAACAACATAGAAACACAGTCTTGGTGTCTAAACCATCATTGTTAGGGTCAAGGAATTAATTTCTGCCACATTCCGTATCCTCAGATGACCGCCATATTGGAATTCAAGATGGCCGTCATGGAAATCTATTAACCAAGTCTCTCAACTTCTAAGCAACATAGAAACATGTGTCTAAACCATCATTTTTAGGGTCAAGGAATCCATTTTCGCCACATGTTGTATCCTCAGATGACGGCTATATTGGAATTCAAAATGGCCGACATACAAGATCTTATATTTTATTTTAATTCACCTAACTGGGAATAATAGCTAGGTACCCATGCTGTTTACAAAAAAATAAAATAAATCTAGATATGCCATGGATATCCATAGATATGGCTATTAAATGATAATCATGACTCTTATGTGTTTAACGATGGACTATAATCATACACATATTAAAATAACAGTCATATTTTACTCACCACATGCAGTATAAGCCATCGTATAGTCAGAGATGTCAGGGTCGCCACATGCTCCACTGCAGCTATACAGCTCGGTGCATTGCAAACTAGACGACCGGCATTTACACTTGCGTTTACACATGTTCTTGCATCCACAGTGCACTAGCTCATAGCACGACATTGATGGTTCTGGTAGGTCAGTCCAGAATGGTTTCCATCCTGGACTCCAACCCCAGTGTCCAGGACTTGGCAGGTAGGTAGGGAGCTGGCACAAGAGCTTGTGACACTACATATCCGGCCGGGTACACAGCCCGTCTGACATGCTGGAACAATGCAGCTTTGGTTGGCGGGACATTCTCAATAGTACGGGATCCCTGGGCGAAGAGGTGCTTTCTTGCCTCATCCACCTTATAAGTGAACACGTCCTGCTGTACATGTAGGTCGACTTCTTCCTGTTATAATGAGAGTGTGAGGGAGGCTTCTGTTACATGCCAACCATGCCGACTTCTTCCCTAGGCTGAGGAAGCAGGAAACAGTGTCACACCCGCTCATTGCATGAAACAGCATTAATGCTATATATTTAAACACACATAATTTGTTTGCAATAGCATGAATTGCAATATGACGAAAGTGAGTACCAACGCCAACGTTGACCCACAGTTCATCAATCCCAAGAGCATGGAAATGGCCTACCGCCAAAATAACCACATCTGTATCCACTGTCCGGATGGCCATTTTTAAAAGTCCTTGTTTCACGCAATGTGCCACATGGAATAAAATGCGCGTGTCCTCCTCGTGTGTGCACGGCTGAAGGTACTCTGTGTCTCCGATGTCATTCTGGTTTGCGGTCACAAGTGTGTCATCTTTTGTGCTGATGAGTATCATTCCACCGGCATCGTATGACCTGATACATTCTAACAAATAACGAAATAGCTCATCTGGGTTCGGACTGGGTTCCCAGCTTGTTGCTCGTGTCGAAGCCAGGAAAAATGCGTATCTGCATGGATCTACGGGATCTAAACCGAGCTATCAAGCGAGAGCATTATCAAATGCCAACAATAGAGGAAATTGTCACACGACTAAGCGGTGCGCGTGTTGTCACTGTCATAGACGCCTAAATGCGTTTTGGCAGGTCGAATTGGATGAGGAATCCAGCCGACTCACAACATTCAACACGCCGTTTGGATGCTACAGATGGAAGCGGATGCCATTTGGCTTTTCCAGTGCACCGGAAGTCTGGCAGAGGAAGATGCATGAGACCATCGAATGATTACAGGGCATCGAAATAATCGCAGATGATTTTCTCATCACGGGGAAAGACGACGACGAACATGACGTCAACCTGCATGCGTTCCTCGAGAGATGTCGTGAGAGAAACCTAGTCCTCAACGCGAAAAGGTACGCTACAAGCTAAACGAAGTCAGCTTCATAGGATGTCTGCTGACAGACGAGGGCATGGAACCTGACCCGAAGAAAATCGCGGCCATAATCGAGATGCCAATGCACAGGGACATAGAAGGAGTACGCCGCCTAATTGGTACAGTGCAGTACCTAGGCAAGTTCGTGAAGGGACTGACCGGCCTCACAGCTCCGTTGCGTGAATTGATACGTAAGGAAAGCGAGTTCACGTGGAACGAGTCGCACACCAAAGCAGTGTGTGCGGTACACGAGAAGCTCAGTAACGCCCCAGTGCTGCGTTACTATGATGTGGATAAAGACGTAACAATCCAGGCAGACGCGTCGCAACCAGGCCTGGGAGCTGCGCTCATGCAGGACGGCCAGCCGATATGTTATGCAAGCAGAGCCATGACGGATACCGAACGCACAGATCGAGAAGGAACTGTTGGCGATAGTGTTCGCGTGTGCGCAGTTCAACGACTACATATATGGTCGAGATGTAGTACACGCGGAGTCTGACCATAAGCCGCTAGAAACTATCTTCAAGAGAGAAAAACACATGGCACCGAAGCGACTGCAGCGCATGAGATTGCGACAGCAGAAGTATACACTCGAAGTGAGGTACAAGAAAGAATCGGAAATGTACGTTGAAGATACGTTGAGCCGAGCGTACAACACGGAGGCTAAACGAGACACTCGGCGAGATACGAATGCCGATGTCAATAAAGTTGACGACTCAGACGAGATGATGTACAGCGACAACGTCATGCTGCCTAAGGATAAACTGATCGAGCTGCAGCACGCCACGAAGGAAGACGCAGTGTTGCGAGAATTCGAGAAGGCCATCAAGTCAGGGTGGCCAGCAGCGAATACCGGTAAGGAAGTATTAAAACCGTACGTGCAGTTCAAAGATGAACTGTTAGTTCAAGATGGATTAATCTTTAAGGGAGACATATTAGTAATCCCCCACGTGATGGGTCCGGGAATGGTGAAATTGATACACCAGGGCCATACTGAAATCGAAGGATGCCTGTGCAGGGCGCGCGAAGTCATCTATTGGCCCGGTATGAACGCTGAGGTGAAGGACCACATCAGCAAGTGCGACGTTTGCAACGCACACCGACCGGAACAGTGCCGTGAGAAGCTGCAAACACACGAGTTCCCCCATCTGCCGTGGGCCAAGGTCGCAACAGATATGTTTGAGTTCGACGGACACCAGTATGTCATACTGGTAGACTACTAACTTCTTCGAGATCAACGAGCTGAAGAAGACAACGACACAGGCTGTTGTCAACGCTCTAAGGCCACACTTCGCACGTCACGGAGTTCCTTCAATTCTGGTCAGTGACAATGCTTCACAGTATGGATCACAGGAATTAGCGAAATTTGCTCGTGAGTGGGCGCTGCCGTGGCGCTGCCGCTGTTAGTGTAGTGAATCAGTCTAGCCTAGGATTTAGAACAGTGTAGCTGTAGATCCAGATAGCAGCGTATTAAACATATATCTCTCGACGTGTTGTTTGTATGTTATATAATACATAGATACAAGCAATACCGTTACAAAGAACTTTGGAACTAAATTGCCACTGCCACTGGAACTAAGCGATATTGAGAACACTAGGCAGTTTGGAAAATTATTGAAGACATTTCTGTTCTTAAACTAACATAATCAGACCTCATTTAACCTTTGTATTATTCACGCATAGTTTTAATTATTTTTTAGCTTTATTTATCGTAGAATCACATTCTAGTATCTAATCGACTTATTTAATGTAATTTACCCTTTTATTTATTTAATTTTTATTCAGTATGTTCTGCTATTCAGCACTTTTGCTAATCGTTTGTTTTACCATTGCATTTACCCGTAATTTCACTATACATTTGTTCTTATTTATTTATCTTAAATGCGTTTTTTATGTTTCTTAGGTGTTTGCCGATTTTGTAAACACCCGTCCCGGATTTGATGGTGTCTAAATCAAGTTTATTATTATTATTAGTTTATTACGTGTGATGACAGTACTGGCGGGCAAGCACTTACTACGTGTGATGACGGACGGTACTAGCGGGCTAGCACTCACTTCGTGTGATGACGGGCGGTATTAGCGGGCTAGCACTTACTACGTGTGATGACGAACGGTACTAGCGGGCTAGCACTCACTCCGTGTGATGACGGACGGTACTAGCGGGCTAGCACTCACTCAGTGTGATGACGGACGGTAATAGCGGCCTAACACTCACTCCGTGTGATGACGGACGGTACTAGCGGGCTAACACTCACTCCGTGTGATGACGGACGGTACTAGCGGGCTAGCACTCACTTCGTGTGATGAGGGGCGGTATTAGCGGGCTAACACTTACTACGTGTGATGACGGACGGTACTAGCGGGCTAGCACTTACTACGTGTGATTACGGACGGTACTAGCGGGCTAGCGCTCACTCCGTGTCATGACGGACGACACTGGCGGGCTTGCATTCACTACATGTGATGACGGGCGGTACTAGCGGGTTAGCACTCACTCCGTGTCATGACGGACGGTACTAGCAGGCTAACACTCACTCCGTGTGATGACGGACGGTACTAGCGGGCTAGCACTCACTTCGTGTGATGACGGGCGGTATTAGCGGGCTAGCACTTACTACGTGTGATGACGGACGGTACTAGCGGGCTAGCACTCACTCCGTGTGATGACGGACGGTACTAGCGGGCTAGCACTCATTCCGTGTCATGACGGACGACACTAGCGGGCTAGCACTCACTTCGTGTGATGAGGGGCGGTATTAGCGGGCTAGCACTTACTACGTGTGATGACGGACGGTACTAGCGGGCTAGCACTCACTTCGTGTGATGACGGGCGGTATTAGCGGGCTAGCACTTACTACGTGTGATGATGGACGGTACTAGCGGGCTAGCACTCACTCCGTGTGATGACGGACGGTACTAGCGGGCTAGCACTCACTTCGTGTGATGAGGGGCGGTATTAGCGGGCTACCACTTACTACGTGTGATGACGGACGGTACTAGCGGGCTAGCACTTACTACGTGTGATTACGGACGGTACTAGCGGGCTAGCACTCATTCCGTGTCATGACGGACGACACTGGCGGGTTTGCATTCACTACATGTGATGACGGGCGGTACTAGCGGGTTAGCACTCACTCCGTGTCATGACGGACGGTACTAGCAGACTAGCACTCACTCCGTGTGATGACAGACGGTATTAGCGGGCTAGCACTCACTCCGTGTCATGACGGACGGTACTAGCGGGCTTGCACTCACTCCGTGTCATGACGGACGGTACTAGCTGGCTAGCACTCAGTCCGTGTCATGACGGACGGTACTAGCGGGTTAGCACGCACTACGTGTGATGACCGACGTTACTAGCGGGATAGCACTCACTCCGTGTGATGACGGACGGTATTAGCGTGCTAACACTCACTTCGTATGATGACGGACGGTACTAGCGGGCTAGCACTCACGCCGTGTCATGACGGACGGTACTAGCGGGCTAGCACACACTCCCTATGATGACGGACGGTACTAGCGGGATAGCACTTACTACGTGTGATGACGGACGGTACTAGCGGGCTAGCACTCACTCCGTGTGATGACGGACGGCACTGGCGGGCTTACATTCACTACATGTGATGACGGGCGGTACTAGCGGGTTAGCACTCACTCCGTGTCATGACGGACGGTACTAGCAGGCTAGCACTCACTCCGTGTCATAACGGACGGTACTGGCGGGCTAGCACTCACTCCGTGTCATGACGGACGGTACTAGCGGGCTTGCACTCACTCCGTGTCATGACGGACTTTACTAGCGGGCTAGCACTCACTCCGTGTCATGACGGACGGTACTAGCGGGTTAGCACACACTACGTATGATGACCGACGTTACTAGCGGGTTAGCACTCACTCCGTGTGATGACGGACGGTACTAGCGGGCTAGCACTCACTCCCTGTGATGACGGACGGTACTAGCGGACTTGCACTCACTCCCTGTCATGACGGACGGTACTGGTGGGCTTGCATTCCCTACGAGTGATGATGGACGGTACAAGCGGGCTAGTATTCACTCCGTATGATGAAGGACGGTACTGGTGGGCTTGCATTCACTACGTGTGATGACAGACGGTACTAGTGGGATTGTATTCACTACGTGTGATGACGGACGGTACTAGCGGGCTAGCCCTCACTACGATTGATGACGGACGGTACTGGTGGGCTTGCATTCACTACGTGTGATGACGGACGGTACTGGCGGGCTAGCCCTCACTACGATTGATGACGGACGGTACTGGTGGGCTTGCATTCACTATGTGTGATGACGGACGGTACTAGTGGGTTTGCACTCACTACGTGTGATGACGGACGTTACTGGCGGGTTTGCACTCACTGCATGTGATGACGGACGGTACTAGTGGGTTGGCAATCATTACGCGTGATGAAGGACGGTACTAGCGGGCTTGTACTCACTACGAGTGATGACGGACGGCACTACCAGGCATGCGCACGCGCAAAGTAATCAAGTAACATTCACGCATTGTTAGTTTAACAAGTTTTAACATTGATTTCCACCCAGAGAATTAACTCTAGGTGGCTTATCGAGAGTCCAACCCTTTTATCTACGTGTATCCTGCCCTTCTGAGGTATGTGTCGATTTTATTTTTAAACATATTCACGCTACTAGCACCCACGCAATTAGCATACAATTTGTTCCATTCATTTACAGTCCTTTGTGAAAATGAGAACTATCTTATAGCTAATCTACACTGCTCCTTTACTAATGTAACGTTATGTCCTCTAGTCTTTCTTAACTGAGAAAGAAATATTTCTATCAATATTTTCATAACCATTCAATATTTGAAACACTTCTATCTGATCTCCTCTCAATCTCCTGGTCTCTAGTGTTGTTAAACCACATTCTCTTAGGCGTATTTCATAACTAAGATCTCTAATTTTAGTTGTTCTCCTCTGTACTCTTTCTAGCATATCTATGTCCTTCTTGCGATATGGCCTCCACGCTTGTATACAATATTCTAAATGAGGACTCACTATTGTTTTGTACAGCGGAATTATTAGTTGTTTTTCCTTATAAGTTATATTTCGCCTAATTAATCCAAGGATTTGATTTCCCTTTGAAGCTGTAATTCCACACTTGTAAATGTATGTTTGTTTAATGTTTATTGCGCATTCAAATCCGCAGCAGTATTTTGTTTTAGGATTTTGTACAACCTCCCAAACGACTTCGGAATGCAAAAACAGCCATTTGTGTTGATGTGGTTTTTCTGTTTTCGCGTAACATGTTAGTAAAGGGTAATGTATCTTCATTGTTGAATACACACACACACACACACACACACACATACACACACTCACACACAGCTATGCATTATAAAGTGTGTGTGTGTATATATACATACATAATAAAGTATATATATATTCTTTATCACACTACCATATTGTGTTGTAGATATATTTTGGCATGTCACGACAGTGATACACATGGCAACTGCATGTACATTTTTGTGTTCGATCGTTCATCACTTTTCCGCCACCTCCCGTTTTCACGATATTTAAGAATCCATGAATATCACGAGTTTAACAAGTTGAGATTTCTCCTCAGTATCAATGGGTCTCTACCTTACTACTACATGAAGGACAATTTGTGAAGGATATCTGATCCATTGACAATAAATATAACCACCATGTGGTGAGATATATCGTGTCTGTCATTCCAGCAGTCCAGGTGTTGCGAACTCATGCACACCACGGTAGACGGAATAACTCTGCGACTTGTTCAAGTGACTTTCCCTTGGTTTCTGGCAGGAAAGCAGCAATGAAGATCGTTCCCAGCAGAGCAAAGCCAGCGTATAACCAGAAAGTACCTATGAACAAGACGTAAAATTTACCTATTTTATAATAATAACCTTCTTTTTCATATATGTACACAGGTGCCTCAACTATACAAGAAAAAACACTTTGACTTTAAACATCAGGTCATGCATGAGTGAATTTCCACTGCTGGAGGTATAGCGTTATTTTATTATAAAGTATGAGTAACATAAAAAGTATTCTCTATAATTATCAAAAACTGTTCTTGGGGCTCTAAATTGCACCATATATAAAATGCAAGCACGTCTTCTTAGGAATAATGTGTAAAAAGTGAAGTATTGCATATTTGTGGCAGCTTTTCTTTTTACTTGTTTCCGTATGCTTATCGCAGATGGACATATGAAGATCGTATGACTGGCAATTTCACCTGTCATCATTATCTATACCTTATGAAACGTTTGATATGTAGAACAAAAATGGCTGAAAATGTGTGTATTTCTATGTCAATCTGTATAAAGCCCAGCTTCAAGTTCAAATGTATTTCTTCTTTGACTACTATTATTGTAATTTTCTATTTCAAACTATAAACTTGTGTCATGACTAACAAACTCAAACATGTACTTTATCACATTTGAAGTAAGTTTGCAATAAAATGTGATGTGGCTATATTTGTCCAATACCTTATGGTATTTGTCCAATACAGTATGTGGTCAGTGTATTGGTCAGTGTGTTGATCAGTGTGTTGGTCAGTGTACTGATCAGTGTGTTGGTTAGTGTATTCGTCTGTGTGTGTGTGGTCAGTGTGTGCTCAGTGTGTGGTCAGTACGTTGGTCAGTGTGTTGGTCAGTGTGAGTAGATGACTTACCGTAAATGGTCAGTGTATTGGTCAGTGTGAGGAAGGTCATTGAGATGACCAGATTGGCCAGCCAGTTGACGGTGGTGGTGACGGAGGTACCCGTACTTCGGGCCCACAGCGGGTAGATCTCAGAGTTGATTGTCCATGGCATTGGTCCCATGCCTGCAACAGTCGACACACTCAGCCATTCGTTGCATCATGTCATCTAGGGCATATATTTTGGGTTACTGAAAGTGCATCTCCTCTGAGGTTCACTTGCCCCTTTCTATCTCACCTGCTTCCCTGGATTGTTGGCGGCATCCAGCCTCACACTCTCTCTCATCTACAGGGTATAATTTTTCAAAGTCTCAGTAAACACAATGATAGTTACTTAGAGTGATTAGGAGATTGTGGATGAAGAGGTAGAGAGAGCAATGAAGAAGATGAAGAAAGGACGCGCGACTGGTATGGATCAAGTACGAGTGGAAATGCTGGTGGTGGCCGAACGCGTTGGAATCTGGTGGACAAAAAGATTGTTGAATACGTGCATGAGAGAGGGAAAGATCCCAGAGGAGTGGAGAACAGGGATAATAGTTCCGATATGGAAAAGAAAGGGAGATGTGCATGACCCAGGAAAATACAGAGGCATCACGTTGCTGAACCACATGCTGAAGATGTTGGAGAGAATCTTGGATGGAAGGATAAGAAGAATAGTGAAAGGAGAAATCAGAGAAGAACAACAGGGCTTCAGAAGAGGAAGAGGTACAGCTGAGGAATGTTTGCGCTGAGACAGCTGATCGAAAAGAAGTTGGAGGGACAGGAGAGTATGGTTGTGGGTTTTATAGACCTGGAGAAAGCTTATGACACGATACCGAGAAAAATGGCAATGGCGACACTGAGATGGATGGGGGTCCCAGATGTAGAGGTCAGCATTGGTGGAAGGGACATATGAAGACCTGGAATCTCGGAAGAATTCAAAGTGAATGTTGGCTTGAAACAGGGGAGTGCCCTGAGCCCACTACTGTTTATCGCAGTGATGGAACTAATAAGTAGAAAGACGAGTACGAAAGATATTCTCCAGAAATTACTGTATGCAGATGATCTAGAGGTGGTAGCGGACGGGGAAACGGATTTACAGGAACAACTAATAGAGTGGGAGGATATCTTCAGCTGACACGGACTGAAAGTGAATCTGGAGAAGACAGAGGTGCTGTGGGTTGAGCAACAAAGCAAAGAACTGGAAATACAACTGGAGGGGAAGAAACTCAAACAAAGAGACAGTTTTGTATACCTGGGCAGAGTGGTATGTGAAGATGGCTCCTCAGCGACAGAAATTCGCAGGAGAATAGGGGTGAAAGCATGGAGGAAAGTAGAAGGTGTGATGGGAGACATGCACATATCACGAAAACTCAAGGGAAAGGTACTATGCACATGTATGACACCAGCATACCTGTATGGCCTAGAGACTATAGCAATGACAGAGAAACAACAGGAGAGGGTACGGGGGTAACGAGAATAGATAAGCGAAGAGTGGAAGAGCTGAGGGAGGATGTTGGTGTGAAAGAAAGTTTCAAGAAGTTGGTGAGAAGTCGGTTGAACTGGGCAGGACATGTGGAGCGAATGGGAGAAGAACAGCTGGCAAAGAAAGCAGATGCCCGAAGAGTGGAGGGAAACAGAAGACGAGTGCGACCGAGACTGAGGTGGGAGGATTGCGTGAAGAGAGACCTGGAGGGATGGAAAGGGGAATGGAGGAAAAGAGCAAAAGACCGAGGAAAATGGAGAAGGGTGGTAGATAAAGTAGTGCAAGTGCAATAAGGAAGAGAAAGAAAATGTTGACGTATTCAAGCCAGCCTCACCCCTGAAGACAGGGAACGACGAGGAGAACAACATTATCTTATGTGTTTTTATGTTCTCCTATTATAGAGGGTGTTTCTCTTACATGAGATAAATGAACCTTGATCAAATTTCCACATGGAAAGAGTAATGGTGACACCTGATGTCTGGTTTGTATCTCAATGGACGGACATAAGCTATTGCTGTCATTGAACAAATAACACCAGTTAACAAGACCAGTGAACATACATTCATGATCAACAAAGCAAGCAAAGAATCTATCACAATTACACACTTTTTATCTTAAACTCATTTCTGTTGACCACTGAATTTCAGCAGTCACCAATTACGCCATGCTAAATATTTCCAGGTATAGTGACCATAACGACACAGTGGCGCTCTCTGGAGAGTGAATAGACAGCAGCAGCAGGTGCGCTGCAAGTCAATAACTCAAAATAAGTACCCGTGTTTTTGAAAAGCATTGCAAGCTGGTAGATCGGAGGCCAATGTTCCCATGCAACAAATGAACATAGAAAGTGGCGAATGACGCAGTATATTGCACTAAACAGAACCACGCCACACCAAGTTCCTCCCTTACACATTCTCCCCTTATTTCTTTTGGATACACCCCGAACACATCTACAGTACCATCACACGGAGAGTAGGGTCTACAGCCCATGAGCTGCCACTTTGTTACTGACCTGGGGCAAAGAAGACAAGATACGTAACAAGGCCCAAGGAAACTATCCAGGCCACATTGGTCGGGCAGTAGCCGTATGCCCAGTGAAGCCCGGCGGGCTGACTGGTTCCTTCACATCGGCCGGTCAGTGAGCCGTTGTTGAGGACTGACCCATGGTGGTCTTGCGCAACGGGCAGACAGGAGCCGTTGATTGGCCGCTGACCGGTGTCAACGTAACAGTAGCCACAGGCGACGTCACGAGTGCACGACAGGCAGGAGCTGGAAACAATGATGATAAATTCGTGAAAATGTACATCAAGTAGGAAGAATAATTAATTAATTAATTTTTATATTACACAACTAGGAAATTCAACTCACATCGATGTTCTACAACCTGGTGAGCAGAGGAAGAATAGTTCCTGATGAAGGCTGCCGGAAGAGGTCGAAACATTGCTGTGAGTCAAATTTCCTAGTTGTGTAGTGTGACAATTTGTTAAGTAACAATTATAAACTTAATTTAAAGGAGTGCAATGAAAGGGTTTTGGAGAATGTGAAAGGAGGTGTAATTGGTAGTCCAAAAATGCACCCCCCAAAAACCACGTACCTGAAAAGTGCAACAACACAATGCAAAATGGCACATTGCTGTCGGTGCCACTGAGCTGTGAGGAGAGTGTAACTGACCTGTAGCTGTCACAGTCGTATGACATGTTGGCCGTGGGCTCGTGGACTGTCACTGGAGGTGACTCCAAGGTCATCAATTGGAAGCCGACAGCCAGAACTGCCAGACTGAACATACTACCTACAAACAAGAAACAACTGTCGACAGCAAACTCGTGATTAATGGGAGTTTTCCATACATTTTTATTGTAATAATCAGATTAAATTAGATATATTTTATAACATACTAATCACCCAAACAATTAACCATTTTTTGTTGCTGAAATTTAAGTGTTTGACATGAAACAGCTTGTTTCCATAGCAACATGCCATTTTCAAAGGTGTGGTTTCATTTGACCTTAGAAGCCTCCACCCCTGTGGGGTCACAAACTTACTTGCAATTACCCAAACTTGACATTTGGATATTTGAATGACACAGCAGCGATTCTAGAAAACATTGAATAGTTTAATTCAAAATTTGTTTCTGCTTCATTAAAAGTAGTTGGGTGGTCAGTATTTGGGTGGTCATTGTGTTTTAACATCATATAGTTTATGCTGCTTAACATGATTTTACAATAAATGCTACATAAGATCACATTATTATTAATCATCACCAGTTTTCACCCTAATTTATATGCATCAGCTGCTGGACAAGGACGACTGACATCAACAAAACACAATACTCACATTGTTGTGAAAAGGTTCAAGACTGCCGTACCTATGAGACTTGCAAGAGTGAGTTTCCTCCGGCCCAGTCGGTCAACCAGATAGAGACCAACAAATGTGAAGATGAAGTTGACGGCGGCTGGGATCACTGCCAGCCATATTGCCGTAGCTCCACTCCTCACCCCAGCCATCTTAATGATGGTGGCACTGTAGTACCTGCAACAACACAATGTTGAACAACCTCACAGACACTAACATACACACAGAGCAACAAACTGGGCAACTGTTATCACCATTACAATATCATAGAGCAACAAACCGGGCAACTGTCATCACCATTACACTATCATACAGCAACAAACTGGGCAACAGTTATCACCATTACACTATCATAGAGCAACAAACTGGGCAACTGTCATCACCATTACACTATCACAGAGCAACAAACTGGGCAACTATCATCATCATTACACTATCACAGAGCAACAAACTGGGCAACTGTCATCACCATTACACTATCACAGAGCAACAAACTGGGCAACTGTCATCACCATTACACTATTTTGATCTTAAGTTTGCAACATGTGGCGCCCTCTAGGGAATGTCGCACCACACAATTTGTCCACTCAAAGTAAGTAACTCTAATTAACCACCTTTGTGTTTTAATACATCAGTAGTTGGTGAAGAAGCTGAGTGTGGGAAGCTATAATAATTCACATTGTGAATTTGTTATGCTAGTTATGGGATTGTTAAATGCTACTTACATGACAGTGTTGATGCCACAGATCTGTTGAAAGAGCTGCAGTGCACAGCCCACAATGAGAGCACGGCGGACATGGGGCGTCCAGAGCATACGCCACAGCGTGGGACCGCCATCTGAACAACACATACACAACAATACAGTACATGCATCAAAACACAAACTCATCCATTTTGTGGGAGCTTCTAAATGTTTCTATTATTACATCATCTCTAGATTAATATTACACAATATGATGATTTCACCTACAATAAAATTATGAAATTGGGAACATGTGCTTGGTGCCAACAATCAAGCCAGGCAAAGACAGCAAGTGGAACAAAGTACAGCTGATTCCATGAACTTCCTGCTAATACTGTAACAGCTCATGGCTTCAGAGGGTAACTGCAGGTAATGGAACAGACCAGGTGGTTGAGTGCAGGAAGTGTTTGATTCAAGTCTGTACCAGTACCTACTGGGGATGTCTCTAGCTGTGAGAGTCGACATGTCATGGCCTCCAGTTCATTCTCAGCTGCCACTGGGCCATGGACACTGTGCAGTGCTGCCCTCGCTTGCTCAAGGCGCCCTCTACTGGCCAGCCAGCGTGGACTCTCAGGCATGAAGAAGAACCCTACGAACTGGACAATAGCTGGCACGGCCGCCAGTCCAAACATATACCTAGGGAAGAACACACATCTATGGTAGACTAGATGATTGGTAGTAACTGCAACGGTTGATGTAATAAATGAACAATGTTGTCAAATGGAAAAATTGTGTTTTCAAACTTTCCATTTGGTACATATTGTGCATTGATTATTTTAATTAATGTAGCAAGTTTGCAACACAACACACATAGTACAGTTATAGTTTTTCTTCGAATATTGATGTGCTACCAAATGTATAGAAATCTGAATGAGCAAGATATTTCTCAACAAATTAGAATGTTTCTAACAGCTGGAACTTATACGAACAAATCAGATTTTGTTATGGACTGGACCCATGTCTGACTGCTTGCATTGTTGTTGACTGTGGCAACAAAATTTGAAAGATCACTGTAATCTGTTTCAACACCCACCTCCAGCCATTCTTGGCATCGTAGCTGAAGATACCATCAACAATACTTGCGACAAACTGACCACCAGTGATGAAGATGTTGTTCAGAGTGACCAACTGACCCCGGCGGTCAGCGGGGGCACTCTCAGCAATGTACATCGGCACTGTCGTTGATGCCAGGCCTAAAACACGACAAAGAAATATATCATTAGATGTTAACGTTATATATGATGCATTGTTGGTGATGGATATTTGACTTTTTAATTGATTAATTATTCAAGTTAATTCATATGCAAATAGTTCTTTTAAACATATCCAATACGTGGATTTGTACCTTGTAGAGGTTTTCATCGATGTGACACACCAACTTCTTCAGTACATGTGAGGTATGTCGTAATCGTACATGTCAGATAGTTCACAATTTCCCTCGTCTCAGTTGATTGGTGTCCTGGCCTTTCTGATCCATATGGCTTCTTTAATTTGTCGTGTTCTTCTGTTGACTTCCTTGTCCGCTATTTTCGCTTCCTCCCAGTCTATGATATGACTTTGTGTTGTTGCGTGGTCTGTGAGGGCGGATTTGTTGATGGTCAACATTGACCTTTTTCTCACTCCTTGTTTATTTCCCTTTCCTTAAGTTGTCAACCAACATCCTTTCTATGCTCCTCAAGTCTCGTTTTGAACAATCTTCCCGTCTCCCCAATATATTCAACACCAGTTTTGGCATGGTATTTGGTACACCAGTTCACCTTGTTCTTCTGGCTCCAGTTTGTCCTTAGGGTGTACCAACTGAGGGTGGTGTGGGGATGCATGGCTGTTGCTACCCCATACTTCTTCAGTACTCGATGTACTTTATCCGAGACTCCCTCCACATATGGGATGACTATTTGGCTTCTGTATGCATTGCCCATTTTTTGTTCAGTCATTTTCTTCTTGTTGCTATGCGTCACCTTTTTTAAGGCCTAGGATGGATAGCCACAACATTTTAAGGCTCCTCTTAGGTTTTTCTCCTCTTCCTTCTTGTCCCCCTCTTCTGAAGTTATCGTCTCACAGTGGTTCATCAGGGTTCTGACGACTCCTAACTTTTGGTGTTTGGGGTGGTGGGATGCAAAGTTCAAGTATTGGTCAGTGTGTGTCTTCTTCCGATACTTCAAGGCTGCCATCTATCTTCCTTTCTGGTGAACTTAGCATCAAGGAAGGGCATGGTGTTGTTGTGTTCTTCTTCTCTTGTGAAAATAATGCTGCCCGCTAGTTATGCTAGCAGTTGTAGTATGTTGGCCAAGTCTCTGGAAACTCTGTATGCTATGGTCTGTGTGTAATCCACTATTGGTTGGAGTGGTATGCCTTCCTTGTGGATTTTTGGCAAGCCATACATGCGTGGTACTTTTTCAAGCATTGGGTACAAGATCAGTACTGGTCTTTGGTGAGAAAGAATTTATCATTCTGACTAGATCTGCCTTGTACTTCCTGGTCAGATCCTTCTTTAGTTTCTCATACATCAATTGGTTATTTAGCATTTCCTTCATTTTCTCCTGGTATTCTTTCATTTCCATAACGACTGTGCTCTTCCCTTTGTCCGCAGGGATTATGGTGATTGATTTCTCCTTCTGTAGTTCTTTTAGAGCCATTCTTTCCTGTCTGGTTAGATTCAGTTTTGGAGACTTAACTGACTTTAGAACTCCTGCGATGTCTGCATGAAGTTCGTCTTTTTGATCTTGTGGCAAGCTCCATGTTGCTTGTTCTGCTGCTACAATAAACTCCTCAGTTGGTACTTTCTTTGGTGTTACTGCGTTACAACTAATATCTTGTTCTATCTCACATGTATTGAAGATGTTGCTGTGTCACATCGACGAAAGCCTCTACAAGGTAAACATTCACATTTTAGATATGTCTAAAAGAACTATTTGCATGGAAATTAACTACCCTGAAGAATGTTCAGCCAAAAATTAAAGTTAATTCAACAAAAATAATATTACAGTACTTTGTATATACATGTATGCTTTAAGCAATACTTGTACTCTTTAGAATATTAACAATAGGAGGTTTTCCAAGGACCACATTTCTTTAAAAAAAATAATGTAGACAAACATGGCATTGACAATTATATAAATGTGATGGATGGCCATGGTTCGGATCATAATTAATGTACAACTGGCCGATCTGAAAAAAGCCAAATATACATTTACAGGGTGAAAGCATTGGTTTTCATCCTTTACGAACTTTTATTTTAGAAACAAAAACACTGGCGATTCATTTTTTCAACTGACGTACCCTAGCCCTGTACTGAGTCTGCGGTGTCGGGTCCACGATTACAATTCTGATTAACAAAAATTACTGACAAATGCATGCACCTATTCCAATGCCCAGTACGCAGCGCCCGGCAAGTAGCATGGCGATGTTGTATGCGGCCGCCAGGAACAAGGCACCGACGGTGAAGACGACGCTGCCGAGTAGGATCGTCGGCTTTCTGCCGACTCGGTTGTTGATCCAGCCGCCAGCCAGGGCGAAGACGGCGGCACTGGCGATCGTTACGCTGACGAACATCTCCTGTAGGACCGGACTCAAGTCAAATTCATCTCTCAGGAGAATCATCGCTCCCGACACAACGCCAGTGTCATAACCGAAGAGAAACCCACCGATCGCCGACAGCAGGGTCAGGAGATAAAGAAATGTTGGCGTTGTTTCTTTGCGATGTTCAGTTATGGACGAGCCAACGTCAGCATTGACTGTGCCAACCGTCAAGTCGTGCCGTGACGGTTCGGTCGGAAGGAGCGGATCGTTGGCGGAGTCTGCCCAGTTCGTAGTGCTCCCGTCTCTGTCGGTCGGCTGCTCCATCATAATAATCGCTTAAAAGCGAATAATTGATGGCGCAAAACTTTCTGACCGTCGTCGACACGGGACCCTCGTCGACACCTACTTCCGTCAACACCGCACCTGCGACCGAGCTGTCATAATGCGTTACAAGAATAGAGAACTGGATGTTTCGTACTAGCTTAGTTCCATCGCTCGGGTTTGTGCCACCAATTGTATTTAGTATATTGTTGTGTTTGTGTTTTGTGTAGCGCAGTGGTGCAGTGGCTAAAGCTTCGGACTCTCAACCGAGAGAATCCGGGTTCGAATCATGTGACGCGGTGTCGAACCTTGGGCAAGTTCGTACACTACACGTTGCTCCAGTTCACTAAGCAGTATGAATGATCGAGTACCTGGCTATAGTCATTTGTGGATATTTGTGTACGAATAGTCTTCGCGAATTAATTGCAGCGTGGCTGGATGCTTCCCAGAGAAGTCGAGATAGTGTTCAATTGAACAGGTCTGTAAGGGAGTAAAGCGCTTTAAGCGGTCCTGAGGACTGGATACTGCGCGCGCTATATGATAACTTGGACGAGCGGGCGTGCCCCAATTGTGTCACATTTCTCTCCCGTTTGACGTTTTAAATGTATGTAATGTGTGTGTGTGTGTGTGTGTGTGTGTGTGTGTGTGTGTGTGTGTGTGTGTGTGTGTGTGTGTGTGTGTGTGTGTGTGTGTGTGTGTGTGTGTGTGTGTGTGTGTGTGTGTGTGTGTGTGTGTGTGTGTGTGTGTGTGTGTGTGTGTGTGTGTCTTTGCATTCTTTGCGCATATATTTTGCGGTGAAGTTTTGCGCAACATGAAATACTCCATGTAGTATAACTTATCTCCCTTCCCGCTTTTTATGTCTGAAGCACCACACGAAACGTTGCGATTGTAAACAGTTTTGTTTTTGGAAGGACGGCTAATAGCAGGGAAGCGCAGGATGCCAGCTTCTCCGATTAATGAGGCCGCCATTTTCATGATGGCGTCACAAATGCCACGACTTCATCAGGTAGACGCGGACGTTACGTCACAGAGAGTCTCCTTTGTTCCCGCCATCACAAATGACAGAGACATAACGAAAGACGCATGATTTTCGTACTTTACAATGACTGTATGCCACAGTATATATGGAAAAGGATACCACTATAAATACTGTTCAGACACTTATTGTTATTGTCGGACATTTGTTGGCTAGTTGTTGGCTTATGGGACACTGTTTACATTGGCATATATACGGAGCGCAGTATCCATGGATTCTCCACCTAAGATATCAGAGTGCATGTACTATTATTAACTGTTATATATTATGTGAAAGATAATGAACTAAAATGTATTGTAATGTACGTCTGTTGTTGCATTTTGTGATTTTGTATAATGTCTCATTATAGGCGCATATGTGCACATGTATATGTTAGCTACTGTACGTACTTTTGATTATAATCTTTTCTATGTCGTGTTCATGTATTACCAGTTAAATTACTTTGTAAACATACCATTACTATTATTATAATATAATTATTATTCAAGGTGGCTCTCGGGGCAGCGGCATTTAAATGCCATAACGGGAGTCTCCTAACATATTGTATATACTCAGTTATAGTATGTATTTGGAGTTATTATTGGTCTAATAAATTTAATTTCATTCATTCATTCAATTGACTCTCAATTGAGAGAACCTGGGTTCGAATCTTGTGCTGCCATATGTCGACCCTTGGATAAGTTCGTTCACTCTATGATGCTTCAGTTCACTCAGCTGTGTAAATGAATATCCATCACTGGCTACAGACAGCGGTGGCTAATTGTGTACGAATAGACTTCACACATTAATTGCAAGATGGCTGAATGTTTCCCAGATAAGTCGAAATGGTGTTCGATTGAGCAGGTCGTAAAGGAGTAAAATATAAAGCGCATCGAGCAGTACTGAGACTAGATACTGTGCTATATCAAAACTTACATTAATTTATGTTGGTAAATTTACGTTTTATAAACATAACCGCTTGCTGGTGTATAATTAGCCTGCTATATTTATTTGTAATTTGTCTTCTTTCACATGTCACTCACTGGGGTCAAACATTAGTGGTTTCAATCAACCGTCTCCAGATCCCTCTGTCTGCCATTGCCGCGTCTTCCGCTCATCCTTCTCTAGACCCACATCTTCCTTTAAGCAGTCGATGTAAGTTGCTGCTGGTCTTCCTGCCTTGGTTCTTCTATGTGTCGGTTGCCACAAGATGATCTTAAATGCCATTTCATCCTTATGTCTGTAGCAGTGTCCGGCAAATCTCAATCGTCTTCTTATTTTATCAGTGACTTGACACATTCCACTGTATAGTTATGTTTGTCAAAAGCTGTTGCCAGTGACTGTTAAATGCGGCTCGAAACATTCTTGTCGTGCTGTTTTTGTGTATATTATTGTTATTTTTTACACTCACCATTATTATTAATAACTGATCTACAATATTTTACATAATATTATCACAGTGTATTATACATGGTTTGTATTTGCAGGAATTGTTGAAATAAATGTAAATAATCCTTATAATTTGATAAATGGCTCTTCTTTTCCATAATATTATGTCATGATTTTTTTCATGTGGCCCGATTTTCTGTTTGCCCCCCCCCCCCCCCCACATGTGAGACATTCATCATCATAATTGTAGCCGTAATGTCCCGTGGTTAGGCGAAGGCCTCAGCAAGTCGTTTCCAGATCTGCCTGTCTTGCGTTATCCTCTGCCAGGTAGTGCCCTTCCAGTATATCCGTCTAGTTCGTCTCTCCACCGTCTCGCCGGTCTTCCGCTAGATCGTTTCCCTTCGTAAGGTTTCCAGGTTGTGATACGCGATGTCCATCGGTTATCTCGTAGTCTGCTAATGTGCCCTGCTTCTGAATCCTGCCTGCTCTCGTGGTTGGTTTTCGTCCAGTGTCTTCTCTAGCCTATTCGTTAGTATCTTTGTGAGTAATTTGTAAATGTTTGATAACATACATATCGGTCTGTGGTTCTTTAAATCTTTTTTATTTCCCTTCTTGAAGATAATCACCATGTCTGTGTTCTTCCAAGCGGTGGGTATTCGTCTTTCTGATAAGCATTTAGTGTGCAGCTTAGCCAGTGTCTTCGAGATGATATCTTCTCCTGCTTTTAATGTTTCAATGTTTACATGGTCATTGCCTGATGTCTTCCCATTCTTCATGTCTCTTAGCGCTGCTTCCACCTCCCATGGTGTTATTTCTGGTACTTCTTTCGGGTCGGTGTGAATTATGGTAGTCTGTTCACTGTCGCATAGCTCGGTGTAGAATTCCTCTATTCGTTCCATGATCATATATTGGTCTTGTATTTATCTACCCTGCTTGTCTAGAAGTGTAATCAGTTTGTCTCGGCCTAGTGTTTGTGTTCTTCTTGCTTTGTTCAGGCTCTTTGATGACATAATCTTTTCTCGTATGATCTCTTGTTCGTACTTTCTGATGTCCTCCTTTGCTTTCTTTTTGATGGTCTTGCATATTTCTATTTGTTTTTTACGGTCGCCATTATCCACCATTTCTCGTCGTTTCTTCCTTAGTGCTCGTGTCGGTGATGATATTCTCATCACTACATGCCTCTGTTGATTGCTTTGGCTACACTTGTCGTACTTAGTTGGATCATCTCGGTGATGTTTATGCTCATGGTGTCGACGTCGTCTAGTTCCTGTAGTGTCTCGAATCGATTTCGCAGTTCGAGTTGGAATTCGATCTTTTTTGTTCTGATTTGTGTGGTATCTATACTCGGTGATCTCTTGTTTGTCAATTTCTTCCTTTCAGCCTTGACGTCCAGTTTGATGTTGCTCATTACCATTCTGTGGTCACTTCCGATGTTGTCTTGGTTGATGACAGTTACGCCAGTGACCATGTCTGGCCTGTTTGTTAGGATGTAGTCAATTTCGTTCTTCGTTTCTCCATCTGGGCTTTTCCATGTCCATCTCCTCCCTGCTTTCTTCTGGAACATGGTATTCATGATTTTGTACTTTCTTTTGTGCTGTTAACCCTCACTATATTGTCTTTCCATTTCTTGTTTATGAGAAAGCCTACTCCTACTTGGCCGTTGTTCGCTGTGAAATGGTATAGTTGTTGTAGCGCCGTGGTGCAGTGGCTAGAGCTTCGGACTTTCAACCGAGAGATCCCGGGTTTGAATGAGGCTTTATGAGGATACATTGTTGGAGGGAAGATATGTACATGAGAGATGGCCTCCATCTAAGTGGAAAGTTGTGATCTGTTCTGAAGCTGGATATAAATACGTTTGTTTAAATGCAAGGAGCGTAGTAAACAAAAGAAGTGAACTGAACATTATGGTTGAAAATATTGACCCTCACATAATAGGTATAACTGAATCGTGGGTCACTACTGACAGGCTATGTAATGTTTAAGAAAGATAGAATAGGAAGAAGGAGAGGTGGAATTATTTTATATATTTAAGAATCTATCCAGGCTTATGAAATAAAATATTAGAAACAGAAGCAGATTGCGAAGAGGCTGCTGTAACATAGTTACAGGAAACTCAACGTTAACGGTTGGGTTAGTATATCGAAGTCCAAACATAAGCATAGAAGAGTAAAAAAAAGCATACACAAATTATAAGGGAAGTGAGCAAACGGGACTGTGTTATTATGGGGGATTTTAACCATGGTCATATACAATGGAAATCTCTACAGAGTACGGGGAGTGAGGACCATAAGTTTGTTTAGTTTTTGTACAAGATAGTTTCCTCTCTCAACGTGCGCTAGACCCAACCAGGGGAGAGCATGTGTTAGAGATTAGACAGTTTGTCCTCACATAATTAATTAGTTGACAATGTCAAGAGCCACTTGGGAGTAGTGATCACTACCAGGTACATTTTACCATCAAAGTCAAAAGCAGTACACATGGTGGATTTTCTTGTTAAACAACTTGATAAACCCATCTCGACATGGGTTTCTAAAAGCGAGGTCATGCTTAACAAATATGTTATGTTGTTTGGAAGACATCACTACGTGGGTAGACGAGGGATCGCCAGTAAATATTATATCTACTTAAATTTTCAGAAAGCTTTCCACAAAATGCCACAAACTAAACTAAACTAAAGGCCCGTGGCATAGGGGATGGTATAATTAACTGGATAGAAAATGGCCGATTGACAGAAGACAACGGGTAGTAGTTGACGAGAAGGCTTCAAATTGGAAATCTTTTTTGAGTGGGGTACCACAGGGATCAGTATAACTGTATATTATTCTAAATGTAATAAATCAACGATTTGCACGATGATATAACAAGAAAGGTGTTGACATTTGTGGATGATACAAAAGTGTTTAGAAGGATTAAACCTGATGGAGATAAACTGCATTTACAAGATGATCATGACAGGTTGATCAAGTGGTCTGAAAAGTGGCAAATGTTGTTCAATTTTGGGAAATGTAAATGCCTCCACATAGGACAACGGACCGAAGATGTACAGTACAAGATACAACGCGGTTACAGTACTAAGTACTACTGTAAAAGAAAAGGACTTAGGGTTAACAATTAATGCAGATATAAGGTTTCAAGGCAGTGCGGAATTGCAGCTTCAATTGGAAATCTAACCCTTGGATTAATTTGGCGAAATATAGCGTATAATAAAAAATAACTAATAATACCGTTGTACAAAACAATTCTTAAACCTCATTTAGAATATTGTATACAAGCGTGGAGGCCATATCGCAAGAAGGATATAGATATGCTAGAAAGAGTACAGAGAGCGATTAAAGTGACACAAAAACTGAGAGATCTTAGTCACGAAGTACGCCTGAAAGAATGTGGTTTAACAACACTAGAAACCATGCGATCGAGAGATCTTATAGATGTTTTTTTAGAATATTGAATGGTTATGAAAATATTGAGAACTATTTTTCTCAGTTAAGAAATATAGAAGGACTAGGGAACATGAAGTTACATTAGTAAAGGAGCAGTGTAGATTAGATATCTATAAATAATTGTGTGGGTGGTAGTAGCGTGAATGTGTAATTAACACGTATCTCAGAAAGGCGAGATTCACGTAGATAAAAAGGTTGGACTCTCGATAAGCCAAAAGGCTTCCGTATCCACCTGCCATCTAGAGTTAATTCTCTGGGTGGCAAATTAATCTTGTTATATCTTGATTTTGCTGTTATAACTTGAGTTTTGCCTAATTTTGATACCTCAGTGCGTTAGTTCCATTATTCCACATTCTACACAAGTGCCAAGTTGTGTTAAAAAAAGAACGTAACAATGCTATCTACAACTGACAAAACCACGCCCATTAAATTATTAACTTGGGCGACCTTCGCTTTGTGCCTACCGTTGCTGCCGTTGCCGTTGGCAATGACTGGTATCCCGGCCCAGGCTCGTATCACTGCCCGGTCCGCGTCTGCTGTGCGTGTCTAGCCTTGCCGATAAAAGTCAACAATGTCAAAAACCTAGAATCAATACTGCTATAACCGATTCATGTCTTAGCGAACAACGTGACGCTTGTTATTTTGTATGACGGGCTCCTAGACACACCTCTTAAGCGATCACCCAGCCTGTGCCATCATCGCGTCCACCAGCATCGCTCCGCCTACTTCGGGAAGCGGTGCTTGCGATCCGAAGCCATCCTGCCACCTAGAGTTAATTGTCTGGGTGGCAATCTTGTTAAATCATGATATGTAGTGTATGGAACATGTTGACTCTTTAGAAATTTGTATTTTAAACGTGGATGAACTCAGAATGCAACTTTAACAAACGTGTGTGCAAAACACTGCTTGTGCATTCGTGTGCGTGGACATCAATCAATTTTGCCAAAATTGCCAATCAGGGCAACTATGCGATCGCAAAGTTTTGTTTTTGAAAGGTCACTAAATACGTGTATTGAAATGTTAATTTGTGCTAAACGAGAAAACATTAATTGCAGGAGAGCTAAGTCAAATCCAATATTTATCCGTTAAACTACGCGATGTATGTGTGATGCGGAGATTGAAATTCCAAGAAAATTTGGATGATTGTTTAGAATGTGGAATACATCAAAAGTTTGGAAGGTGAGATATGGAACCGATATGGAAGTGACAACTAAGAGGTGGTAAGCGCAGGACGCCATGCCACGACTTCGTCAGGTAGACGTGGACGTTACATCACGGAGTGTACATCCTTGGTTCCCGTCATCACAAACGACAGGCACAACGAAAGACGCATGATTTTCGTACTTGGGCATCCTGCGCTTCACTCCCATTAGTCATCGCTTCCTTGTCAAAAGGCTTGCGAGCTCCAGTCATCCTCAGAGCTACGAGGTCCTGATTTGTACTCGTGGTAGGGCCGCATACCCATGGCGCATAAGTTTGAGGTCAGGAGCCTGACTAACAGCGACCCAGCCACAACATAACATAACCCATAAGGAACAGGTGGAAGAGGACACATTATGTCCCAACGGCTGTTAAGGCGGACGATGGCTGCAGCAGGAGGGCAGTTCCCGGTCGTCGTGCCCTACCATGCCACCGGGTGACTGACGTCTTCCTGTGAAGATTGTGCGGATGCCGCTGGCGCCCTGACATCCTCACACTAAACGATATCACGCGCAGGCTTCTGCCAAGGGTCCACCAACAAAGACCTACGGCGATGGACAAGTGGCAACGAGGGCAGGAGTGACATTTGGAAGTCCTTAGTTGACGGAACTATATGCAGGCGGCGGGTGTCATGGTCGCCTACCACTTGGGCTAGGATATGTTTTCCTTTGACAGACCCACGGCAGATGTCATCCTCTTTTCGTGTGTGTGTGTGCGTGCGTGCGTGCGTGCGTGCGTGCGTACATGCTGCGGGTGTGTAACGCATCATTAATTTTCATTACAGTTTTATTATACAATTTCCATATACTTAATAATGTTGTAGTCTTAAAATATTTTCCTCACTTTTGCATAGGTGAAATGGAGCTGTAATTGTTGCACTGTTGTCAAAGTGGTGTCAAATGCCACTCATTATCTCTTAACAGCTTGCTATTAAACACGTTTTCAAAAGCTCCTGATTGTTCAAAACCCAAATTAATTTACTTCGTCAACCAGCTGAGGTTGCAGCTCAGCAAAAACAAAATGCGATTTACTGACAGTTTCTTGGGATGTGCAACACATGGAATGCCAAACCCTTCATGCACAAAGGTTAAAGAGGTCAGCCAGTATGGGATAATTATTTGATGCAACAGAAACTGTGATCCATTGGCGTATTGCGTAGGCTGCATATTTACTGCCACGACAATTGCTGGAGACATGCTGGATGTACTGGCGTGACGTCTACAGTTGTTCCACTCCTTGGAGTCTGTCAGAATGACATTGGAAGTGGTATTGGAGGCACTGGTGTGTCAACTTTTTCCAATCTGTCCGCTACTGAAACAAAGATGTAAAATTCATTACTTCCATAAACACTATTACTTTGGCAAGGAGACCATTCATCTTGTGTTACATGCAATATAAATTTGAGTTGTAAAATTGAAATTACAGCACTTGAAAATATGTTTTTAAAATGTAATTTTAAAACTGTGCTGTCAGAAGTAAAATTTTTGTTTCAATACCTAAACAAAGAGCAAGACACTTTAATATGTCTGCAAGCTTTAACATCTACTGGTACCCACTAACTTTAAGATTTACTATCAATGGAACAACGTAAAAGTGATTAATTCAATTATTATGTGCTAGATGTTAGTATGTTGAAGCATTTTCACCACCAATTAGATGTCAGCTGGTAAATAAGCATTCATTTGAACACACTTCAGGGAAAACAATAGTAATTGTTAGGCCTATGCATATAAATGTTAATACAAAACTAACCATGTGACCATCATGCTAGTAGTTTATTACTAGAAAAACCTTGCTGAATACATATAATTCTAATTACATTGAGATTAATTACCATTCTAGAAACCTAAATAGGAGCCTGCAAAATCTCCACCATTTTGAGTGAAAACAGGACTTTTAAGCATCACTGTAGGGTCAAGACCAAAGAAGCACCTGATGCTTATAGGACAAGCATCGGACAAGGGGTGACCCAATATGTCAGCAGTCTTGAACAAAGACCATTTTACCAGAATCTACCACTTCAAGAACATATTCTGAGTAAACCGCAGGCATGATATTGTTTATTGTAATTGCATCTAATTACTTTCTACAGCTGTATTAACAATTATATGTATAGGCCAAACAATTCACTTTGTTTTACTGTCAATGCAACAGAGTGACAGTTATTAACAACTGACCATATACCATGCTGCCTAACAAATAACATAACCCATAAGAAACATGCATTTATTCTACAGAAAGAAGCACAACGCATGTTGTAGTGTTCTAAATAGGTGTATGATTAAAGCCGACTTTGAAACATCAGTGAAGCCATAGTGGTAAGGTTAGTAAAAGCTTCCACCGCCAGTTGGAGGTATTAGTGAACCACACAACACACAACAAACACCAATCAAGTTATTGAATCTTGAATTATTGTAAAAACATCATTTACAGTGTAGTCTACTCCTTGGCTAGTATTATACTGTGCAGTAGGTCTATGGTGATTTTAGCAGTAATGACATTGTTTGATATATGATATCATGTATACCAATACTGCTTGTTTTATGTGCCGAAATGTGGGCTCGGTCAACCTGAGGTACAGGAGACTAGTATGGGCTCAGTCACAGGCCTGGCCTTGGGATGTCGAGCCCACATTTCTCTCTTATCACGTTAATAAATAAACGTCATTCATTTGGCCTTTCTTCATCACTATATTGGACTCTGTGTTGTTGCTTGCATAAACATAATTTACAGTGTAGTCTACTCCATGCTAATTCTCTAATAGCACACAAGAAACTTACCAGCAAAACATGGCAAGTCATGCAATCACAAATGACAGCAATGTGTGACAAGATTTGTTGTTACACATTGAGAGAATATATTGATTTAGAAAGTGCAGCAAGGTTTGATATGGATACAACAGATGAAGAAAGAAGCCATTAGCATGCAATATTATCTGCTTTCCTTACGTACACTCTGCATGGCTAGGCTGAAACCAAGATTGCATCATTTTAAACAAAATAAACAATTAAGTTGGTAGAATTGTCAATACGAACAACTGTCATAATTTTATCCATTGTGAGCTGTTTATGATCTTACTGTATCTATTATTTACGTATTAAAACTAGTTAGTGTAACATATTAAAATTATTTATGGAAAAAACATTAATGTTAAATAAAATGATCAATTTACAAATCTGCATAGCTGAACAAATGGTAAGTTGACAGTACCTGAGCTCTCAACTGGTCCTTGTTTCTCTACGTCCAACTTCACAGCATTTCCTTCTGCGAGTACATTGAAAAACAAATCAATACATTTGCAACACAAGTACTTCATAACAAAAAGTAAACTGTCCACATCTAAATAATTCTTTGTGACGTCAGCTACAAAATCTGATTGTTTATTGTGTGTCATCAGAATATGTTGTATATATCATAAACTATGTTGGTTCTGACATCTAAACCACCCAAATTATATTTAAACAACCACAGTTGTTTTCACAGTTTTACTGTTGAGCTAACCACTTAATGTCAATGAGAAGGAGACCGTAATTTTGTTATCACCAGTTTGTGTACGTACCGAACAACAACACCGATAAACAACTAACAATCTAATTATCATTAATAATAATATATTTAAACAGTAAAATCCACCAAAGTTGAGCAGTGTTTACAACAAGATTGCTTTAACAGAATAATATTGGTAATAATTAATATTACTAAGTTGACAGGCTATGCAGCCACACAAACTCAACAATACAATAGGCACATTAAAATGTTATAAATCATCAAATACAATAAAGTAATAAGAAAAGAATTTCATGTAAAATCTAAATAAATAAAATTAAAAATAACCAAGACTTGAATTGCATAGAAATATTAAAAAATATGTTTATGGTTACTGCCAGTGGTTACGTTCATTCATAAGTTATTAATACTATGGTGAAGGTCTTAGTTAAATGAGCCCCTGTGAGGACTGAATGGAGTGAGCCCCCTGTGTTGGATGAGTGGAGTGAGCCCCCTGTGAGGGGTGAGTGGAGTCTCCCCCTGTGAGGGTCGATTGTAGTGAGCCCCTTGTGAGGGATGAGTGGAGTGAGCCCCCTGTGAGGGATGAGTGGAGTGAGTCCCCTGTCAGTGGTGAGTGGAGTGAGCCCCCTGTCAGTGGAGTGAGCCCCCTGTCAGTGGAGTGAGTGGAGTGAGCCCCCTGTGAGGGGCGAGTGGAGTGCACCTCCTGTGAGGGGTGAGTGGTGTGAGCCTCCCTTGAGGGGTGAGTGGAGTGAGCCTCCTGTGAGGGGTGAGTGGAGTGAGCCTCCCTTGAGGGGTGAGTGGAGTGAGCCTCCTGTGAGGGGTGAGTGGAGTGAGCCCCCTGTGAGTGGAGTGAGCCCCCTGTGAGTGGAGTGAGTCCCCTGTGGGGGTGAGTGTAGAGGGGTGAGTGAGGGGTGTACCAGTGATCTGAGGGTTGTTCTTTGCCCCCTCTCTCTCCTCCTCCTTCTCCTCTGCAGCTGTCTTGTCTGCACGGAAGAAGATCCTTGCACTGCTCAGGGAGTAGTTCAACAGCTCAAACTCCTGCAGCAGACACAGGATGTAAACAACATGCTGAAATGTTCACATCATCTTCTTCTAACTCACAATGTTAGCAAGCATTTTGCAACATGTTATAAGTTATAATTACGTAAAGCAAAGTATCTTCACCATGAGTGTCATAGCCTGTCGGCTGTCAGTGTCATCGTCGGTTGACGTGTCACTGTTAACACACACCGAGTTGTAGGTAGATGTCAAACATCTTCACTGTCAGTGTCATCATCTTTTCATCTTTTGACTGACCTGTAGGTAGATGTCGAGCCTCTTCACGGTCAGTGTCATCGTCTGCTGGAGTTTCTCATCTGTCTTCCTACTGCTGGAGCTCCTCAGCACTTGCACCTGGAGCAGAACAACATGAGCACTTGTTCAGTACAGATGTCTGCCAACTGTCGCACAGACGGACAGACATTTACAGGTAAACACTCACTACTACGGTAGTTTCAACAGACACAAACACACCAATGTTAATGATATTTGTGACTGGATTATATAAAATAACAAAAGTTGGAGTATTACATGTTTGGTAAAAAATGTGTCCATATTAAGAACTGTTTTCTATATTTCAAAGTCACAATTTGGTTTACATCACTGCACACTTAGACATTTGTTCTAGTTAACAATGATGTAATAACAATAAATAATTGCCACAAAATTATTGTTTTAATTATGAAATTTGTATGTTCAGTTAAGAAACTTGTAAAATATTAAAGGTAAAGGTAAAGGTAAAGGTAAGTTCTTATATAGCGCAGTATCCAATCCTCAGAACTGCTTTACACGTTACTCCCTGGCAGACCTGATCAATCGAACACCTCAAATTCTCTGGGAAGCATCCAGCCACGCTGCAATTAATGTGCGAAGACTATTTGTACACAAATATCCTCCACTGTCTACAGCCAGGTACTCATTCATACAACTGAGTGAATTGGAGCAACGTATAGTGAACGAACTTGCCCAAGGTTCAACACCGCCACACAGGATTCGAACCCGGGTTCTCTCGGTTGAGAGTCCGAAGCTCTAGCCACTGCACCACGGCACTACACTAAATGGTAATAATATAAAAATTACAAAAATAACACAAGCAAATATACTGATTAACTAACACTAAATATTCCAATTAATATTAAGTCAAATATACAAATATAATCCATTTATGCTATTTATGGATATCAGTATGTGGCAGCAAGGTGGGTCATGTCTTGGTAGTCGTGTCATGTTAATTTAATCTGGCAGCTATAATTGGCTCTTGTTTTGGAAGCCATTCTGTATTTCTCAAAAACATGTTTCACACCAGGTACTGATGGGTGATGGTTTGAACCATTGTGAAAGTTTTTTTACTCTGTCCACTTATGAGACACCCCTAAGTGAACACTTATTTAACTTTGTCCACTTATGAGGCGACCCCTAAGTGAACACTTATTTTACTCTGTCCACTTGAGACGCCCCTAAGTGAACACTTATTTAACTTTGTCCACTTATGAAACGACCCCTAAGTGAACACTATTTACTTTGTCCACTTATGAAATGACCCCTAAGTGAACATCTATGTTACTTTGTCCACTTATAAAACGACCCGTAAATGAACACCTATTTTACTTTGTCCACTTATGAGGCGACTCCTAAGTGAACACTTATTTTACTTTGTCCACTTATGAGATGACCCCTAAGTACTGGGTGACTCACCTTCTCCATGAGGTACTTGTCAGCGACGGACTGGAACCAGTGGAGGGAGTCAAACTCATGGTACTGGTCCAACAACTTGAGGATGTAGGCCAGCCCTGTCATGGCAAACATAGTATATATTAATACGCTAACCTTGGATCCTTGTAAGTGCATCTCCTCTACGAGACCAAAGTCCTTGAGCTTCTGCCTATGTTCAGTTGCTTCCTTGGGCTATGGCCTCTCATCTACCAACTGGTGAGGTATTTCAGAAAACACAACAGTTATTTAGAGTTATACACTTACTTGTTTCTGCTGTGCTACCTCCTGCCTGAGAAAGAAGGTTTTGACCATTTCACCAAATGTAAACAAGTGGTTTGTTGCTCCTGGTGAGAGTAAGCTGGTTATTATTATCACTGACACTTGTAGAGTTATACATTGGACACCTGTCCATTCATAGGGGCTTGCACACATGATAAAACATACCTGGAATCATGAGAAAAACTTAAGACAAACACAAATATATATACATACATATATATATATATACATATATATATATATATATATATTACATTCAATAAATATTAATAAATAAAAATACATAAATAATACAAGTACATAATAGAGTTGTTTTATTATTAAACTAAACAAATAAATATTATAGTATGTTTAATGAACAAGAAGATATAACAAGCTAATGGTTTCTATAGTTTAACGCCAGTTCCAAATGAGCAGCCAACATATGAAGTGTCGTTAACTAACCCATTGCAAAGCCATCGTCTGTGAAGGCAGCACCGATCTTGTTTTTTCTGTTCAGCTTCTCTTTACTCATTATCATGTACTCGACATAGTTCAATGTCTGCAAAACATCATTACACACAGACACAGTTAAAGGCAACAAATCCAGTTGAGTTTTAACTGCTGATCCAGACAAGGAAGCTTTATGAAAACAAAATTAAAGCAAGCATGTCAGACTGAATGGAACAAGACATTAGTATCACAAAATTGTTGAAGACAACAATAACAAATTAATGACTGAACTAACTCCTAAAATTGCAGTGTCATCTTCTAACCAGGCAATTATTGTTAAACTAAGAGAGAAAGAGGGAGTGATGTGCTCACCAGGGCAGGCAGAATGACAAAGAAGTTCTTCAGGTGCATGTTCTTTGGGTTGCGGAACTCAGGTGCAAACACCTCCACCAGCATCTGTGTCACAGGATAAAGGTGCACCGTAAAGATTAATTGACCATATGTCCATAACCAAAAACGATTGCACAGATATATAAATAAAATAGTCTGATTCAGCATTTATATTCAAATTATTACTGAAAAACTATATTTATTGTAATGTACGAATAATGACATTGGCCATAGCTGTGTATGAACATGTGGAATTATGTTTTAAAGGCCAACGACACCATTATTTTTTAATAACTGATCATATTTATGATAGTGAAACTGGAACCATTATTTCTTTTAAATTTCTGCTGTTGTGTTTACCCTAGCTAGCACATGTACGATGTATTTTTACGAACTAAAATATAAAAACTATTCACCATGTTTAATAACCAGTGCATTTTTTATTATATCAAACACTGTCACTTATCATGTACAAAACAATAGTTAGGCCTCATTTAGAATATTGTATTCAAGCGTGGAGGCCATATCGCAGGAAGGACATAGATATGCTAGAAAGAGTGCAGAGGAGAGCAACTAAAATGATACAAAATCTGAGGGATCTTAGTTATGAAATACGCCTAAGAAAATGCGGTTTAACAACACTAGAGACCAGGAGATTGAGAGGAGATCAGATAGAAGTGTTTAAAATATTGAAGGGTTATGAAAATATTGATAGAAATATGTTTTTCTCAGTTAAGAAAGATAGAAGGACTAGAGGACATGATCTTGCATTAGCAAAGGAGCAGAGTAGATTGGATATAAGAAAGTTTTCATTTTCACAAAGGACTGTAAATGAATGGAACAGATTACCTGCTGATTGTGTGGGTGCTAGTAGCGTGAATATGTTTAAAAATAAAATCGACACATACCTCAGACGGGCGGGATACACATAGATAAAAAGGTCGGACTCTCGAAAAGCCAAGGGCTTCCTTGTCCACCTGCTACCTAGAGTTAATTCTCTGGGTGGCAATCTTGTTAAATCTTGTTAAATCTTGTTAAATCATGTCTGAATGACGGTTTCACTGACCACTTAGTATTCTGAAATATGCTGACAGTAATTGGTAGACAGCTGTATGGTCAATCACTACTATATGGCACTGGAAGATGACCTTACTTTGAAGTATTCTGTCCCTTCAGCAAAGTTTTTGGTCAAGTTACTGATGACCTCATCCAGGAGTCTAAGAACGGAAACAACTGGCAAATGGACGAACAACAATAGTAATAATACTTGTATGTTATGTAACGCTTTTTAGGCAGTAGATTATAATTAAAATGCTTGGATATCTGGTAAAATGTATTAACTGTACATTTTAAAACAATAAATAAATAAAACAAACAAAGTAAATATAAAAAGTGATGTAATTTATAGATGGAAAGAAGTGTCAAAACAGGTAGTGGCAAAGTAAGTGAGTTTTACGAGTTTTCCGAAAAGCCATTAATGTTTGTGCCAACTGATCAAAAGTTCCTGCAGAACTGCTATGCATATTGCAAACAAGTAGGAAATACAAATTTTAGCAACAATCACAAATATTTGCATTAACTTGCAACATAAAAGAATAATATATAATTGATACAGTGTTGATACATTCCTAGGTACAAATTTATTAATAAAAACACTGATCTCAGTCACTTTATGCACTTTTACACATACTCATCTTACGATCTCAAAATATGTAATTGCACTGGCAAAAAGAAGCTAAAAGTGACAAACTGATACACTGTTGATATAATATAATAATATACAGGGTGCACGATACTTTTAGCCAGTTGGTAGTCCGTCGGACTGGCTGACTCACAAACAACTAGTCCTGAATTTTTTTTACTAGTCCTTAAATGTACCCGGTAATTATATAGCTATATATATATACATATATTATAATACACACACACATATATGCTTTATCACGTTGGCCTATCGTTTGACTAAAATTAGTTAGTGCTTTTATTCGAGAAGATTACAAATCGATTCTCTCTTCAAGTAACATTTATAGAAAGAATTATCATTGACATACATATACAGTTAATGGGTACATTGATGCTTGTTAACAGCGTTCATCCACAATTAAATGTCCATCAATTTGTTAGCAATGCTTGTCCATGATTAAATGTGCATCAACTAGTTAGAAATGTTTGTCCACAATTAAAAGTCCATCAACTTGTTAGCAATGCTTGTCCATGATTAAAATTAATGTGCATAAATTCATTAGCAATGTTTGTCCACAATTAAATGTCCATCAACTTGTTAGCAATGCTTGTCCGTGATTAAATGTGCATCAACTAGTTAGAAATGTTTGTCCACAATTAAATGTCCATCAACTTGTTAGCAATGCTTGTCCACGATTAACATTAATGTGCATAAACTTGTTAGCAATGTTTGTCAACAATTAAATGTCCATCAACTTGTTAACAATGTTTGTCCATAATTAAATGTCCATCAACTTGTAGCAATAGTCCTCCACAATTAAATGTTCATCCGCTTGTTAGCAATAATAGTGTTTAATTAAGAAAATACGGTGATGCCGCAACAGTACACGTGCAAAGTCATCAGATGTGATGGGTGCAGTTTGGATCTGTTCATGTCGTTCATGGGTAGAGTCACTGCTGGACAAGACGATAGCAGTAGATGGACAGGCAGCCACAGTGTCGGACGATGTAGGAGTGGAAGTGGGTGTAGAACTAGAAGCACCAGCAATGACTCCAGTATCGGTCGACGTCGAAGGACCGGCAATGTCGGATGATTTCGATGTAGAATGACCGGCGATGTCCATGACAATGTGACTCAGTCAATATCGGTTGTTGATGTTGCGTCATTCGCTTTAGTCTTAGACGACGATTTTGGCCTCAACTTTGCGCTAGATTTTCCCTTGTATGTGCTGACATGTGTTCCAGTGCCTTTGTTGGAGTTTGTTTGCTTGCTAAAATAATCACCGATTCGCCCCTGCGACATGGTTGAACGATAATATGATAGAACGCGATGCTGTCTGCAAACCGAGTATTTTGATCATGTGGTTCCACACTCATGGTCGCTAGGAGGCACCACTTACTGATGTAAACAGCGGCCATTTTCAAGTTCCGTAATCCCGGTACCGGATTAGATGATTAGACGCAAAATGTAGTCGAGTGACAAAATGTTATCTTATCGTTTTGCTTTATTTCATCACACCACTTCACTTTCACACACACAGTATACATTCTTTCACGTCATTATAGCTAGTCCGACGGGACTGCTCTTCTAAAACTGGACTAGTCCGAGCTCCGAAACTACTCGTCCGGGACGATCGGACCGGCCTTATTTCGCAGCCTGAATATAGATACAAATCCAATAATATAATTGAAAACTGATATAGTGATGATACTCATAGATGCAAATTCAATAATAATAGTAATAATATATAATTGGTACAGTGCTGATACACCCACAAATACAAAGCCTGATACACTCCACAGACAATCCCTAAACACCTGGCAGCCCGGATCACTCCACAGACAATCCCTACCCACCTGGCAGGACGGATACACTCCACAGACAATCCCTACCCACCTGGCTGCCCGGATACACTCCACAGACAATCCCTACCCACCTGGCTGCCTGGATACACTCGACAGACAACCCTACCAACCTGGCAGCACGGATACACTCCACAGACAATCCCTACCCACCTGGCTGCCCGTATACACTCCACAGACAATCCCTACCCACCTGGCTGCCTGGATACACTCGACAGACAACCCTACCAACCTGGCAGCACGGATACACTCCACAGACAATCCCTACCCACCTGGCTGCCCGGATACACTCCACAGACAATCCCTACCCACCTGGCTGCCTGGATACACTCGACAGACAACCCTACCAACCTGGCAGCCCGGATACACTCCACATACAATCCCTACTCACCTGGCTGCCCGGATACACTCAACAGACAATCCCTACCCACCTGGCAGCCCGGATACACTCCACATACAATCCCTACCCACCTGGCTGCCCGGATACACTCAACAGACAATCCCTACCCACTTGGCTGCCCGGATACACTCAACAGACAATCCCTACCCACCTGGCTGCCCGGATACACTCCACAGACAATCCCTACCCACCTGGCTGCCTGGATACACTCGACAGACAACCCTACCAACCTGGCAGCACGGATACACTCCACAGACAATCCCTACCCACCTGGCTGCCCGGATACACTCCACAGACAATCCCTACCCACCTGGCTGCCTGGATACACTCGACAGACAACCCTACCAACCTGGCAGCCCGGATACACTCCACATACAATCCCTACTCACCTGGCTGCCCGGATACACTCAACAGACAATCCCTACCCACCTGGCAGCCCGGATACACTCCACATACAATCCCTACCCACCTGGCTGCCCGGATACACTCAACAGACAATCCCTACCCACCTAGCTGCTTGGATACCCTCCACAGACAATCCCTACCCACTTGGCTGCTCGGATATACTCAACAGTCAATACCTACCCACCTGGCAGCCTGGATACACTCCACAGACAATCCCTACCCACCTCGCAGCCTGGATACACTCAACAGACAATCCCTACCCACCTGGCAGCCTGGATACACTCCACAGAAAATCCCTACCCACCTGGCAGCCTGGATACACTCAACAGACAATCCCTACCCACCTGGCAGCCTGGATACATTCCACAGACAATCCCTACCCACCTGGCAGCCTGGATACACTGCACAGACAATCCCTACCCACCTGGTAGCCTGGATACACTGCACAGACATTCCCTACCCACCTGGCAGCCTGGATACACTCAACAGACAATCCCTACCCACCTGGCAGCCTGGATACACTGCACAGACAATCCCTACCCACCTGGCAGCCTGGATACACTCGACAGACAACCCTACCAACCTGGCAGCCCGGATACATTCCACAGACAATCCCTACCAACCTGGCAGCCCGAATACACTCCACAGACAATCCCTACCCACCTGGCAGCCTGGATACACTGCACAGACAATCCCTACCCACATGGCTGCCCGGATACCCTCAACAGACAATCCCTACCAACCTGGCAGCCCGGATACACACCACAGACAATCCCTACCCACCTGGCAGCCCGGATACACTCCACAGACAATCCCTCTTCCTTGCACAGTTCCTCAAAGTTCACAATGTCCTCCAGATCTGGAATGAACCGGATCGCATTGCTGCAGCAGTGGAGGCCTCCTGACCGGATCATGCGGATGTATCCCATTGCGTTGCCTGGATACAAACAGGTAAAGGTAAGTTCTTATACAGTGCAATATCCAGTTCATGACTGCTCAAAGTGCTCTAAACATCTCGCCATAGCAGACATGTTCAAATAAACACCATCTCAATTTATGTGGGAAGCATTCAGCCATGGCACAATTACTGCATGGAGACTTGTTCACATATATCAACTGTTGTCTCCAGCTGACAGAACTGAGGCAATGTGGAGTGAACAAAATGTCCCAAGCTTCAAACCTGCAGCAAGAGGATTGAAAGTGGATTGTGACATTTGAGAGGTGGAGAGTTCTAACTACTGTTCCACCCTGCCACAAAGAGATTGTCACGATTGAGAGGCAGAGAGTTCTAACCACTGTTCCACCCTGCCACAAAAGCATTGTGACGATTGAGAGGCGGAGAGTTCTAACCACTGTTCCACCCTGCCACAAAGGGATTGTGACGATTGAGAGGTGGAGAGTTCTAACCACTGTTCCACCCTGCCACAAAGGGATTGTGACGATTGAGAGGTGGAGAGTTCTAACCACTGTTCCACCCTGCCACAAAGGGATTGTGACGATTGAGAGGTGGAGAGTTCTAACCACTGTTCCACCCTGCCACAAAGGGATTGTGACGATTGAGGTGGAGAGTTCTAACCACTGTTCCACCCTGCCTCAAAGGGATTGTCACAATTGAGAGGCGGAGAGTTCTAACCACTGTTTCACCCTGCCACAAAGAGATTGTGACGATTGAGAGGTGGAGAGTTCTAACCACTGTTCCACCTGCCACAAAGGGATTGTGACGATTGAGAGGTGGAGAGTTCTAACCACTGTTCCACCCTGCCACAAAGGGATTGTGACGATTGAGAGGCGGAGAGTTCTAACCACTGTTCCATCCTGCCACAAAGGGACACATGAGGTTGTCAGTTAGAATGGTGTACTCAGGATTAGTAAGGACTCTATAGCACATATAGCACAACAAGATTATTTTTTCATGTATTCAAAGGAATATCCAAAGAAAATGTTGGAATGCATGATAATACTTTGACATGGGTTCAACAGAAAGCAGGTTTGAATGGACCCCCCCAACCCCCTCAATTCTCAAAAGGCATACCACAACCACGTCGAATGTCAGGGAACATTTGACAGTCAGTATAGAAAAGTAATAATTATCTATACAATGTTTAATTAATTCCAAATATAATCAGGTTTTTGCTCAGGACATGAATAGCAGTCACGTACACGTGTACATACATATGCCGAGAATCGTTCTTCACCGTTTTATTTGCAAGGCTTATTATATTTCAACACAACATAATTTTTTCAAAAGAGAAGCTCAAGAAATCAAGAACGAAGCCCACAAATATTCATATTCATGGACTCACCTATCTGACTGATGAGCATCCTGAATTGGTCCAGGTAGCTAGATCCATCTGGAGTCAGTCCCAGCTTGCGGATCCCACGGTTGAACTTGTCTGCTTTCTCAAACGGGTACTGCCAAACACAAATGATACTGTCTGTTACGATACAAGACACACAAGAACGCTGCAAACATCTGCCAGCAGCACCATGTCATATGTGGAAAAATTTATTTCATTTGTTCCAATATTGACATTAAACTTGATTCAGGTACAAATTAACAAATTTATCAGAAACAACAATCCCAATATAAAAATTAATCAAGGAAAATCTTTCAAATAATTATCACCAAGACATTATTTTGATATTTTTAAATATCGTTTTTCACAATTTAAGAAATGCTGAAAAAATTTCCAAAGAAAAAGGGAAAATTAAATGTGAAAAAAGGAACAAAATTTATATAATCCAATCAAAGTACGACAAATTTCCTCCCAATTATATCAAACAGATATTTCTCTGTAGTAACAACTATTAGTATACATAAATTAAAAAAGACAGATCGTTTACTTTCTGGTCGGTCTGCAGGTGGTTGTCTTTGAAGTAACGCCAATCCTGGAACAGAACAACAGAGTAACTACAGCCAGTTCTGCTCAATGGAAGACAGGGTACAATAGCCTAGCTGTTAGGATGGGAAATAAAGTTTGTTAGCTCTATTACTAGCATAGCTGACCAAATAAACCCTCTTGGATTATCAACAGAACAAACCGTGTCAACCATGCGTGTGATTATGTCAAAATGAAAATTAACTAATCGCTGATGAGGAACAGTTTTGGACTCTTGCTAAACCATTGCCTTTTATATCTATTACCACCTGGAGCTTACTGCTTTGAATGGGAATCTTGTACAACACAAACTACATTTTAACAGTAAAGACATTATAACTCAATAAGTTGAGTTCAAAGAGGCTATATTACATAAATAGGTTTCACTCATTCGTTGCTTGGTTCTAGTAAAGCCACACATGAAGGTGATTAATTAATGTCATTATTAGAGTGAAGTAATGAAACAGAACGAACCTTGATGAGGCGCGACTTGATATGTTCGTCGTACATGAACTGAGAGAAGATGTAAAACTTCTTCCTCAGGAACTGGTATGTGAAGTTCACCTACAACCAGGCAAGTCTTCAGGAAATGTGCTAGAACGATGCACTTCCTGTAGTATCTCATCATCAAGTATGAACTTGTTCATGATGCAACAACTCATTTATGATCATGTTCATATTACACAACACCAAATCACCACCATGTTCACAATGCTATGCTAACTGCAGTCATGTTTATGATATGTCACTGGCCCATTTAGATGTTCATTTACTTTACTTACTTTTTTACTTACAATGTTCATAATATTCCCTAATGTTAATGAAAGGTATATGACATTTGACAGACACCACCATGCTCATGACAGTAAGTTAATTCCTCACTATATTCATGATATTACAGGCTCAACACCATATTCATGATGTCAATTCAATGTGGTGGCTATCGACTGTGCTTCTGGAAGCCATTGTGGATTGCTCAAAAAGTAAAGTGCCAAACAAAGTATTGGTGGGTGTGGGTGGGGGTTTAAAGCAATACAAAGTATTGGTAGGTGTGGGTGGGGGTTTAAAGTAATACAAAGTATTGGTGAGTGTGGGTGGGTGTTTAAAGCAATACAAAGTATTGGTAGGTGTGGGTGGGGGTTTAAAGCAATACAAAGTATTGGTAGGTGTGGGTGGGGGTTTAAAGTAATACAAAGTATTGGTGGGTGTGGGTGGGTGTTTAAAACAATACAAAGTATTGGTAGGTGTGGGTGGGGGTTTAAAGCAATACAAAGTACAAGATGTTTGTGTGCTTTGCAAAACCTGTAAAACCACCCCCAACTTAGACAAATACGAAGACACCAACTGACAGTTGTGTTCATGATGCCGATGCCGTGCGTGCGGATTGAGTTGGCGATGTGGCGAATGTTGATCGTGTTCAGGTGTTTGTTGTTGCTCGACTGCTCAACAAAGATCTGAAAGACAACAGAAGGAATAGACCTGGTGAGGATAAATGGGGAAGACAGAAAGTATTCATGAAGTGTGACCCACAGTCCCACACATGGCATAGAATAACAGTAGTAATAACAAATTACAAGAATTATGAATTTCTAAAAACTAAACAACAAATAAAGGTAGTTTTAATTCAGAAATAAAATCCTCCCAAGTACAATGCCAATATAATTGTTTATCCTTCCTACAGTGCTCTTGCTGTTTATTCATTCATGATACAACCTGTAAAACATATCATCACAGTATGGAATCATGCAGACAAATGCAGTGCAAACAATGACACAATACAGACTTGTTAGAATGCCAGGAGGGATATATATCCCATTTCAATACAGATGGTTTCATGTCAAAGTCATGACAACGTATGTATTTTCTCGTATTTGTCACACAAGTACGTATTTTAATGGAAAACTTATAGCAGACTCCATAAAAACGCAGAATATTATGTAGGTATATTTAGAAGCCTGGTAGATGGCGCCACTCGATCGGAATAGGAATGCTACTGGTCAGTTAACCAACATAAAATGTAACACGGATTTTTATGGATATACTAGTGTATACAGAATTTCAAGTAAATAATTGATAATTTTCAACAAAGACAACATGACATGTTTGCAATAGCATGAGAAGGGCTGACCGACCTGGTTGTTGAGGTTGTATTGGTACTTGGAGACAAACACATGGATGTTACGCATAATCTCCAACACATCCAAACCCTGTGAACAAGACGCAACATCACAAATCAGCTTTCTTTCAAAGAGTACTATTAGTGCCGTGTCCCATATGACTCTACGCGATGAGATACGTTCAACTTATTTTATACAGGATACGGTTTTACAATGTTATGCCGAGATTTATTCTGGTACCCGAATTATTCCCTAGCAGTGCTCAGCTCCACGCGCTAGCCACAGCATGCATGTGGACATGACAGATAAGACACCTCCGATCCATCGTGGGAATAACATGGAGAGACCACATTACAAACAAAGAACTACGCAAGAGCAAACATCCCGAGCATGGAATAATTACTCTTACAGACAAATCTCAGATGGATAGGTCATGTCACATGACAACAGACTTCCAAAACAAACTCTACTTTGACAACTATCAGAAGGAACTGAACCAAGTAAGCAATCGATGTTGCAACCATGACTGACAACAATAGAAAGGATATCAGTGCCACTGGACTAGGCACGATTTGTATGAATTGCTCGTCCAAACTTAAGGGGACACATGCTGCGGGATTTTAGATTTTTTTGGTTTTTAGTTAATTTCATTTTTAGCATCCAAAAGGTGTAATTCACACATCTGAATAGTAAAAAAGGTGTATGCACACATTTTATAGTAGAAAAACATCTAAATAGTCAAAAAGTGTGTAAAAGTGAACAAAAGTTTGTTTTGCCGTTTTCTCAGATTTCTGTCTTTAGTCAATGCATAAATTTTACGCGGATCCTGAGAGAAAACCATAAGACATCTGAATTCCAAGTTTTGTATACAAATACTTCAAGACATGCACTACAAACTGTCAAGACGGATTTTGTATATCCACCCATGTTTCCATTTTACCTCCCTGCACATTCATGCACCCTATCTAAACATCAGAAAATTGATCTACCATTTTCCAAAAATTATTTCTGACAAACTGTTTGGAGAATAAAAATTCTTCTTAACAGTTTCTATGTACATGCATCGTAAATATTTGTGCATGAAAAATATGCATCGTAAATATTTGTGCATGAAAAATATGCATTGTAAATATTTGTGCATGAAAAAGGGTCCCAAAAAATATATGGCTGCCATTTCCATGGCACACATATCCAAATAAAAAAATTCCACTTGTTACAACAATCGTGACCCACAGAGATAATTGTCACCAAGTTATGGTTCTCTACCATTCGAATTAAAAAGAAGTTTGCCGCAGCACGTGTATGTATTTTGTGACTGAGAAGATTTGCAGAAATAAAATAAGAAATTAAGAAAACACAGCAAGTAACCTGAGGGCTTTCTCACGACATGACAGCTCAACTGGTGATCAAAGTTGAAAGGGTTATGTCAAGTTGTTGTTGACCTATTCTTGGTTTGGGATACTACTGACCGGTTACATTGGGATGAAGGCATGTAAAAGATACAGCCACCCCAACTGACCTGTTCGAGGGTCTGACTGGGCAGGTGGGGCTCTGTCAGGGTGAGGCTGTACTTCTGCTGGGCAAGGTTCTTCATGTCTCCGTATGTCTTCCAGTCGTGGAGAGCCACCGTTGTCAGGTTGTAGAACGTCATGTCCAGGTAGTGCTCCACATACGCTGTCACACACACACAGATGGCATTCAACAGGTGGTCTCATGGAAAGGTAAGTTCTTAAAACAACTTAAATAACCAGGTTCCAATCAGCCCTTTATAAAGCATCAAATGTTTACCAGGGCAAAATATCCCGGTAAATACACACGTCTGCACATGCATACAATACAGTCCAACTGTGCATGGGTACATAAATGCATATGTTCAAATTTGTACCTGTCCAAAAGATAGCTGGACAGATCTCGAGATAAAGCTATGGTTCCTCTTGCTGCCTATCGAAGGTTTGGCGATGTAGTTCTGTAGGCAGTGGTAGATATATATGAATGGATGGTCAAAGTGCTGTAACTGCAGCATAGCTTAATGCTTCCCAAGAAAGTCCAAATGATGATCAAATAAACAGGTCTCCCATGGGGTGAGGTGCAGCCACACTGCAACTTCGTCGTCCATGTCAGTGCTGTCAGGCAGTGGTTGTAGTCCTTCTTTCTCAGCACATGCCCAATCCAATTCCACCTTCTTCTCTGTACTTCTGTGCTGAGCTTCTCTTCTATTGTTCTATTATCAATGTCTTTGTTCGAAATTACTACAGGCCATCTCATTTTTTAAATTCTTCTGAGACATTTAAATTGAAAAATGTCAAGTTTTTTGTTGTCGCTTTTGTTTACTTTCCATGTTTCACATCCATACAGTAACACTGATTTGACCAGAGTATTGTATAATCTGAGTAGTTTTTAATGTGTACACATTTGAGTTCCATATCTGCTTGAGTTTCATGAATGATGTTCTTGCTTTTCGTATTCTGTTGTTAATGTCGTCACCCCCTCCTCCTTGCTTGCTGACATTTGTGCCCAGGTATGTATATTTCTCTACTTCATTCAGTTGTTGGTCATCAATCTGTATTATGTCGTTGCATTTGCTGTTTATCCTCAGTACTTTGGTTTTGTTTTATTGATTTTTAGGCAAGTTTTTTATGCAAATGCATTCATCTTTGTTGCCTTTGCTTGCATGTGTACATAGGCACAGTGTCATCTACAAAGTCCACGTCCTCAAGTTTTGACATGAATCTCCATCTTATCCCTTGCTTAACTCCAGTTTTTACCTTGAACCAGTCAGATTGTTCACCTTCATCTAACACTCCACATTCACTGTCCTCATATAAAATTTGGACTATTCTGATTATCTTGTGTGGGATTCCGTAGCTCGCCATGATTTCCCAAACATTCTCTTGGTGCACGGAGTCAAATGCCTTTTCAAAGTCTATGAAAGTTACACATAGCATTGCTTGCCATTCCAGTACCTGATCTATTATGTTTTGAAGGATGAATATCTGCTCAACTCTACTAAGCACTTCCACAAAGTGCTCCTTCCATCTTGCCCGCCTGGCTGGTCCTTCAGTTATCAGGTTTCCCGATTTGTCTTTTACTGCATTCACTGTCTTGTGTTTGGACTACCGTGTCGCCATCTAGCAGTAGTCGTCTGAAGAAGACTGCTGAAAGCAGTCGAAACGTCACGAGAACAAAAGGTAAACTGACTGTAAAATAAGTAAAAATATCACTCATTTGAACTACCCAGTCTGATGAACCTCTTCACCCGTGTCTTTGACATGTTGTAGACTTCTTTCATCCTTCCATTCCCGGCTGCTTTCTCTGCTTCTGCTGCCAGGTTGTCTACCCACTTTCTTTTGTTTTGTCTCATGCTTTTCTTTATACGTTTGTCTTTTTGTTGATACTTATCATTGTAGCTTTGCTTCATCCTTTCTGACTTTGCTTGTTCTATGTTGTTCTTCTACCAGCTCCCATGACCCTTTGCTGATCCACAGTTTTTGTCCTCTCTTTCTGTAGCCAGTACTTCTTCAGCTGTGTCTTTGTAGGTTACCTCGAATTCTTGCCATTTTCTCTCAACAGTGCCGTTATCCATTTCGTTGTTACACTGCAACTACTGCGCAACTATTCCTTCATATACTGGTGTGGCAACTTTAACGTACAAACAAGGCACATGCCACTAGCGTATTAGCCTATCAAAACATAAACTACATCTAAAAATCTCATAATTTAGAAGTACTGTCATTATTCCTAAAGCAGGTATGTGCTAGAGATACTAACACGGCAAGGAGAATGTGATATGTTCCAATGTGGCGACCTTGACCTCACCTTTGACGTTGATGTAGCGGGCCATAAAGCGGATGGGTTGCAGCTTGAGGAAGTTGGCCAGGTCCTTCAGACGCACCTTGAATGGATTACGGTCCTGCAGTTGTAGGTGCTTGTGGATACAGAGACGCAAGTCTGTCTCAATGTCTCGACACAGCGGCTCTAGCAGACACTAGAAGTACATGAACACATTTAGTGTCAAGTGTCAATGTCCTGACACAGTGACTCCAACAGACACCAGAAGTACATGATCACATTTAGTGTCAAGTGTCAATGTCCTGACACAGTGACTCCAACAGACACCAGAAGTACATGATCACATTTAGTGTCAAGTGTCAATGTCCTGACACAGTGACTCCAACAGACACCAGAAGTACATGATCACATTTAGTGTCAAGTGTCAATGTCCTGACACAGTGACTCCAACAGACACCAGAAGTACATGATCACATTTAGTGTCAAGTGTCAATGTCCTGACACAGTGACTCCAACAGACACCAGAAGTACATGATCACATTTAGTGTCAATGTCCTGACACAGTGACTCCAACAGACACCAGAAGTACATGATCACATTTAGTGTCAATGTCCTGACACAGTGACTCCAATAGACACTAGAAGTACATGAACACATTTAGTGTCAAGTGTCGATGTCTTGACAAGTGATACCAGAAGACACTGCAGAAGTACATCATAATAAAACTTCTAGTGTTTAAATCCTCGAAAACTCAAGCCTAAAAATGCAATAAGTGAGAACTGTTAAGGAAATCGTAAAGAGGAAAGTCTTCAATAAGGCGAGGGAACATTTGAGTATATATCGTGGTGTTAGTAGGTGTGGTGCACAGACCTCTTTCAGTGCTGCCATGATCTCTCTGTCAAATGCATCCCTCAGTTCGTCCGGTGAAGACAGGTGACGGACAACTTGTGACAACTGAATGCAGTCTCGCAGGGCACCAAACATGTACTGAAACACATTGTGTCGTCTTATACAGCGCATATCCACCTAGACAAGGCGCACTTACTCCATTATCAGAGCAAGTGTCTGGCCAAATGCTTGGAAGAACTTGGGAACTGAACTGCAAAGTTTGGTTTTATCATGACAAGTAACAAATGTAATGTTTTGTGGATTAAAGTTTTATTCAGTATTTGGTAAATGAAGGTCAACGCCAGCATGACCAGCTTAACAAAATACTTACCTTCAGTCTGTGTGCCTCATGGGGATTCTCAAAGATGTCAGTGAGGTAGATTGGGAAGATGACACGGTGCCAGTACAGGAAGCTGCAGTCACACGCCTGGCGCATTCTGCAACACACAGGGACAAGGTCTACTACCTACAGACAAGTTTACCCATTGACCATTCTACATACAGGCAAGGCTACCTACAGACCATTCACCTACAGACAAGGCTACCTACAGACAATGCTACCTCCAGACGATACTACTTACATACAAGGCTACTTACAGATCATACTACCTACAGACAATGCTACCTCCAGACCATACTACTTACAGACAAGGTTACCTACAGACAAGGCTACCTACATATCATATTATCTACAGACAAGGCTACCTATAAACTAAAATACCTATAGACAAGATTACCTACAGATGAGACTACTTACAGACAAGGCTACCTAGACATCAGGGTGTATTTGGGATTAACTGTGATGGAACATAATATATTAAATGTATAATGAGCCAATGTTTAGTGATTTAAGCGAAATGCACAGTAACTATTGCCATAATTCACTAAACTCTATTCATAAGTACCTGGCTACAGGTGGTGGTCCATTTATGTCAATGAACTGCTTTGAAGCAGTAATTACATGATGGCTGAATGTGTCAAAGACAATTTCAGTTCCGTGAATAAGACTGCCAGAGGTAAACTGTAGAGTTTTGAGCAGTGCTATGGACCATATTCCATGCTATATACGATCACACAGCCAAAGGAAAAGGCTGTCCTACCTTGTTCTCATGTCGCTAATTACATCTAGTTTCCTCAGCACATTCAGTAGACTTGCCAGTTCCTCCTCCCGGAAGCACTTCTGCAGACAGGCCAGGGAAACGTCATTCACAAGACTCAATCCCTCGACAGGTTTCATAAAATATTTCACACACTAATAAATAACATATAAACAAAGATAACATATGGTAGTTGGTTACAATAAAATAAACATACTTGTCAACTTGAAACAGGAAAAGTAACAAATCTTAGTTAATCAAAAATCCTACTGATTTCATTAAAATTCACAGACTGAAATTGGTCCAATCTATTTACAGGAACTTCTTCAAGCTAATGTAATGTCAACAGATCACAGACGAAAGTAATACTTAATTTTGATCATGCATTGATAATCATACATGAATTTTTCATCAGTGAACAACAATATTACAAATACATCATTACTGTTGCTAGTAGTGACAGTGTTACCAATATGGAAGAATGAATTACATGTTACTGTAAACATTGGTAGCAGTTACAGTGGTAGCAGTTACAGTGGTAGCATTTACAGTGGTAGCAGTTACAGTGGTAGCAGTTACAGTGGTAGCAGTTACAGTGGTAATAGTTACAGTGGTAGTAGTTACAGTGGTAGTAGTTACAGTGGTAGTGGTTACAGTGGTAATAGTTACAGTGGTAGCAGTTACAGTGGTAGTAGTTACAATGGTAGCAGTTACAGTGGTAGCAGTTACAGTGGTAGCAGTTACAGTGGTAGCAGTTACAGTGGTAGCAGTTACAGTGGTAATAGTTACAGTGGTAGTAGTTACAGTGGTAGTAGTTACAGTGGTAGTGGTTACAGTGGTAATAGTTACAGTGGTAGCAGTTACAGTGGTAGTAGTTACAGTGGTAGCAGTTACAGTGGTAGCAGTTAAAGTGGTAATAGTTACAGTGGTAATAGTTACAGTGGTAATAGTTAGTGGTAATAGTTACAGTGGTAGCGGTTACAGTGGTAGCAGTTACAGTGGTAGTAGTTACATTGGTAGCAGTTACAGTGGTAGCAGTTACAGTGGTAATAGTTACAGTGGTAGTAGTTACAGTGGTAGCGGTTACAGTGGTAATAGTTACAGTGGTAGCAGTTACAGTGGTAGTAGTTATAGTGGTAGCAGTTACAGTGGTAGCAGTTAAAGTGGTAATAGTTACAGTGGTAATAGTTACAGTGGTAATAGTTACAGTGGTAATAGTTACAGTGGTAGTGGTTACAGTGGTAGTAGTTACAGTGGTAGCAGTTACAGTGGTAATAGTTACAGTGGTAATAGTTAGTGGTAGCAGTTACAGTGGTAGTAGTTACAGTGGTAGCAGTTACAGTGGTAATAGTTACAGTGGTAATAGTTACAGTGGTAGTGGTTACAGTGGTAGTGGTTACAGTGGTAGTAGTTACAGTGGTAGCAGTTACAGTGGTAATAGTTACAGTGGTAATAGTTACAGTGGTAGTAGTTACAGTGGTAGTGGTTACAGTGGTAGTGGTTACAGTGGTAGCAGTTACAGTGGTAGTAGTTACCAGTTGCGCTCCAACAGAAAGAGCCAACTTCACAATGAGACGTCTTTCCTTTGAACCTGCAACAAGTATAGACGAACCAGGTATGAATAAAAATGGCATTTTCTCATTTTTACATGTTTTTTCTCTATGGTTTTGTATGTAATTGTAATTATTCACATATTTCAGACCTTAGCTTTGTTATACACTTATGTGGTATGATTGTATTGAACATTCTACAGGATAATTAATTTTCATAATAACACAATTTTTATGAACATATCCGACAGTGTATACTTGTGGAGACTCACCATTTCCAAGAAGATGGCTTCATCAGAACAACCAATGTTCTGGTAGGATGGTGATCTACCGAGATGTGGGAAATTATGAGCTGCCATATGTTTACAATGACAGCATCCTGGACATCTGTCATACGGCAGAAGCCATCGCGGAAAGGTATTTCAACTGTTGCATCTGTTAACCCACTACACTACAACCACTAAATCTGTTAACCCTCTACACTCCAACCACTAGCCACCACTCCATCTGTTAACCCTCTACACTCCAACTATTAACCACCACTCCCTATGTTAACCCTCTACACTCCAACCACTAGCCACCACCCCATCTGTTAACCCTCTACACTCCAACCATTAGTCACCACTCCATCTGTTAACCCTCTACACTCCAACCACTAGCCACCATTCCATCTGTTAACCCTCTACACTCCAACCATTAGCCACCACTCCATCTGTTAACTCTCTACACTCCAACCACTAGCCACCACTCCATCTGTTAACTCTCTACACCCCAACCATTAGCCACCACTCCATCTGTTAACTCTCTACACCCTAACCACTAGCCACCATTCCATCTGTTAACTCTCTACACCCCAACCACTAGCCACCACTCCATCTGTTAACTCTCTACACTCCAACCACTAGCCACCACTCCATCTGTTAACTCTGTACATCCCAACCACTAGCCACCACTCCATCTGTTAACTCTGTACACCTCAACCACTAGCCACCACTCCATCTGTTAACTCTCTACACCCCAACCACTAGCCACCACTCCATCTGTTAACTCTCTACACCCCAACCATTAGCCACCACTCCATCTGTTAACTCTCTACACCCCAACCACTAGTCACCACTCCATCTGTTAACTCTCTACACTCCAACCACTAGCCACCACTCCATCTATTAACTCTCTACACCCCAACCACTAGCCACCACTCCATCTGTTAACTCTCTACACTCCAACCATTAGCCACCACTCCATCTGCTAACTCTTTACACCCCAACCACTAGTCACCATTCCATCTGTTAACCCTCTGCACTCCAACCACTACCCACCACTCCATCTGTTAACGCTCTACACCCCAACCACTAGCCACCACTCCATCTGTTAACTCTCTACACTCCAACCACTACCCACCACTCCATCTCTTAATCCTCTACACTCCAATCATTAGCCAGCCACCCCATCCAGCTGTCATGTTCCCCTGTAACTGCCTACCGGATATGGTGGACTTTCACATCTCATTCATGTGTCATTTAAACCTAAATCATTTCATTTGGTCTAAAGGATTAACTATGTTTTGCTATGGTATGATAGTCGCTCTCTCAAGGTACTTACAGGGGCCATGCAGTGTGTTCTCAGCTACATTGCTCTCATTGTACTTACAGGGGCCATGCAGTGTGTTCTCAGCTACATTGCTCTCATTGTACTTACAGGGGCCATGCAGTGTGTTCTCAGCTACATTGCTCTCATTGTACTTACAGGGGCCATGCAGTGTGTTCTCAGCTACATTGCTCTCATTGTACTTACAGGGGCCATGTAGTGTGTTCTCAGCTACATTGCTCTCTCTGTACTTACAGGGGCCATGTAGTGTGTTCTCAGCTACATTGCTCTCTCTGTACTTACAGGGGCCATGTAGTGTGTTCTCAGCTACATTGCTCTCTCTGTACTTACAGGGGCCATGCAGTGTGTTCTCAGCTACATTGCTCTCTCTGTACTTACAGGGGCCATGTAGTGTGTTCTCAGCTACATTGCTCCCACTGTACTTACAGGGGCCATGCAGTGTGTTCTCAGCTACATAGCTCTCTCTGTACTTACAGGGGCCATGCAGTGTGTTCTCAGCAACATTGCTCCCACTGTACTTACAGGGGCCATGTAGTGTGTTCTCAGCTACGTTGCTCTCACTGTACTTACATGGGCCATGCAATGTGTTCTCAGCTACATTGCTCTCACTCTACTTACAGGGGCCATGCAGTGTGTTCTCAGCTACATTACTCTCACTGTACTTACAGGGGCCATGCAGTGTGTTCTCAGCTATATTGCTCTCACTGTACTTACAGGGGCCATGCAGTGTGTTCACAGCTATATTGCTCTCACTGTACTTACAGGGGCCATGCAGTGTGTTCTCAGCTACGTTGCTCTCTCTGTACTTACAGGGGCCATGCAGTGTGTTTTCAGCTACATTGCTCTCGCTGTACTTACAGGGGCCATGCAGTGTGTTTTCAGCTACATTGCTCTCGCTGTACTTACAGGGGCCATGCAGTGTGTTCTCAGCTACATTACTCTCACTGTACTTACAGGGGCCATGCAGTGTGTTCTCAGCTACATTGCTCTCACTGTACTTACAGGGGCCATGCAGTGTGTTCTCAGCTATATTACTCTCACTGTACTTACAGGGGCCATGCAGTGTGTTCTCAGCTATATTACTCTCACTGTACTTACAGGGGCCATGCAGTGTGTTCTCAGCCAGCACCAGGGCAGACAGAACATCCAACCTTCGCTCACTGTACTTCTGACTCGAAATGATGCGTTTCTACAGAAAGACAATCAACCAATCAGTCTACATAGATTCTATTTTATGTCGTTATTTATGACAGTCATTATTCCTGCTGATAGACTCAATTAATTTAACGAAGCAGATATTTACGTATGAAACACTGCAGCAGAAATAATTTAAATAAAATAATATACAACAACTTTGTGGATAATAGTCTCTATTAAAATCCATATTTGTGTCAAGTTTAACCAATATCTACCATACAAGTCCAAGCAACAATTGTTGTATAAAGTCAATTAAAAGACAATGATGATGTCTAGTGAAACAATGATTTTTTTGCAAAGGTAATAAACAATAGATCATTATTCACATACCTTTGCCATGCCAATAGCGATGAGCGCAGTGAAACACAGGTGGCACTGTACGTCATTGATGGTGGATGCTATGAGCATGGAGCGTCGGTGGTAGGTGTGCTCTATGGCCTTGAGTAGCTCAATGAGACGACACAGGGCATGCACAGCCGTCTTTGTCATCGGTTTCGCGAGCGCCACATGTAGGTTCATGATGGTCTTCACTAGGTGGCTGATGTTGTAAGCGTATAACAGGCCCTGGTGGGGAAATGTAAAACTAATTACACTATTGCTTTAACCAAAATTGTCTGTTTGTTTGTCAATTTGTTAACATAATGTTCTTAATAATATGTTGAAGGTATATTGCCTGCCATTGTATTGTATTTACCATTTGAATGTTGCATCCATGAAATGTCCATTGTATTGTATTTACCATTTGAATGTTGCATCCATGAAGTGTCCATTGTATTGTATTTACCATTTGAATGTTGCATCCATGAAGTGTCCATTGTATTGTATTTACCATTTGAATGTTGCATCCATGAAATGTCCAAATGGTAACTGTTATTGGAAATATTATGGAGCTAACCACAAGTTCCCAGAATTACTCTTTGAAGAAGGGCATGAGTCAATTAATCAAGAATTTCTGTCAGAACTGTTCAGCCGATATGAATAAATTCAAGTAATTTTAATACTGATTGTCTAGGTGATGAAACTGGCTTACAATCTTCAAAGAAAATACTTTCTCCTTGTGATAACAATGCAGTGTTTGGGAATGTGATCATTACTAATGAACACACCTGAACAAAGAGAAGACACCGACTGTTGAGTTCGTCTGGCAGAGTCGCTCTGTTCATCATGTTTGCCTCCATCTTCACCATCCAAGCCGACACCTGCTGGTAGATCACCTGTGTCTCTCTGCCACACATACACAAAGACTGACCAGGTTGTCATGTTTATCCAGGAAATCTACTCATCCGATTAGAATTTGAGTTCAAAGTATTACTAAGATGACCGAGGATCTTAAGTGCTGCGTCTTTTATAGTTTCCTGAGGTTTAGTGGTTACTGGTCAGTGGCTTAGACCAATTAGTCAATATAGCCAATGCCATAACTGCAGCGTCTTTTTCTATAAATCCCATCATCCACTAAGAATTTCAGTTCAAAGTGTTACGTACTTAAGATGAATGACCGACTTGCTTCTTTTACTGTTTTCTGAAGTTTACTGGCGTCTGTGTAAACAAGGTAAGTTCTTACATAGCGCAGTATCCAGTCCTCAGGACTGCTCAAAGCGCTTTACACTCAAAGAATCTTGGCTTCTAATTACTATCGACATTGTCAGCTGTGCTTTGGAGTGTAACAAAAGGGCAACTGGCGGGTATCACGAATCTGATGGGTAGCTGCTCGGCCGTGACTGACCCTAATTGCGAGGTTCATCTGTGGGTAATCTGGCCGTTTTGCACCCAGTTACTGAGGATACCCAATATCGAGGTTCCACTATTTATCGACAATTGTTGATGAGAGGTCAATGGTACAAGGACATGAATGAACGTAGAGTGAGTTGAGTGGAACTCAGTGCCTCGGGGGATGCACTCCTTAGTCAGTGTATTAATATACAGATATTATAACATTACTCCCACAAAGTTCTAATATTAAATTTTTATATTAAACACTTGATGGAGAACATCTAGCTTGCTGCTTCAGCAGAATAATATAACAATATCTGACAAGCCTACTCGCCCTCCTCACAGCACCCAACAAGTGACCTGATCTTGCAACCAGTTTACCTATGCCCTCACCTAGTGAGCACCTGGTTCCTGTTCTGCAGCCAGGCCTGACGTGACGTCACCACGGCCACCATGGCCTTCTTGTCGAGAGCCTTCGCCATGTTGGGCAGCTTCTGCATGAGGAACTCATTGGGGAACCATGTCACGCCGCCAGTCAGGTTGACAGCCGGCAGCTGTGAAAGACAACAGTATGACCAAAATGTCTTAGAGACGCGTTTTTTATTTATTCAAAACCTGTGACGACACGTATTAGCTGCGAATTTACTACAGCAACAAGTCAGCAACTGTGAATCAAATGCATTAATTATTGGCAGTTTTGAAGAACAGACCAGAATATTTAAAATCTGTTTTTTTTAATAACATATTTTTGGGCTTATTTGAAGATGTCACAATGTGTAAGCCATCTTGTGGGAAATTCATGAATTACACAATTTCATAGAATGTGCATCTGCTACAATTAGAAGAATTGTGTCAATGGCTGTCGTTGTGTATGACAATAGATTATAACATTATAAGTATACACTGTATAACTACAACACCAAAGAAGCACAAACATTTGACAACTGTTAAGTCTGAACTATTACCTAACTACTGTTAAACAGTTACAAAACACACATTATTACGTACATACCTTCATTTAGATGTTATTAAACACTAGCTGACACCCACCAGTGGATAAACACACCAAGAGCGGCAATGCAAACCATTGCAGTATTTAGATATTTAAACTTGTTCCCGTCACCATTTTATGTCTGGTGTCGCCAATTATGGCACTGCATGCAGCAGACAATGTTACAAAAACTCCACAGTGACAGCACTTGGGGAATTACTGACACCAATAGGTACCTCAGTAGATGAGATGTCAATGGTCCAAGAAATACACCACCAATAGGTGCCTCGGTAGATGAGAGTCAATGGTCCAAGAAATACACCACCAATAGGTACCTCGGTAGATGAGGCGTCAATGATCCAAGAACTACACCACTAATAGATACCTCGGCAGATGAGACGTCAATGGTCCAAGAAATACACCACCAAGAGGTACCTCGGTAGATGAGACGTCAATGGTCCAAGAAATATACCACCAACAGGTACCTCGGTAGATGAGATATCAATGGTCCAAGAAATATACCACCAATAGGTACCACGGTAAATGAGACATCAATGGTCCAAGAAATACACCACCAATAGGTACCTCGGCAGATGAGACATCAATGGTCCAAGAAATACACCACCAATAGGTACCTCGGTAGATGAGACATCAATGGTCCAAGAAATACACCACCAATAGGTACCACGGTAGATGAGACATCAATGGTCCAAGAAATACATCACCAATAGGTACCTTGGTAAATGAGACATCAATGGTCCAAGAAATACACCACCAATAGGTACCCCGGTAGATGAGACGTCAATGGTCCAAGAAATACACCACCAAGAGGTACCTCGGTAGATGAGATATCAATGGTCCAAGAAATATACCACCAATAGGTACCACGGTAAATGAGACATCAATGGTCCAAGAAATACACCACCAATAGGTACCTCGGCAGATGAGACATCAATGGTCCAAGAAATACACCACCAATAGGTACCTCGGTAGATGAGACATCAATGGTCCAAGAAATACATCACCAATAGGTACCTCGGTAGATGAGACGTCAATGGTCCAAGAAATACACCATCAATAGATACCTCGGCAGATGAGACGTCAATGGTCCAAGAAATATACCACCAATAGGTACCTCGGCAGATGAGACGTCAATGGTCCAAGAAATACACCACCAATAGGTACCTCGGCAGATGAGACGTCAATGGTCCAAGAAATACACCACCAATAGGTACCTCGGTAGATGAGACGTCAATGGTCCAAGAAAGCGAAAGAAGATATAAAGAGACAAATAGACCTCAATCCCGGGAGATCTACTTACAATGGACCTCAATCCCAGGAGATACACTTACAATGGACCTCAATCCTGGGAGGACATCTACTGACAATGGACCTCAATCGCAGGGAGGAGATACTTACAATGGACCTCAATGCCGGGAGATACACATACAATGGACCTCAATCCTGGGAGGAGATACACTTACAATGGACCTTAATCCTGTGAGGAGATACACTTACAATGGACCTCAATCCTGGGAGATCTACTTACAATGGATGTCAATCCCGGGAGGAGATCTACATACAATGGACCTCAATCCCGGGAGATACACTTACAATGGACCTCAATCATGTGAGGAAATACTTACAATGTACCTCAATCCCGGTAGATACACATACAATGGACCTCAGTCCTGTGAGGAGATACACTTACAATGGACGTCAATCCCATGAGATCTACTTACAATGGACATCAATCCTGGGAGGAGATACACTTACAATGGATGTCAATCCTGTGAGGAGATACACTTACAATGGATCTCAATTCCGGGAGGAGATACCCTTACAATGGACCTCAATCCCAGGAGGACATACACTTACAATGGACCTCAATCCTGGGAGGAGATACACTTACAATGGACCTCAATCCCAGGAGGACATACACTTACAATGGACCTCAATCCTGGGAGGAGATACACTTACAATGGACCTCAATCCTGGGAGGACATACACTTACAATGCTCCACAGTTAGCATATTAATTATTAAACATATATTTTCACCTAACTTCACTTTGGACAACATGCTTGGCTGCTGTGTTAGATAAGCTTGTTTCAAGCGACTGACCTTCTTGTGGATGTCCCACAGAGACTTGAAGATCTTCTTGTCCGCAACACGGTAGATGTGGAAGTGAAGAAGATACAGGCCACACATGTCCACCCACTTCAGACGCTGGTCCTGCTCATTTGGTTCCCCTACACAACAACAAGGTGGCAGCACTATCACCCACGAGTGTCTAAGAGATGGTTGTATCATTGCTTTATGTGTGGGTGGGTGATGTTTGGTTAATAACACATTTCAGGGATAAAGGAATTTGCCAAAGTGGTGCCACCTATCAAGCAGATCATATATTAACCCATTAGACCTAGCGCGTCCAAAAGCGCCTGGGTGTTTTCTCCTCAGAGTCAGAGCACCCGAGAGCACCCGGTGGAGATAAAGCTCCATCTTGTGGATATTTAAGAGACCGATACTAGCTGATTCCTTGATATAAATTGTGCATATTTTCGACATGTGCATGCATTAAAAAAATTGAGTTTTTTGCAATAGAAGTTCGCCACCTGTGGACCTTAAAAAAAGCGGCCTCTTGGACATCGTAGTTGTTTAGTAAAAACAAAGTTTGCGCTATTATTTCGTTGGATGGGACAATTCTGATACTGAACTAAAGGTAAGTTGATATTATGTTCGAAATGTAACTGACTGAGCGATAACATGGATCACTTGGGTTTTGTTTATGTTTCGTTGTCCAAGTTTGGTCACCATCAGTTGGGGTTTTGGCACGGAGACAGCTGTTTATATGTTGCTATATGAAAATTATGTCTTTTGTTATAATGAATTATTAGGTAAGTATTCTAACACTCTGTCAACTCTTCTAATGGTTGAAATTTGGCTGATCACAACATCAACACTGACATCAACGCAACACAGAAGCCATATGTAGGATGACAGCAACCAAGATAGAAGTCTTACAAAGCTGTGTTTGCTGGCTATTTATACAAAATGAACAAATTTGTATTGTCTCATGTCTAAGCAAGGTAAAAGTATAAATACACAGCAGAATGCATTTTATGTCAATAAAATAATAATAATAAATAATAACTTTATTTATACACTAAAATCCAAAGTAGGACTCTTTTCAGTAGTGTTGACAATAGTCGTTAGAAATTATAAGAAATAAATATAATAACTGTACTAGAGAAACTAAATCAAAGATGACATTGATATAAATTATATTATATGTCATCAGTAGTAAAAATAAATATATTATAAATATATATTAATTAATTAATAAATAATAATACTACAGTAAAAAATGTATGCTATTCCACTCTATAGATGTCCATAATATAAATTTTCTGTTTGTCACCTATAAATGACAACATATATTTACCCAAGACACCACAGTCACACCATTTTAAAGATAATTCAATGAACATCAAAATAAACACAACTAGCAATTATAGAAAATCAATAGTTTTGAAGATACAGCTTAAAACCCAGGCACCGAGAAATTTTGAGATCTGTGGCAGCAGCCTGGGGACCAGGGACACAAGCCAATTTAACTGGCCTGGGTCTTATTGTTGCTACTGTGGACACGAGAACAGGGCAGTGTGGTTGGTAACATCCTAGCAGCCATGTCATGTCAGTTGAATCGTAAGTCCAACTCTTTTTGATACTACTGAGAGAGAACTGTAACTGTGCACTTAGCTTTACTTAGTGGTAGTACATCAGTTCTGAACTTGTTCACAAACACATTTTAAACCTCACAGCATGTTCAGGCCTTGACATAAGGTTTTGTATCCACTGGCCAGCGCTAAAACTTTAAAACTTTGTTAGCCAGTGTTAGCGTTAGCCAGGAATCGGTAATGACAGTTTTGTCATAAAGTGCCCCGAACCTTACCTATGCGCAGCTGCAGCAGAGCCAGATAGCTGCGGATGTTATACATAAACTCGTCAGCAAAGAGACTGTTCTTGGACACGTTCACTGCATTGTCATCAAACATCTGCTGTATGCATCCCTGCAACATCAACAGCTGGCTACGTGTCATCTGGTACCATAATATGGAGAGAGACAGATGGACGGACATGCACTGACGAATAAACAGACAGACGGACGGAGAGAAAGACGGACAGAGAGATGGATGCATGGGCAGACAGACAGAGAGACTAACAAAGGCATATATACAGAGAGAAACATGGATTGACAGACATACCGACAGACAGAAAGAGACTACGTATTTACACAATTGTGATGTAATAATAACAAACTACATGACATAAAGGAAAACAAACATCAATGCTGTTATAATAAAAAGAAATAATACAAAAATACAATTATAATAAGTTGAATAATTCGTTAGTCTTAACCAAATTATTTTCTGTGCTAAGATTATAAGTATGAATAATGCAATAGACTTTATCAAATTATGATGCATTGAAATTTCAATAAGAATGATAATTCAATAGTCTTAGCAAAATAACAAAATGTTGAGATTGTTTAAGTTAACATGAGAATTGACAGTTAATGAAGTTCAAGAAGAACCGAGTTGACAGAAATTCCTGACGAGTGACGCATTGACCTGAAGTGATCAAACGAAGCACCATGCAGTGTGCTAGAACACAAATTGTTGCGATGAAGTCTCACCTGGAAGATGGTTCCCGCCAACACCTGACTGTCCAGGCTCACAAGGAAATGCTCAAAGGGTCGGATCTTCTCACGTGGAAGTGAAAACCTCTGAGGATCATGTTTCACACTCGTCAGCATCCTACAGGAAGAAACATGACAGATGATTGTCACTTGTCAGGGACAGTTTGACTACGGCAACAGTATTCTGATATGTGTATTATTATTGCAATATTACTGGTATTGTATTATAGCTAAATCAGTAGAATAATGGAGTAGCAAACTGCCAAAAAAGCAATCACAACCCATAATTTAAAGGTGGTGCCTTCACGTGACCTTGGACTTTGAAGACAGTCGAGTTAAAATTGTGAATCCCTTATGGTCACTATTACTCTCGATGATAGCTGATGTTAGGTTGATATGGCCCATGGTTACTTTTGGACCAGTGGCTACCCTTAATGAAATGCTTACAACTTGAATGCTCATGAAAGTTGCTCTTCAGACATGGTTTAAATAGATGGTCTGCCATCTTCATGTCATTTGAAACCAAATAAACCAAAAAAGGCTTCTATGTCCGTCAGAAAAAATTCAGAAATCAGTAAAGTTAATGGGTAAACTATAGGACTGGCACATATGACTTGAACCTTGATTCCGTCATCTCGGAGTCTGCTACTAGCTACTAAAACATATATGTAATTCACAATTGCAAATGCACAATTTAGTGAACATTAACTTTTCATGGTGACGACAACTGAAACCGTTCTCAGAAGGCCTACTCTGCTGACTTACCGCTTATAGAGTGTCCAATGTTCTCGCATCAGATTCTGGCTCTCGATGATCTCATCAAGGGTGATCAGAACCCCGAGCACTTGCCCTAGGTGCTCATAGATGGTCTGATATAAACATATTCAATTATTATGTGTACCGACAAAGATAAAACACAGAATTACAGCAATGACACCTACAGATCTATAATGGCTATTTGATGTATAAGTACATCATGATATACAGCCCTGTGAAACACAACAGAGCATATGAATCCATTACCAATTGACCAAAATATTTAAAACTGATGTTTAACTTCACTTTGGACGAATGAGTGAAACTGTCTGTATAAGATTTGGGTAATTTTTCTGACAATAAAAAACTTTCAATAAAATGTATGCTAACTCCAAGGGAAACTATTTTAAAGCTACAGCAAGACATGTCCTGAACTCCAGAAGGTGCACTTCATTCCTTCAGTGCTCATTTTGTCCGCCTACACCTCATATTTTACCCAGGGGCAGCACTGTACAACTGCCACAAAAACAGATGTCATTTTAATTTCAGCGATATGTCTCAAATCAAGACTTGTGTATCGCGATGCATATTATACGACGAGGATATTGTATCTACAGGCCAAAAATTGTATGTCTGTCTGCTCGAGACAACTATGCTGTTGTTTTTTCACACAACAAAGTTACAACCTAAGGATGCACAAAGACCGACTATTAGTATGGACATATAAGAGTGGCACAACCTGCTGAATAAGATCAGTTTTAACTTTTAACTGCAGAAAACAACTGGCGTATTGAATAACTGAAAAAAGGTAAAAGCACAAACCTGGAAATGCACGTCTGAAACATTCATCACCTTGGGAATGGACCTGAAAAACAGCATGGCAATTAAATTAAGGGCCACCTATCAAGCAGAACATATATTAACCCATTAGATCCTGCGCGTCCGAAAGCACCCAAGTGCTTAAGAGACTAATACTGGCTGATTCCTTGATATCTGAGCTATGAATTACAAACAATACGTAAACAGTATTTTAGTAATTTTTTTTACATGTGGTCAGTGATAAATGTTGAGTAAACTATTCAAAAGATGTCATTATACAAAATTCAAAACTGTAATATTTTTAGCATTAACTGTTATGATTTGGAATGAAGGGCGAGTGACTACCTACCTTCCTGATGTGTAGAGGGAGGATAGTTGTTGCAGAATGTGCTTCACAACCTCGTGGCATCGCGTCACAAAACATGACAACTCCTACAGACAACAGTAACAACATTTACTCTCATCAGCTGTGGTTAAATTCTAGCACTAAGTATTTGATTTAGTCCTTAGTCTTTTAAGTTGTTGTTTTAAACAAAATTAGATGGTCTTTTTATACCAAATGTACCATGACCTGGTCCGGATCTTGGGTCCAGACAATAAAGAATGACTGAAACAGGATAAACTAATTTAATTGTTTAGAAACACATTAGATAACAATATATTTGTAATATGACTAAAGTATGAAAATGGACAATTACTAGAATCAAGAAAATGAAAACTGTACCCACTTAGAGCATAAGATTTGCTGTCAAACTGGTGGAAAATTCCCAACCTTAGGACAGCAAAGTTTAGACGATGGTTATTTTAGAAAAATTAGACAAGCATGCAAGGAAGATTGGGAAGGGACCAGGCTAACCTGCAGAAGGGGCACCATTCGGCCCATCATCAGCTGTGCTTCCCCCTCCTCCAAGTCCTCTCCCACTGAAGGAGAACACAAGACGTCCTCACACAAACAATACCATTACATTCAAATTGACTCATTTAGTACATTATTAATAGTTTTCTTTGAAAAATTAGAATGAAACCCGATAAATGCACAGCTTTGTTTAAACAACCACAGTCAGCCGTGGAAGTATAAATGGTGTTATTAATATTGTTCATACATTAAATAATTGTTTTATTCATTTGTTATAGCAAAATTAAGTGTGTGTAACTTACTTAAAAATTGTAATCTGCAAGGCTGACAAGACAGTTAAAATAATAACTAATACAGGCATTATCTAAGGTGGCGCAATAAGACATACCTCCTTCTCCGTAGAACAGCAGTGCTGTGTAGAACTTGGTCTCCGCCTCATGTTTCAGCAAGTCACACTCGGCACACAGGGTCGCAAGCACAGCCACGACTTTATTGAGCACTTTGTTGTCTGTTCTCACCAGTTGAAGCAGGGTTGTCTGCTCATATGGTGTCAACTGCAGTTGTAAGACATACTTGTGCAACATTACACAGGATGCAGGAATTCAAAAGGAGGTACAAAATATATATTATCTCAATGTGTTACGTGTACAAAACAATGCATTCACAATCAAACATTATACAGCTGTAAACATGTAGGCAGAGTATACATTAGGTTCACATTAATTGTAAACCAATTTGAAACAGGTGAATGTCATATACAAATAGATGCAACCAGAAGTTAGTCAAGAAACTTGTTTCAAAAATTAACATGTCAGAAACAACATTAAAGTTATGTCACTAAGAAAAGTTGTAATTATGTAGTGGACATTTAATAGCTGGACACCTGAGAAAATGATGGAGTTACCTCAAATTCTTGACAGACATACATGATTAAACATAGATAAAATGAGAAATGGACTACTGTTCAATAAATGATGCAACTGCCCTACCTCGAGTGACACAGGGTCAAGGGTCGTGTCCCACGAGTCACCGATTGACTCACCCAAGGCGCCCTCGATCTCTTTCAGTTGACTTGCATATTCGTTAAGAAACTGACCATATTTCTCCAGCTGCACTTTTCCTGCAATTTCTGTAACAAAACAAACATCAATAATAGCAAAAATAGATTAGCGAGCGAAAAATGAACAACTGTCTAACACGTTCAAAAAACGCCTTTTTAACGACTGCTAGTACCATTACGGTTCATCGGATCCCAACAATATTGATGTCGTTTGAAAGTTTAAGCTTTCTGCTATTCAAACATATAAATGGTTTCCTGATAATCATTCTTAAAATTAACTAAAAACGGACCTAGAACTGGGCCCGTTCCAATGTCTTAGACACTGCGAACGATGTTGTTTCGTCGACACAGTTCACCAATCTACCGGTTGAGGCACCACTATCTGATTTCATGGTATAAGCTCCACCCACTTTCAAACGGCTGCTAAAATGACATATGCGAAGTAGGCGTGACGTCACAATCACGTATATCAACCAACCAACTCAACGAATTTAGACCCGTTGGGTGGCGTACGTTATTGTGACGTCACGCTGACGTAGAGATATATCGGTTTCGCTGCGATCAAAGCACATCAATTTCGCCGCGGTTTAAAAGTGGGTGGAGCTAGTAACATGAAATCAAGAAATGGTGAAGTGCGCATGTCTGAACCTATGCAAATGAGGAAAACAGCGCCGCAATCGGAAGATTAGTGTACTGAGTACCCGCCGCCAACATCGTTCGTAAACCGTACAGAACACTGAAAATGGCGTGATTGTAGGTCCTTTTATCGGTGTTCTTTAAACGGTTACCGGGAAACCTAGATGACACTAGAATAACAAAAGTGCATCCTTTCAAATGATACCAAGATCATCATGACAGGACGAGCCGCGAGGGTGCTAGCGACCGTAGAATTTCATGTTTTGGACGTGTTCTGAGTTGTTCATTTTTCGCTTATCTATTTTTGATAATAGGCAAAATGGAGACTCATAAATGGAAGAGTTCAGCTTGTCAACCAACATAATATTTTGTCTATATACATGAAAACTTTGACAGCAAATGTTGTACTGGATTGACTTACATGTATTATATTTGTTATGGTAAAATAGAGGGTGGGCAACAGCTAGAGTATTCATAATACATATAATGGTATAGTATACACATGTCACAAATGACTCGAGTGCTCATGAATGCGATGATCAGGTAGTGGACGATGCAAATTGGTCATTCAGGACTTTCAACATGTGGTGTCCACTCCATTGCAGTAGACAGGATGTAGGCACTTCAACAATAAATTAAATATCATGTTAGAACCTTGAGAATGGGCTTAAATGAATAGCTTAAGGATCACATAACTGTTTATTTTATTAAGATATCTTTAATAGAGTAAAAGATATTGCGATATTAAGACGGCAAAACAGCATAATTTTTGTGTATCTCTTACAATGGCAAAATGGACTCATTTTTTGTGTTTTCTGTGATTAAATATTTGCTTTAAAATGTCATACCTTTTTTATTTATACAGATATTTAAATACTGTTTTCAGGGTTTTCAAACACATTGACCAGAGTAATAAATTTACAACATTTTATATTTTTAGTAATAATTATAACCAAATTAATGCAATTAATTAGTTAATTTTAGTAATGTAGCATGCACACTCAACAGACCGATACGTTCCAATTAAAGGCCATAATGCCCATGATTATGAAGATATTTATACATATTATGCAATGTGTATAACCACATTAACGATGGTAATAAATATGCATTAACAAATCATTTAATAATAATTTAATTAGTCAATATTGGGTAATTAGCACGCGATCTCGACAGACCGACACATTTCAGTAAAAGGCCATATTGTCCATGATTATGAAGATATTTGTATAATTTATGCAAGCAGTAAACCACATTAATTATTGTAATAAATATAAACATTAACCAGTACTTTCACATTAACAGTAACTTAATTAATAAGTTAGTATTGGCTAATATTAGCACGCTAACGACTGACCACTACATTTCGATGAAAGGCTGGAATGTCCATAATTATGAAGACAGTTATATAATTTATGCAATGTTTACAACCACATTAAACATTATAATAAATATACATTAACCAGTCATATAGCATTAACAGTAACTTTATTAATAAGTAAATATTGCCTAAATAGAACACAAACTTAACATATCAATACATGACAATGAAATACAATAGTCATACTCCTATAGATCACTGTGTCTATGTGTGACCGTGTCATGACAGGTTAGATGAATGCTGTAGGCTCTGTACAGACCAATAATCAATTGTTACTGCTTCATAATGTAATGTTCTGCAGGTATAACATGAACTTGATGAAGTAATGTTTATAAATTGTTCACAGTATTCTGTCGCTGAATCCAAATGCGCCAAACGCAAGATTGCTTTCTGCATTACTCCTCATGGCCCTTGGGAGTCGAGCCATGAAGAAGTCTGCTCTGCTCATAATAGTCATAATTTAATACCAGTAGGCTGCAAGATCTGTGCAGCAAGGTTCATATTTCAGTATCTTGTAAAATAACGTTGTATCTATAAGTAATTGTTGTGTCTATAAGTAATTGTTGTGTCTATAAGTAATGTTCATGTCGTGTTGAATGGACTCTGTTCAATCTAGATATCAGATATATAATGAGTCAGATTAAATGTGTATGTATGCAGGCAGGTGATGGGTGTCATATTCAGACGACTCTGTGGCTCGGTACCTTCACAGTCAGGCACAGATGAGTACAAGATCAGTGTCACTGCATGTAATTGCGAACAATATCTGAAATAAAAAGGCAATTGTGTATGATACTGTGATAACTGTTTTGATTCTGAACGCAAATCTTGTGAAATAATTTTCACATCCCTGCCTCTGTTACTCAAGAGAGCAGTGTGAAATTCTATAATAATGCATTATGTCACACATAAATTCATAATAATTGTGATATTTCAGATGTATAACTGTGGTGTTTAATGTACAGCGTGTTGACACACAGTGAAACGAATGATGCTACAACTGATCAAGGCATTTATGGTTTGTATTACATGTTTTACCAAATTTTGTGCAGTGCATGTTTATCTTGGAACACTTTTTAAAACAAATTAAGTCAAATAATTTACGTATTTGACCTCAAAAACAACTTTTCTAACAAACTGTTGATTTAATAGGTAACAACAATTACTTAAAATTATGACATAATGAAATTTATATTATTTCTAAGTCTAAATAAAAGCATAACCATAAACAATGGAATACGCCATGGTAAACCCAAGAGTAAGCAGTAACCAACCCTGGCTTAAGGCTAAGACTACCATGCTTGGCCCATAGTATGGGCTGGCATGGGCCATATATCTACAACTTGCAAACCTAAATATAAAATTCTGTATTGCAGAATTGACAAGGATTATATTAATTATGCTCAAATTTCAAAATGTTAACGACGTAGACGAAGATCAACTTACTCTCGACAGCGGCCCAGCAGTGAATGACATCAATGACCGGAAATAGAGCACGAAAACATGAGTTGAAACAAAGCGACCACTGGCACTGCAGTCCTGACAAACAAGACGGACTGCGGTGATCACGAATCGACGCACACGAAACGTCCAAGTTTGTGGAATTCATTGAAGTGCCTACAGGATGTGTTACTTAAAAAATAATGGACAAGTTGGGTCTTGGGACTGTGCAAGGTAGGTTTTACTGTAATTTATAAAACCATCTAGGCCCTCTTTTGAAAGCAATGAATTGTACTTAATGTGGTTAGGTCAGCTGTTTTTTGTATTGGTAACACAACAATAATTAGGCACTGCCATCATTTGCGACGATGTGGGCGGAACAGTTCGTAGGGGACTACCGCCGTCGCAGATGTCATCTGTCAAATGTGTCAGTCAGCGAGCTACAGACCCCGACTTACGGAAGTGTCAACTAGCCTGTGATAAAACAGTTTATCACAATGCAAATGTGATGCAGTATTCAGAGTGCATAACTGAATCACACCACAACGATATGTTAAGTATATAAATGTAGTTACGCACTTAAAGAACCTTCGTCGAACTCGTCAAAGGACCAGTTTTGTGCGTCCGTCCCCATGTTGTTGACTCACGTGATCGGGTGTCACAGAGAAATGTTTGCCCTCGTTTATGACTGCTGTGCTTGCCGAAAGAGGGCACTTAAATTCGCTTTTCGTCAGAGCCATTGAATGTCTATGCTTGTCGTCCGCATGGCTACGGTAAAATGTTACGCCAATCTTCATGTTAATTAATATTAATAGAATCATTTTAAATCTGTTTTGATAGCACTCCTGGAACATGTATCGCATTATGTATATAACGAGTGGAGGTCAAGTTGTCACCAGTATCACAGAATAAACTAATAGCTACTGTGGCGTCACCTATTGGGTAAAACATATATTAATGCACATTGACATTATTATGAGCGTCAGGACCGGGTAGTATGATGGTTATTGTTAATGTCTTGGCAACCACGCCCGACAGTTGAATGCCATTTTGTATTGTTCAAAATCTTATGTACCATGACAATGCATTTATAGTGTTGGTTTTAACTAATGCAAAATACTATACTTTTTTAATTCTACAAACTTAGTATGCTACCCTTGATTTGAGATAAGTGTGTGTGAAGAGTCAAGAGGACAGCAAATGGACGGCGACAGAAATCTGTGACATGCAACCACCCCCCACCCTCCAGACAAGTGACAAAGGAGATATCCATGCAATATGGTTAAATTAAAACACTGACTACACCTAGACACTTGTTCCCCATATTCATCTATCTAGTATGACTTCAATTATCATACTTACCACCTACTCCAGTAGCTAGGTTTGATGATACAGTTTTAAATGCTCCCTTGTAAGCCTGTGTTTAGAATCCACAATTAGTTGCTATTTAATTGCAAATATTTTCTGTCAACGACACCATGCTTTGAACTAACATTACGTTAGTACTATTAACATAAACGTTTAACAAAGATTATGTAAGTGTAAATATTTGTTTGCAATGCTATATAAACTGTCCAATGACCAGTTGACGACGGTTTACCTAACTTACAGCAACCCTAGAAGACAATATTGCGAAATGTCATCAAAAGTCCAGTATGAAACGTTAACCGACAGGCAATTTTTTTTTAATTAACAGCTTTATGGATCCTTCCTGTGATCATTGACGAATGTCTGAATGTTTGTTGCCCAAGATGCAATGCCTCCAGTTCCATACCAAACAAAGCAAACGCCAGCTCTATTATAGTTAGATTGTTTTATTCTTGCCAACGGTAACATCAAATATTTTAATAAACAAAACAGTGGAATGTAAACAAAGACGTCACATACATTACATAATATGTACTGAAAAGGGTACATATAAACTGATTTGATGGTAAATACACAACTGAACACTATTCTGGTGCTATGCTACAATTGTTGTTGTCATGTTGTTAGTGACATCTGCTTACAGCAAAGAAAAATCTACAAGCCACATGTGCATTGACGTGCTTCAACATTAACCCGTCACAAATGAAACCTCTTCGTACTCCACAGAAAGCACTTACAACTTGTTGCCAAAAATAACACTGGTATAAATATAGCACTAAAACCATTAAGAGTACATTTAAACTTGAAACATTAAAGCTAAAATTCACAAGCATTAATTTTAATGCTGTTTCTTAGCAACTGGCTAGTCATTGTTTGTTCCTACAGCTTTCTCCCATCCAAGGTTCCTGTTTAATTTTTTGCATAGAAAAACATAACAAATACTTAACATCAATGTTTATAAAGTCACCCCCATTTTACCTGGCCCACTGGCAGATTCTACTGTATTTTACCAGTCTAGAAAGAACACGATCTAAACTTCTTTGAAGTGTATGACCTATGTCCAACTTATCATTATCCTAAAAGAGCGCACTATTTCTGCTCTCTTTATCCTAAGTCAATAACACCGCTGACCATATCAGTTCTAGTGGTCCCATTAAAGAATCACAGCAAGGCTCGTTAATTTGTGAAGACACCAATCTCACTGAGATATGCATGCAATGGTCTCACTCTGCAATCACAATATCAAGTATGGTTTTGCAACAATATCAATATGGACCATTCTGCATGGACCACAGTTCTGGCAATGATGACATCAGAAGTGAAAGGTGAATGGGATGTAGTCAAAGCTACATAATGGTTGTGGTAATGATCATGGCTTCAAAACTGCAGGTCATGTCACGTCATAAGGAAGTCATAGGGTGGATTTGGACCAGGTGTGACTGTTTACATTGTTAGAAAAATTACCATAATCTTATTTTGGCGAATCACTTTTCATTGGTTAACATCAAGAATATCATGTCTGCAAGTCTAATTGTCTGGGATGAATTTTAGAATAAAGACTTAGCTGAACAGCTTTAAAGGTTTGTTTCGGGATCTTTTCAGATGTAAGAACCTTGAAAACAAGACTACTTTTAGGACATGACAACAGTGATCTTATCACTAAGGTAGTCTAACTTTGAAACATCTATCCATGATTTAACATAAATATAAATTAAAAAAATTGTTGCATTTTAGGTCTTAATATCTGGGTAATCATTGTGTGGAATTCCATGGAACAATGTTTCTGCTAACAGGACGTACATAATTAAGTACGTAGTCAACCTATCAAGAACAAGTAACGAGATCAAACATGTAAAGAAACTTTCCTAACATGAAAATTGAAGACGTGAACACAAAATGCAAATTTAGAGTTCGTCATGTCGCCCTGGTGTGACGACATTGAGACTCTTGTTGAGAACCGGCTTCCATTTCATCAGCTTGGCATAGCGCTTCAGCAACTTCTCCCAGTAACATTCTATGTCCTCCATCCGCAGGTGTTCCCAGATGAAACGTCTTCCCCTGTAAACACCATAAAGATCTTTCAGTATTAAGCTGTACATTTGTATGTTCTGGACATGTCTATCCCAAAGGACCACTTAAGGTTTAATAATCTTTATTAAGTGTATAATAATTAATATAATCTATCTATGACAATATATAAATTTTACCTTAAAACCTTTAATTATTTGACAATTGTTTAGAAGAAATGGTAGGAACCAAAGAGAATCGGGTGTCACAATAACTTTATTATTACGATAAGAACACAGACAATCACTTTATCTACATTGTGTTGTCAATCTTTTATTTAAATTATTACAAACTATGCAAGAAGATAGTAGCTGAACACTCAACTAGCCTATACTTTTGACAGGTAAAATATAAAACATAAATGCTAAACTGGAATTTGACAAATGTAATCATAACATATTCAATCATACAATCTCAAATTATCTCACAAAACAGATGTGTTCAACCTAAGTTAGGTCATTTTTAGTAGCTGTGTGGATTACCAAGATGCAAACAGGGTAAGAAAAAAGAACAAACACACAACAATATATGATAGTACACTTTGATTGTTCACTATCCCACTGCCCATGTCCTGATACCCCTTCTCTTACCACCAGTGCCTTCTGTATACATCAATATCTTGTGGATACCCTAACAATATTTCAGTATAAATACATAAGTGTGAACACTGTCCTGAGACTGGGGAGTGCTGTGAATCCTCTAAGCCAACTACTATTCATTATAGTGGTTGAACTGACTAGCAGGAAGATGATTATGATATTGCCGAAAATTGACTACCCAGATCAGCCAGATGACCCGGCGGTGGTATCACAAAAAGACCTTCAGGCACAGTTGATAGAATGGAAGGGGATGTTAGCAGACATGGACCCGGCGGTGGTAGCACAAAGAGACCTTCAGGCACAGTTGATAGAATGGAAGGGGATGTTAGCAGACATGGACCCGGCGGTGGTATCACAAAGAGACCTTCAGGCACGGATGATAGAATGGAAGGGGATGTTAGCAGACATGGACCCGGCGGTGGTATCACAAAGAGACCTTCAGGCACGGATGATAGAATGGAAGGGGATGTTAGCAGACATGGACCCGGCGGTGGTATCACAAAGAGACCTTCAGGCACGGATGATAGAATGGAAGGGGATGTTAGCAGACATGGACCCGGCGGTGGTAGCACAAAGAGACCTTCAGGCACAGTTGATAGAATGGAAGGGGATGTTAGCAGACATGGACCCGGCGGTGGTAGCACAAAGAGACCTTCAGGCACGGATGATAGAATGGAAGGGGATGTTAGCAGACATGGACCCAGCAGTGGTATCACAAAGAGACCTTCAGGCACGGATGATAGAATGGAAGGGGATGTTAGCAGACATGGACCCGGCGGTGGTAGCACAAAGAGACCTTCAGGCACGGATGATAGAATGGAAGGGGATGTTAGCAGACACACGGACAGAGCATAGGTCTGCAAAAGGTGGAGGCACGAGTTGGGCAGCACAAGAAAGAGCTGGTCATACCACTGAAAAGGAAAAAACAAACCTCTCCATACCACTCCTTGGGTGGAGTGGTATGCAGAGACAGCAGCTCATAGACTGAAATTTGCAGGAGAATACAAGCTGGAGCAAATGCCTGGTGGAAGGTAGAAGGACAGGTGGGATATCAACACATATGTAGGGAAATGTGCATCGGATGCTTGTCACACCAGCCTACCAATATGACTAGATACTATGTCTATGGCAGACTGAAAACAACAAGAGAAAGTTTGTGAAAACTTGGTGAGAAGAATTGCAGGAGGAGGTTTGAGTGAAAAAGAGTTTCAAGAAGATGTTGGGAGGAGATGGAAGAGAGTGCATGCCCTTAGTGTGGAGGCTAGAAGGAGAAGAAAGAAGACCACAACAGAGTTTGGAAAACTGCAGAGATTTGGCGAGATTGCGAGGAGAGAACAAGAGCAAGAGATGGGGAGTGGAGAAGGTGGTGAGAGGAGAGAAAAGAGAAATGTGATCAGTGACAAAAGGAGAAGGAAAACACACCTGAGGATCAGTATCGCTGCCAGCCTCACTCCAGGCTTCAGGAATAACCAGGAGTGCAACAACATGCATGTTGCAATCAGAATATATATGTTTAAAGTCCTACGGATATGGAGCACGGTCTTATTTCATCCTCACCAGCTAGGTGTGTGACTACGTACACTACCCCTGGCAGATCTCCTACGCATTGTACAAAGTTAGCTGTATCAAAATCATAATTGACATCGCCGTACCACTCGTGCGAACAGTGCAGACACTCGTCAGACTCGTGCCCAATTTCCAGGAATCCCAATTTAATTACTCATTCGACCATTCTCACGAGCCACTGAGCAGTATTGTGTATTTAAATAATTGCGTCTAGTGCCCAAACAGTCCATGACAACCACCCAGAAGACCACTGGAATTTTCGGCAAGCGATATTATTTGCTGAACTTATCTTCAGAGTTTCGGCAAGCGATCTACCAAGGGGCACTGACAATGGTGTAATCAGCAGCCAGGGGGCACTGAGACTGGTGTAATCAGCAGTGCACCCTGGCACACGAGGATGTCTTATTTAATTAAATATTTTAAACAGTCCACATATTTGTGGTGTGGAACACAGAAGTGAATTATGTTTGATGATTTCAAAGCTCATGCAATTCCATTCAATTCAGTTCATTGAGTCATGTAATTGAGTACCTAGTTATAGACAGTGATGTATGTTTGTGTACGAATAGTCTTCACAAGGTAAATGCACATGGCTGAATGCTTCCCAGAGAAGTTGAGATGTTGTTTGAATGAACAGATTTGCTACGGGATGAAGTCTAATACACTTCGCGCAGTTCGATGGACATGATTGTGTGCTATATAAAAATAACTATATTTGATTGATAGCTACACAACACGGGGACCACTCACCGCTCAGCGATCTTCCTCACAACTTCGTCGTTCTGCTGTGCAAACTCAATCAGCTCACTGTGAAACATAAACAACATTTTTTAGCCATGTCTTAGCATAATAAGTGAAGTGCATGCCATATATAATTATAATGTTCAGTTATTTATTTTACCTGCTTTTGTATTGCATGTTTTTTTGTATAATGCAGTCATGTCAGAAACAACTGGATTACTGAGGTGCCTGTATTTATAACATTTTGGTTGGCTACAAATAATACCCACACAACCCGTGTTACAATCGTCATCAATGTTGCACTCAAATAATATGTCAGTAGTGCTGCAGTTTTGGGTGTGGGTGGTGGAGGAGAGAGTGTACATGCATGTTTATATTATATACTACAGTAATAGTTTTGAGTGTGGGTGGTGGAGAGAGTGTACATGCATGTTTATATTATATACTCCCTACAGTAATAGTTTTGGGTGTGGGTGGAGGAGAGAGTGTACATGCATGTTTATATTATATACTACAGTAAACCTCATCTAAGTCGGATTCAATCGGACTGAATGATTTAATCTGAGTTACGCAAAAATCTGATTTAGCTGAAGATGACAAATCCCAGCGCCAAAGGCAACCCTCTAAAAGCCCTTAGGTAACTGTCAATAACGCCTAAAAGTGACTGGATACTGCAGTAATTCTACATATGTTGATGTCCACAAGCAACATACAACATTTTGCAGTATTATAACAGTCTTGTGCTTCATTTTGGCACGAAGGTTATAGCTTAATAATTATTATTGATTGCAAATGTCAGTCATCTTTGTTGAGACTATCTCATGATAATGGCCTCTACTTGTCAGTCAACTCTTCAATTTCATGAGCATTGAACCAGTTATTTAGCGTCCATAAAGCAGCATGTGTACCACTGAGTTTTGTTATCTTATCTTCAGACACCGAGACTTCGTCGCCCTCATCATCGCTCAACCAACTGTCTGCGTCGGGGTGTTGTACGGTTTCATTGATCTGCACATTGTTTGGAGTAGCTAACGTTTCTGCTGTCTTGTCTATGCCAACAGTTGTCCATCGTGCAAACAATATCTACATACATCTTGTGGAGCTTATTCTGTACGTTTCTGAATGAAGGAACTGCTTCGTATTCATCCTCGTCTTGATGCTCAACACCTTAGACGAATCCCGTTTTTGTAGGAGTTTAGAAGTGTTTCAATTTGTTCCATGCTTGTTTCAGGGCAATGACAACGTCCAACATAGTTCAACTTCTTGAGAAAATGGTGCGATTCCTTCTGATGCCTCTAGTCTCCTGGTGGTTAGGATGTACTGATAATGGAACGTCACGTTCTTGGTCATACCAGCGTCCATTGGTTTGGTGATGCTAGTTGTATTAGATGAGTGAAGACGTGATTTTTTTAGAATAGCTGTTTCACTTTTTAGTTCATCTGTTACATACACTCCAAGCAACCAAGTGATTTTGTTGAATACTGCGATCCGACTTAGGCAAGGAAAAACACATTATCTCGGATCAAATGGACCGACTCAGTTATTCCGAGTTAGGCGAAGATCCGACTTATATAATCCGACTTAGACAAAGGTTTTTATGGGAAATACCATTACACATCAACCGTTCCTTTGAATTCTGTCCGGGTTGAGCGAAGATCCGACTTAGATAAATCCGACTTAGGCGAGGTTTACTGTATTTAAATATACTATTTTAATCTGCACGTATCAGACATTAATTACATGGTTTCTTATCATTTGTGTGTTTTGACAATGCAGATAATGACGTACTACTGCCCTTCTCTGGTGTTCTGGGGGTGCTTCGGTTTGATAATTTTTTATGCTTGGAAATTTTTTACATTTAATCAATTGTCTGTTTGTGTGGTGTGTTAGTTTTCGTTTTGGGATACTTTAATGTGTTATTTATATACATCTTACTCATAAAACTTTATATGTATAGGGACTTTACATGTACATGCAATAATGTTGTGTGTTTTTATATCTTTATTTTTTTCGAGCTAATTGATTGGATGGTCAAGGATGAGCCTAAAGACAATGTTCTGTTTTAAAGTGTATTGTTTTAGGACTCAATAATTAAGTATTTTTGATTGATTGATCTTTCATATCATCTCACATGCAGTCGCACTTCGTTATAATGCGGTAGTCGGGGTCCACGAAATGAATCTGCATTATAAACGCGGTATCAACAGGGCGCGATAACACGTTCCCATATCTGTCATCAGGGGGCGCTACGACGACGACCGACATCGCTGTTGCACGAAGAACACCATCGAAGCCAGAGTGTGCACGTCACGCAGTCTATACGCAGTTTATGAAGCTTATTAACCTGCCAGCCAACATCAATGTGTATTCTGTTTAAATGTCATACACTGTTGAACACTGTTGAATGTGGAACTGAATAAAATTCATGAATAGTGTACTGTTTTTAAATAAACAACGGATCAACAGGCCATGGTCAACTGAACGATAATATGGTACCGCAGACGTAAGATCTAAAATAATACCAATTTAGAAAGCACATTTACCGTGCCGAACAATATTGACGAATTAATATTTTGGCGCACTAGTACAGGCAGTAGCTTTGCGTTCATCACAGCAAAAAGCTAATATTTGTTACGCAATGTTAGCAATATTGATCTAGCCTATTAACGCCAGACACCCCAGGTGAAATGGTGTTTTTGGACAAAAAATACTTTAAATGGTTTTCTGCCAGATTATTATACCTTTGTATGCATACTATCAATAAGTTCACTTCTATGACAATTACGTACCTCTAAGTGAGTTTTAGTCATGGATCAACCATGTCAATATCATGTAATGAAATCCATTATGCAATCTTTGACAGCCATTTTCTCAACAACAAAATTTCTTTAAATTTCTGCATTTGGAAACGGGATATCTCTTGGAATAATTAAGCTATATAAATAATGTTTTCAGTGTTGCATTCAGCATACTCTACTGTGTGCAATGATCAGACTCTTTTTTAAAATGAAGAATAGTTTCAAAGATATAGCCATATTTGTTGCCAAAAAACAAGATTTTTTTCATATTTTACCAAACAATTATTTAAAAAGTAAAAACACATTTCAAAAAATGCTCTGATCATTTCACAATAGAATCTATAGAGAACATGGATTTGCAAGAATGATAACTATATATGGATTCAATAAAAAATGGCAGTGTTTCCAAATTTGCCAATATTTGCTCAAAATGATGGCCATTTTGTTTGTTACCATGGAAACGAGGGGTCTGGCTGAAAAAAGTTCAATATATATTTTACTCAGTGAGACCAATTTCATGCATTGGGCAGAAAAAATTGAACTGTTTGCACAAATTTAAAAATAATCCTATCTACCTGCCGTGTCTGGCCTTAAGCTGTATTAAAACATGTTTAACCCATTCTTAAGCAAAGCGTATTTGTAAATTTCAATTTTACTTTACAAGCCGCCCGGCACCGAAGCCAGGCGAACCCGTGATCCGTGGAAGCCATAAGCATGACTAGCAGAATTGAAACGATTCATTTGATGTCGGCACAAAACAAACAATACCTCTCTCCACATTTACTGTTCCTAAAGTTAAAATTGACCATAATTATAGTCAAAGAAACTTATATCTTTGATAGCATTGGCAGTGCAGAATATACATCAGCAACATAGTGACGCGCCTCACACTTGATTCGTTGCAGTTGTACGTCAACATTAAATTTATTGTCTGCCAACTAGTCTTTCAAAATACACGTGTATTGGACAAAGACGGGGATAACTTCACACAAAACAATTGACAGTTATTATCGTGTTAATATAGTTTGCCATAGCGCCCATTTCCCCCTGGCGGCAAAAATGTGGGGTCCACGATCAACTGCATTATAACCGAATCCGCTTTATAACAGAGCGCGTTATAACGAGGTACGACTGTATTTAAAATCAAATAACCCAACTTTATGATATAGAAAGATCGCTTCATGACAATTACTGACAATACAATAAATCGTCCAATGAAAATCAATGTACACTTGCTATAAAGACAAATGTGTTTCCTTACCGAACTTTCTTAAGATCAGGTTTGACGGGTATATAGTGTACCCAGGGCTTGAGACCGGGGTAGAAGAACTCGAGCCAGTCCTCACCCACATGGAAGACAAGTGAGTCACACAAGAAAAGATGCTTCAGTCGAAAACTGGCTGCAACGCCGCGGAAGTTGAACAAGTACCTGCAGGGAGCAACAATTAGAACATACACAACTATTCTAACAAGATTTAACAAGATTGCCACCCAGAGAATTAACTCTAGATGGCAGGTGGATAAGGAAGCGTTTTGGCTTATCGAGAGTCCAACCATTTTTAGCTAAGTGTATCCCGCCCTTCTGAGGTACGTGTCAATTTTATACATTTTCACGCTACTAACACCCACACAATCACCAGATAATCTGTTCCATTCATTTACAGTCCTTTGTGAAAATGAAAACTTTCATATATCTATGCACACTGCTCCTTTACTAATGTAACTTCATGTCCTCTAGTCCTTCTATCTTTCTTAACTGAGAACAAAATATTTCTATCAATATTTTCATAACCATTCAATATTTAAAATCTGATCTCTCAATCTCCAGAGGCTGGTTTCATGAAGCGGTTAAGAACGTTCTTAATGCTAAGATGATTGTTTTAGTAAATGATGTGATTTTTTAATATAAGCGAACATAGGAGTTTACGCAAACACGTGTTGCTAAGTAGTTGCGTAACTTTAAGTACGCTTCATGAAACTGGCCCCTGGTCTCTAGTGTTGTTAAACCACATTCTTTTAGGCGTATTTCGTAACTAAGGTCCCTCAGTTTTGGTTTAATTTTGGTCGTTCTCCTCTGTACTCTTTCTAGCATATCTATGTCCTTCTTGCGATATGGCCTCCACATTTGTCTACAATATTCCAAATGAACCTTAACTATTGTTTTGTACAGCGGTATTATTAGTTCTTTTTCCTTATATGCTATATTTTGCCTAATTAATATAATGATCTGATTTCCCTTTGAGGCTGAAATTCCGCACTGCTCTGAAACCTTTATATCAGCACTAATGGTTAACACTAAGTCATTTTCTTTTACAGTAGTACTTAGTACAGTACCCCCCCATTGTATATTGTACATCTCCATTCCCATGTCCTGTGTGGAGGCATTTACATTTCCAAAAATTGAACAGCATTTGCCACTTTTCAGACCATTTGATCAACCAGTCAAGATCATCTTGTAAATGCTGTCTATCTCCATCATATTTAATCCTTCTTAAACACTTTTGTATCATCCACAAATTTCAACACCGCTTGTTATATCATAGTCCAAATCGTTGATATACCATAGTATATTAAGAATAATATAGGTCCCACTACTGATCCACTATTGGATTTGGTATGAAATATATAAATAATTACTACCAGACACGTCAAGTTTCAGATATACCAATGTGACTGATGTGAAATTGGGGGTCTTAGGGTATCGGAAAAACACATAAATTGGAGTGTTTCATATTTTTTACAATTGCGAAAACTATGTTCACGTCTGAAATATAATTATGGTGCAAAACACTTGCATACAGGCAATAGAGGTCTACATCCTATCTTATTACAAATAGAACCGACATGATATCCACAGGTAAGGCTAGAACTTAGTATTGTATTTTTATGTTTGCCATTTGTGTTTAATTTACTGTTTGTGACCAATGCGTCTTTTTCCTTTATAATGTGTTCCAATTGTAACATTAACATTTGAATTAAATAAACTACATCCATGTAGATGAATCAACTGACATTATTTCACTACAAACTATATTGGATGAGACTTTGTTCTACAAGACTGATAAGAGTAGGGTGGACGCTAATGGTGGACAGAGATAAAGCAACAACTTACTTATGATCGCAATGTTCTTCCAACTTAGTCTCCTTCGCTGGTGGCATGCCCAGTGTGTCCTGAAACATATGTTCTCTATAACAAACACAACACAAACACCTATGTTCTCTATAACAAACATGACACAAACACAATAACAGCCATCTTTGCTGTGCTAAGTGCAGAACACACACTTTTCCAGAATCAACATTCCAAAAACAACCAGCTATGTATTCAACAGCTATAACAAAGACATCTGGCAGAATTAACATTCCAAAAACAACTGTCTTTGTTGTGCAACAGATATGACACACCTTTTGAAAAGAAACATTCCATAAACAACCAGCTTTGTGTTCAACAGACAAAAGGCACCATCTAGCATGCTGTAAAAAGTTGGCTTGTGGAAACAGACATACATTTGGCAAAATGTGACAAGCGCACTCCCAGAACACATATACTTACAAGCATTATACTTTTTATTGCTATAGCAGTCTTGTGCTCATAAAATATTTTTTTTAAATTCCAACTACTGCTTTCAGACACAGACTGTTTACCTTGTCGGACTTCCATGCCTGGTTCTTGGTGTATCTGGCATTGACGAGTTCGGGATTACTGCGGGAGAGGAGAACCAAAGGATCCCTCTCAGAACTTGTCCGAGAACCTAAAAAGAATGCCACATTCTTTTTCTTCTCCCACGGCCATTTAGCTGCAGCCCTGTGCAACAACAGACATTGGTGACTTTAACTGATGACTGTAAAAACATGGTAATTACTAAAGAACAAGAGAACTTTGTTTGTACAAATTACTGAGTGAATAATTGCAGCAGTGAAAATTGTAGAACACCTTAGGAGGAATTTGTGAAAATTTTCATCAAGTTGGAAAAAATTAAACACTTTCTTAGTACACAACTAGAAGTTTTCGACACAATCCTGATGAAGTCTGCTCCGCAAAAGGCGATTGAAACATCGATTGCAAGAAAATGTGTTGTTATTTGTCTTAGGAGGAAGCTGGTGAGGAGTCGGCACAGGTGGGCTGGCAAACGGAAGGGAATGACTAACGGTGAGAGCGGATGCACTCAGGGTGGAGGGTAGGAGAAGAGGAAGTCCACAACTGAAATGGGAGGGTAGTGTAAGGAGAGGACAGCCAGGAATGGGTTGGGAGACCTGGAGTGAGAGATGGGGGAGTAGAGACAGGTGGCGGAGATGGGAGACCAGGAGCAACAGATGGGGGGACGAGACAGGTGGTGGAGATGGGAGACCAGGAGAGAGAGATGGGGAGTAGAGACAGGTGGTGGAGATGGGAGACCAGGAGTGAGAGATGGGGGAGTAGAGACAGGTGGTGGAGATGGGAGACCAGGAGCAAGAGATGGGGGAGTAGAGACAGGTGGTGGAGATGGGAGACCAGGAGTGAGAGATGAGGGAGTAGAGACAGGTGGTGGAGATGGGAGACCAGGAGTGAGAGATGGGGAAGTAGAGACAGGTGGTGGAGATGGGAGACCAGGAGTGAGAGAGGGGGGATGAGACAGGTGGTGGAGATGGGAGACTAGGAAAGAGAGATGGGGAGCTGAGACAGGTGGTGGAAATGACAGACCTGGAGTGAGAGATGGGGGAGTAGAGACAGGTGGTGGAGATGGGAGACTAGGAGTGAGAGATGGGGGAGTAGAGACAGATGGCGGAGATGGGAGACCAGGAGTGAGAGATGGGGGGACGAGACAGGTGGTGGAGAAGGGAGACAAACAGAAAGATGGGGGAGTAGAGACAGGTGGTGGAGATGAGAGACCAGGAGTGAGAAATGGGGGAGTAGAGACAGGTGGTGAAGATGAGAGACCAGGAGTGAGAGATGGGGGAGTAGAGACAGGTGGTGGAGATGGGAGACCAGGAGAGTGAGATGGGGAGTAGAGACAGGTGATGGAGATGGGAGACCAGGAGTGAGAGATGGGGGAGTAGAGACAAGTGATGGAGATGGGAGGCCAGGAGTGAGAGATGGGGGAGTAGAGACAAGTGGTGGAGATGGGAGACCAGGAGAGAGATATGGGGGAGTAGGGACAGGTGGTGGAGATGGGAGACTAGGAGTGAGAGATGGGGGAGTAGAGACAGATGGCGGAGATGGGAGACCAGGAGTGAGAGATGGGGGGACGAGACAGGTGGTGGAGAAGGGAGACAAACAGAAAGATGGGGGAGTAGAGACAGGTGGTGGAGATGAGAGACCAGGAGTGAGAAATGGGGGAGTAGAGACAGGTGGTGAAGATGAGAGACCAGGAGTGAGAGATGGGGGAGTAGAGACAGGTGGTGGAGATGGGAGACCAGGAGAGTGAGATGGGGAGTAGAGACAGGTGATGGAGATGGGAGACCAGGAGTGAGAGATGGGGGAGTAGAGACAAGTGATGGAGATGGGAGGCCAGGAGTGAGAGATGGGGGAGTAGAGACAAGTGGTGGAGATGGGAGACCAGGAGAGAGATATGGGGGAGTAGGGACAGGTGGTGGAGATGGGAGACCAGGAGTGAGAGATGGGGGAGTAGAGACAGATGGCGCAGATGGGAAACCAGGAGTGAGAGATGGGGGGACGAGACAGGTGGTGGAGAAGGGAGACCAAGAGAGAGAGATGGGGGAGTAGAGACAGGTGGTGGAGATGAGAGACCAGGAGTGAGAGATGGGGGAGTAGAGACAGGTGGTGGAGATGAGAGACCAGGAGTGAGAGATGGGGGAGTAGAGACAGGTGGTGGAGATGAGAGACCAGGAGTGAGAGATGGGGGAATAGAGACAGGTGTTGGAGATGGCAGTTTAACGGGATCAGTGACGGAGAAATGAAAACAAGCAATTCAAGGACCAGGCTCATCACTTCCAGAACAAAAAGAAGAGCTACACAAATGGACAATCTACATGTAAATGCTCACAAGATTATAACCAAAAACGATGTACTTAGCATAAAAATATATATATATGTAGCTATGGTTATTGGTGGGCCCTGATTTTATACTGTTAGAGTCAAGCACAAATGGAAGAATTGAGGAGCACCAAACCGATACAAAATTAAGAATGCATAGAGATTGATACCGCAATAATATATATGGATTCCAGCCAAATTTAATAATAACTATATGTCATGTCCTAAGTCTTATAACTCTTACCTAATCACTGTTAAAGTAAATGACATCATAAACCAGTATGCATTAATAAACTAGTGTAACTCTTCAAAATGCTCCCTGCTAATTAAAAACAGTTTACCCTAGAAAATCACAACAACCTCACCAAATAGCTGGAGATGGTAGCAACACACTGTGAAAACTAACAAACTGAAACCAAAAGTGAAACTTACTTTGGAATTATTTCTCTCTGCTGATCCCAACGTCCTAGTCCTGTAGGATAAATAGGCCAAACAGCCGGCCCTCCTTCCCAAAATGTCCACGCAGGATACATAATGTCGTGATTTTCTTTATACTGGAAACAGTCACAATATCACAAATTCATCCATTTGTACACGTTGTAAGAGTAGTTCATTATTGCCGACTTATGTCATAATAAACGTGCGTTGAACAACAAAGCAAAGGTACCACAATAATCCCACCAACCTAAGTGGATTACTGAATTCATTAAACCTTAGCCACACCAAACTTCATGCATAACATTATTTACGTGAAACACATTCTTGGTATTATTACCAATGCATTGATATCACATACATTCTACAAATATTTGTAATGTTTTTACTGTTAGTGTTTTCCAGTCACTTCTCTGTATTTTCCACAGTCACTTCCCAGTATCTGTCTCTTCGCATTTTTTCCAAAGCCACATTTCATTTATCAGTTGTTCATGTAGTCAGTTTTCAGTGTTTCCATGGTAACTTTTCAGTGTTTCTCAGTCACTTCTCTGTGTTTTCCATAATTGCTTATGAGTTTTTTTATAGTCACTTTTTTTGTATTTTTTTCGGTATTTTCACTAGTCACTTCTCAGTATTTTCCAGTCACTTATCAGTATGTTTGATAGTCATGTCTCAGTATTTTCCATAGTCACTTCATACTGGTTTCAATAGCCACTTCACAGGGTTTGTCTCTCCCAATCCCAACCATCCGAATGCATCCATATCTTTATCAAATTGATAATTACACCAAGTACAGCGGTACTGCTAGGAGAGGAGGTCGTACCACTTTGCTGAAGGAGAATACAGGCATGGGAGGACTGTAGGTGCTGCTCTGTGGCCAGTCCCGCACGTTGATGGACATCTCCATGTTGGGTAGCTTCTTGATGATTCGCAGGATGAAGTGTTCCACACCCTGACACCTGCAACAATCAGTGATTCATTGTTGGGTCTTTTCAACATATTATTCTATTTCGCCATCATTTAAAGACTTACCTTTATAACCTTGAAGCGACAGAAATAAGCCAGAATATTTACTTGTCCACCAGACAAGTAAGTTTTGAAATCTACTTGTCCACCAAAATTGTCTGAGTGGTTGTCAAGGAGAATCGAAGCTTCGGAAAAAACTTTTAAAAGTCTGTCTTACTTTTATGACAACAACACAATGTTCCTGCTGTTTCGTTGCATGTATATCTGAGTGATTTGTGATCAAAGACACAAACTATTTTCCAGTCCATTATCATTATTATTCATCACAAATATTTAAACTAGACACGTTACATGATGTATACAAATATTTTAGTGATGCTGATATGAACATTTTTATTAATAACAAATAATTATTATGATGACAGGAATGAGACAATTGTTTTCCTAGCTATTTGTTATAATGTTGCAAAAACTGTTTATGTTTAATATGGTATATATATATATATACCATATTATATTACATATATATATATATATATAAAACATAACACTGCTGTAAAATGTTGGCATCAGTTTGTCATTGAAGATGCCACTGAACCATCAGGAACACAACCAAAGCCAGGAAATGTTGTCACAAAAGTTGTACTAAACTATATAATCTGATATTATTTTGTTCAACCTTTATGAACTTCAATATTAACAAAGTTCTGTATTTTATAAACGAAGATAATATTAAATTGATCATCAGGAAACAAACGCATATTTGACCTAAAAGTTATATTACCATTTCAATGATGATAAATCAGTTTTAACGATGCCCGAATTACATTTACCATGCAGAATATAATTTATACATTTAGTTACATCGTAACGTTGCTGCCGCGTGCACACTGTCATAGTTGGCGGAAGCTGACATGTCAATGGCGGTTGGCACCCCGTTCCCGGCCACGCATCTTGCATAATTCGGCTTCGAAAACTCACAATTTATGGTTTAAATAAATGCAACAACACTTCTGAAATTTCATTAATATTCCGTTTATCAACCACCACCATGGATTTACCGGAGAGCCAGTTACAAGTTTTGAAAATTGTCACCAATCTGGATCGGATAACGTTCGATGACTTGGAAGACTGCCGAGTCCTCGTGGGTTAGGCATAATAATGGTTAAAACAATATAATTATTCAAATAACAGGTAGCGATAAAAAGTCTACTATTTCCAAAGTTCATCAAATATGATCAGTGAGTGGAAGCAATTTGTACGTCGGCCAAACTTAACGATTTACGATTTGTGAAATACAGCCTCGATCAACGATGGCTGATGCGGAGTCTGTCCTACATGTATGACAGAGCTAGGTCGGTGCGCTCAGCGGATGACCCTGTTAACGCAGGCACTAAACTGGGTCGAACACTGACGTACAACGCACTGGCGGCGGAACGACAAGACGCCGACACACTAACAAAATTGCAACGCGCACGATTGCTAGCTAACTTCATTTACGTTTGAATTTTCTCAAATAAAAAATTTGCAATGTTGCACGAGTCAATATTTACTGTAAATTTTCACTTGTCCACTGAATAACCATATAGAGTCATTTTACTTGGTCATTTTACTTAGTCATTACAAAAATCACTTGTCCCGGGACAAACGGACAAGTGCTGCCTTGCTTACCCTCCTTAGCTTCCTGGCATATTCATCCATCTGTTGACATCTTTAATGCTGTTCTCTCAACTCGTTTAACACATGTCAAAATGCAACGTGTGAACTGTGAATTGTTTATCTATAATATCAGCACTCGGCAGTGGGTTTAAAACCAAGTGTATACATCAGGCCTCGACATTAACACTGGCCTGATGGCTCGGCGCCTTTTTTAAAGTTGTCGGGCCAGTTCGGGCCACCAGTTCTTATATTTTACTGGCCTGACGGGCCACTGGTTTCCGGTTCTCAAACGCCGCCGAGACGAAGCGGCAGTCACGGCACGACCGCATCGGTTATCAGATGCAGTTCGCCAGAATTCTTAGACGCGACTCAATTATAGGACATTGTAAACATAACGTAGATACTAATTCTGATCAATAATGAGTCCAAACTCCAACACTTATCATGCGGACAAGCGCGTACAAAGCCATCGAATAAACTGGCAGCGCAGGTTTTTATGAGGAGAGACGCCATTTTTAAAGTCCCACCACATCCCTTGGACACAATTTGTATGGTGGTTGGAAGCTGCCTCGACTTTAGAATTAGAATTTCTTCTCTAGATATATGAAAGGAATACAGCTTAAATCAAAATTTAACTAGTGGCTAAAGTGACAGAAACCAAATGTAACGCTGCGTCAGCAAGGGCAAGGTGAAGGCCTCCTGTTATGGGTGGTGCAACCTAGCGAATGAACTGTGAAATAGTCTAATGCTTTGATTGACCTGTACATGAAAGCAGCGTCAACTCAACTACCGACACGGACTGACTATATATATATATAGCTGTCGTCACACTGGCCACACTGTATTTAAACTTGGCAAATACTGTATATATGCATCTGAGTATACACTTGAACAATATTACAATATTGTTTGCATTGGACATCTTACTTTGAACAATCAATATGTGTATAGTAACTTCTAACAACTTTGTCGGTAAAATGATAAACAAGTAACAGCAGTGAACAATGTGGAAATATTTCACTGGATAAGTTTATGATCCACTTTGAAAAACTCGGTGAAAAACCTGAAAGTGAAACTGCAGCTAGTGGGATACCTTTTGATCCAAGAAAGATTTCCCAATCAAACAAACACATAAACAGACCATTCACACAAGATGAGGTACTAATGCAAATAAAAAAAACTCAAAAACAAAAAGGCATGTGGTATTAATAATGGATTCCCATTAGTGCTGGTTCAATACCAGAATTCTTCGATATCGATCGATACCAGAATTTTGTTCGATACTCGATACTTACGTTGTAAGTCTAATTTACATACAGTACAGATCCCAATAGAAACACACTATCCATCTAGACTAATGGCATAGAAGCACACACTGTTTTTCATTAGGGAAACAAAATTGATTTTTCATGAATGAATGCATGCTAGACATAACTGATGGCAACACTGTTGCTAGCGCCACCTTGCAGATGCTTGATAGGTCATTCATAATGTGTGTGCGTGCGTGCGTGCGTGCGTGCGTGCGTGTGTGCCTTTAGCTGCAACATGTTGCATTCTTGTCATGTGTCGATGTTGCATCAGTCAGTTTGGTAGATGTGCACTGCTGACTATGTGTGTTTGAAAAAGTGTTGCCTGGTACCACTTTTAAGAAACAAGTAGTCGTGCACCCAAGTCTTAGCATACTGTCTGTTGGGAACTATACGGTACACCTATTCAATTTTCAACTTAACCATTGATACATACTAATTGATATAGTTACGCAAACAATGATTAATATGCAATTTTCATTTTATTTCAATAACCAAATAACAGTTGTAAATTGTAATTGTTTAATTCTAATTTATTAATGTTGTAAAAGTAATTGTAATGTAACATTAAAACAATTCAGGATTACAGACAATAGCAATAGAATACCTAGTAATAATAAATAAATAAAACTGGTAGTCACATCGCGTACGTCACTTCTTGACGCTGTCGCCGCAGTAGACTCTGCAACCGATGGCGATTCACTTCGACTGTAACTACTACTAAATATCTATTGCTTGGTTTCTCACGAAAATGTTGATGGAACACGTCGGTCTCGTTGACGTTGTTGTTACTGTTGTTAGTGTTACCACGACTTCCTTAAATCATCATGTTTTGGTAGTCTCTTGGATGATGGACAGTGACATGTTTCGTCAAATTCGATGTATTTCCCCCACTAGTTTGGGGGGAGCGTTTCTGGCATAGAAGACACTACAGTGTTTCCGTATTTGTTTAAAAAAACTGCCAAATTGGCGATGTGGGTTTTGACATTTTGTCGTTCATCTTGGTTGAGCGAGTACGGCAAACGGTGGCACCATCAAACAACAAAACATAGCGCCACCAAACGGAACCTGGGTAAACGAGTCTAGTGTGTCACGCTTGAATAATTATTTATATTATTATTATTATATTAAACTAGATTCATGAATACTAATGCGTGCAATAAACACTCTATAAAATTACTGGAATGTTGTTTGTTTTTGGTACGCTGTAGAGTGGGCAAGGTAAAGTGGTGAAGCAAACGGTAGTGCCACCTAACGTCGTAACGAGGCTTGAATAATCGAGGCTAAGCTGAGATCGCACTAAAATAATTATTTGTATACAGACTTTTTCGAAACTGACTCCACAATAAAGCTTTATAAAATCACTGAGATGTTACATTTTATTGTTTTTTGAAGAAAAAAAACACGCCTAAACGGCCTAATACATACAACATAGTCAACCCTGTTAAGTTAGGAAGCGAAGCCCGCAGCGGAGTAGCCGTACTTTCCGTACATCCGGCCGTAACTTCGTCTTCAAAAACGATGTTACGTCTTCGCATCGACGTCGATATCGAAGTATAGGTATCGACAAAGTATCGAAGGTATCGAAATATCGAAGGTATCGAAATATTGACGTATCGAAAGATCGAAGGTATCGAAATATCAAAGGTATCAAAATATCGAAGGTATCGAACTGTGGCCGTTCGATACCAAAATATCGAAGTATCGCGATACCACGAAGTATCGGTATCGAACTTTCACAAGTATCGCGATACTTCGATATACCGAATATCGAACCAGCACTAATTCCCATTACACATTATAGTTACAGCCCACATGGAGGCATTCAGTTTTGCACTGGAACAATGGCAGGCAGTGAGCTGACTGCTAGTCCAATACACAGATTTACAGCTGGTCCCCCAACTCAGCAACCCCAGTGATCAGGGCAAAGTCCACTATCCAGTTATAAATAGAAATCAGTAGTGGCTGCTGGAGGCAGCAGTAGAGAAATAACAGGGAAATGTTGCCTTTTGGGGGCCCTATACAACATAGCCTTTGTTGAATGTCGACATGATCATTTTTAATTATTTAAAAGTGATTTAATTACATACTAATACTACAGTACATGGGAAAGGTAAAACGACGCATATGACCATTTGACATACCTGATCATTAAAGGTACCCACCACTGGCCACCAGAGGCATGTTCAATTAATGTAACTTGTACTTGTGTATTTATGTAAATTATAGCAGATAATAAAGGCGTGTCAAATTACATTGCACTTGCCTGGCTGGAAACATGCAGGCACTCTCTCTGTACAGTTTATGATTAATGATCTGGTAGTGAACACCCCGATCCTTGGCCCGTTCAAACTGTTCTTTTGTGATGCCACCCTGCCACACAGCCAAGTCTGCATCCATCACACTGAAAATAACACATTTGTTGCTGTATCATCAAAATAAATATTCTGTATTACATGGCTTGACAACAACAAAGTACATTTTTTATATTCTGTATTATGGCAACATCAAAATTAGATAGATTAAGAAACCAGTCTATCAGACAGTCTAACATAAAACTGCACCTTTTAAGACAGTGCTGAAGACAATTTGTTTGTTTATTGCCTACACCAATTAAAATGAGAACATATCAAGAACAGATCAATTGTTGTAAAGTATTCACTTTGAACAAACCAAAGGACTGAATCAGTACTATGTAAGCCATTATTAATATTGTTATAAACAGTTTCACAATAGAAATATATAATTAATTGTGGATATTAATTCATGTAATATTGTAACACTTATTTCAGAACAAGTGTTCATTCACAGAATTGTGTCTGAAAATGTAGGAACCGATGAGCTGTTTCCAACATACACAATCAAAAGCGCATCATAGAGATGACAAATATCTAGCCTCAATTACCCAGGCGCTGTGACGTGGCAGCATTTTTTCGCTCCACACTACGGTCTGGAATATTAAGGCCCTCTAATGTTACCGGTATGCGGCTTTACCCTAGATTTGGGTAGAGACGATGATTGGTTCTCAGGCCAACTATGAAATAACAAATTAACTAAGGATACAGTTTTATCAGATAATACTATACTATAACAACTATTCAACATTAAACACTTATATATTGAAACATGTCACACAAAAAATAAACTAACATTAAACTTTTTTTCGTAGTGGTCAAACAAAAACAAAAGACTAAGTGTGAATATGCATGATATAATACCAAACAAGGACAAATTTAACTGAACAAAGTGCAATCGATGTCGCGCGTAATGGTTGGACTGCTAACTAATATATATGTAGTCATCAAAGTACAGCCAAAGCATGCTGAACTTGGTGGCTAAGTCGGTAGCGCGTCGAGCAACTATTTTTAGGGTCCTCGGTTCAAATCCTGTAGAGTACTCGAAACTTTTGTTGGTGTTTATTTCGTTTAAGATTAATTTTATTTTGCATAATTAATAACTATTTCGGGCACTATTTCATGATTTAATTTCGTTGTCGAAAACATACATAATATATCAACATTCTGGGGGATAGACGTGCTAACTGGCAGTGAGCAGTCCAAACGCGATTCTGAGCCAGATTATCTTCCCGGCGAAGTCACACAGCCGGGCGAGAGTCGGTTAAGCGAGACTAACAAATATCATGTAATACTAATACAATGATTCTTTGTGTATCCCTACCTCATGTAGCATGAGCAGTCATCCTGTTGACAGTCCTTGTATTCCTTCACAGCCTTGTCTATTTTCTTCAGGTATGGTTTCCATCGGTCAGCTGTCACCAAACAAAGAACTTCAATCCAGCTTGCACTTAACAACACAGCAACTAACTAGTAAAGTTATAGTCTCTGACCATTTTATTTATTTGTTATTATAAAGCATTTATAGAGCACCGTGTGTCCAGATGACAAATCTGCTAAAGGCGCCGACAATCGTAAAGTATAAATAAAATACATTAAATTACCTAAAACATATTAAATAGAAAGGTAAACGAATATGATTTAAAATTAGCATATAAAAATTACATAAAATGTCAGTTAGATAAACCTGAATAAAAATAAATATATACATTTACAAGTGTATATATTATACATGAATTAAATGAATTAGCCGTTTACATACCTAAAATAAATAATGTGCTTAAATTAAATTAAATAAATACATACAATAGGCTAATTAAAAAAATAATAATAAATAAATAAATAACTGCAACATAAGTACATAACCGAATGTCAATATTGCACAAATGTTACTGATGCGGACTGCAAAGTTCTTTGAAGGCCTGTCGAAATAAGTGTGTCTTTAATAGTGATTTGAAAGTGGCAACGCAGTTTGCATGCCTGACTGCATGAGGCAGCGAGAAGGAACGACGGCCATAATGTTCAAGGTGATATCTCGGAACAGTCAGCAGACCTTGTTCGGCCGATCTAAGTGATCTGGTTGGCATGTAGGATGTCACGAGCGATGAAATGTACGCAGGGCCGAGATGGTGCACTGCACGATATACCAGCAGTAACAGCTTGAATTCGATCCGCTGGCGTATAGGCAACCAGTGCAGATGGTACAGAACAGGTGTTATGTGTTCTCGCTTCCTTGTCCCGGTAATGAGACGTGTTGCGGAATTTTGTACCATCTGCAGCTTTCGCAAGTGCGTCTCCGGCAGACCATATAACACTGCGTTGCCGTAATCAATACGTGACATGACTAAGTTATGTTATTTTTACCATGTACTTAGTATATCGTAATTTCTCACGAAATGTCAACAAACTATGTTTCTTGCTATAAATCCTTAGAGATTTACTTTAGGAGATTGGAATTATGTTCACTATACACTGTATATGTCTTGATCAGAGTTGTCGTGCGATGTATACTTTTATTTATGTATCTTGAAAACCTTTAGTACTATCATCAATAATGGGGTAATTTTTAGGCACTACCCAACACTGTTGACAAGAAGAATTTGCTTTACCATGTACCAAAAACTACAAGTCTCATACAGTAGTGTAATATATTTCTGAAATGGCCTACATCTCAATATTGAATGGCCACTTTCTAACGATCCTTTGAAGAACACACAATTTTTCTTGATTTATTTAGTGTTGGGAAAGTTTGGTGAAACTGTACGTATGCAGCATGCATATGCAGGCAAACGCAGACCAAAATGTATATTAATAACATGATTTTTCAACTATTCACAAAGCTTATGCTGTGTACCTTAAGGGTAAAATACACTGAAACATATACAATAATGGTAAAAAATATGAAATGCTGCAATTTAGCTGTGGGGAAGTTTTTGTTGAAACTGTACGAATGACGCACACATACTGTGTATTGGAAAGATTTTAAAGATTAGTAAAAGATATTACACAGAAATAAAGTATATCCGCTAAGGTAAGTAGTGCCCCAAAACAAAATACATCGGTTTCTTTATTTCTGTTTGATGACATTTTACATTTGGTGTGAAACCATAAGAATGCATGTAATGTCACACAGGAATCTCTGCAAACTGTAAGTCACTACAACGAGTTTCTCACTCACAGCACCGCGAAAAACCTACTACTAGTAGGTGAGAACTTTCGTAATTTAATAGATTTGAATTATGTAAATAATATTAACAAAGCAGTGTTATCGGTAGAACTATCCTGTGTGGGATATTTCTGTCAGATAGCGGGTTATTTCACAATATTTTGTGTAATGGATAGCATGTCCATGAGCGGTTTTCTGCCGATCACGGCCACCATTCAAACGGTTGATAACGTACACGCAGCTACATCAATGTCTGTGTTAACGACACATTTAATTCACACATTAACGTGGCATTAAATGTCGAAGCTGTCAAAATCTTGCCACAAACACTCACTGTTTTGGTTAATATGAGCGATGATCCCATCAAGGTCAAACTTGACACCATGGATGAAGGCAATGAATTATAAAGTACCGCACTTGGCGGTACCAAGATGTGGAGTATAAGGGAAGATTAGTCAAGAAAGTAAAGCTAATGGAGATGATGGCAACAAAGGAACAATTTGTGGATACTTTCATCAAAGAAATGGCTGAATTCTGAGCACACTGTGATAGAGTTAGAAGGCAGAATGCACTGTGCTAGAGTTAATATGCAGTATACACAAGTGAAGTTGCTCAAGCAGTTCATGATGCCTAACACGGAAGTCACTGTGCAGTTGGACTATGCAGAAAGTACAAAGATGAAATAGCATCCGTCTACTATGACAAGAACCAGGTCACAGTTCATTCGATGGTGCTACACTATAGTTGACCAGGATACACTGATCACCAAATGTTATGTTGGCATATCAAGCGTGATGGAACACTCTACCAACCATCTTCACACTCATAAAGTCCTTGTTGAAGGAAATCATCCCCACGCTCACTACTGTTCACTTCGTCATTGATTCACTGTCGTCGCTATACAGGAACTGTTCAATCTGTGCAATTATTGCACGTTTCGAACACATGTTCAATGGTATCAAGGCATCATGGTCATGGCTTGAGTCTGGTCATGGCAAAGGGCCATGCGACAGAGTACGAGGAGCCACCAAAAAGAAGGCAAATAACTGCGTCAAAAGCAGTAAGGTAATACTAATAGCAAGCAGCAGAGAGTTCAGCGAGGCGGTGAGAGAAGGTGATGGTTCCGTGATAGTCCTGGAAGTCAGCGAGGGAATGATTACCATTGCAAGGATGAGGTGAAGGCTAGAGTGTGCCCGCCGTCCAGGGCATTATGTCAATACATGCTATTGTACCAGTTGGCCCCAGCTTGATGATATGGTGCACATCATGTTTCAAGCCATGCTGCTATGAGAAGGGTGTATTTCATCCGAGATGTGAACTTTGGCAGCAAACACAGCTTAGTACAGTGAATGGGTCAATGGAACTGGTGCCTCGCCGATCACTGCATAGGGGACTTTAAAGTAACTACGATGGAGGTATCTACTTCCCAGAACATTTGAAAGTTAATGAACATGTTTCCTGTTGAAACGGAGAATGTCCACACTTCAAAATGTATAGACTAACTTTAATTTAACACGCTTACGAAGTTCGAACACATTTCTAATATATACCCAAATTGATAATATTTTAAATACTATGCATACAATATATGTATTGTTGGGAAGGATATATTTTTTTTTTTTACGTAAATGTAGAAAAAATTGTAAATAAAATTTTTTATTGCAATGATATATAGTAATATCATGCCCAATACATAACATGTAACAGTCTGAAAGTGTTTTGAATACTAGAATCCCCAAAATATAAATGCAAAACAACGGAAAACGGTTTTCTGTATTGATTCCCAAGCAAAAATGTTTCATATCGACTATCACCAAAAAACACATATATATTTAAATAATTCACACACGTATCAGCAGTGTAAAGTTAATTAATGATACACGTTACACGCCATGAGTACTTAATGTTCTGAAAGGGTGAGTTTTAGGAGTTAAAGAGTTCCCGCATTCTTTACTGATTTCCTCAATATATACTCATCGTATGACAGGAAGTATGAAGTTATATGAACTTATTTATGTTTAGTTGGGTGTTGTGATGGAATAAAACAAAATTAGACAATAAGGTGGCATTTTATCACACGCAGATAAATATTCCCTACGACCATCGAATAGGAAACTTGCTGAACGCGAAGAATGTAAATCACTAAATGGCAGCTGTTTACATCCGTTTAGCATACTTAATGCCACCTAGCGACAATTAGTGATGAGCGACATGGACAAAAAAAATGGGTTACAGACATCGTTACGTGCTATCCCATCGTAGGACTTTGCGTTATTCCCACATCGGGTGATCATTTTAGCAAGTTACCAAACCCTAGCAATGTTACTGATTGTTCAGTCGGCTTCAGGAAAGGAAACGCTAATGAAAAGGATAGAGCAAATGATGCAACTTAGTTCGACAATATCAGTCCGCCGTCGCCGTCAGGCTTCAAATTCAGCTGGCATTGCTTTATCTACCATGAACCATTTGCTGCCCCTGATTAAATTAGTAATTTCTTTTGATGTCTTTGTAATTATATCTAAAAAAAATCACATATATTAATGTTTCTATTAATGACACATTTAGTTGAACATTTAATTGAAATGAGAAACTGCTTGTTTTCTTAATGAAATAAAGCCACTCTTACTAGTCTGTGCCATAACTGTCTGATTACAATTTAGAAACATCGTTATGTATGACCATATTTTCATTTTTGTGACGAATAAATAATTACTACAAAAATATTTACAAACAGTGCATTATAGTATAAAATGATTTTGTTTATATTACTTTGTGAAAACATAAACAAAAAAGTGTAAAGAAAATCAAAAGTTTGCATGCTGTCAGGATTGAACCGGCGTCGCCCGATTGTAAAATAAACGACATGTATCCAACGCGCTTACCCACTGAGCTAGCGGGACCAGCGGGAACTCTCTGACTGATTTAAGTTGTTATGATAAATTGTACGACTCCTTCATATATCGATATTCTACTGATATTATGATATTATACACGTTACTTTATGTAGCTGGATACAATCTATGTTTGCTATGTATGTTTATTGGTGTAGATTATCTCCCGTTGGTTGCATTCGATATAATTATTCTGAAAACGAGCCCAAGCTCGGTGAAACCTAGTCAACTTGTAGGCCCATTCGCATTCATTGTTTTGAATAAAATTGGATTCATGTGGACCTTAAGATAACTACTTGTTCCTCTATGATGACTAGTGTTTGTATTACGTCGGAATATTGCACAATAACTCATTCTGATGCTCGTTTCGACCCAAAAGCTATCCTTGTAAACATGCTCTGAATGCATGGAAAGGGTCGGCCTGATGCGAGTGTGTGTCATAAGTGACATCACGATACCACGTGATCGCCTAGCTCATTAAAATTTTATTTTCCGCGGGAATCGCTTCACAGAAAAATCGAATTTATGCTACAAATGTATTTTTCTGTATTTGTTTAATGTTGTCAAATGTTACACACAATGTTAAACTTTGTGTACACATGGAAAAAGGATTTTAGCTAATGCCTTATTTTTATTTCCTTTAATAATAAGTTTTACAATGTCATCATAATTAAGGCTAAGTATGATGACTGCATGAAACCCTGGTCAACATAAAACTGATAATTAATATATACAACATGAGATAAATATTTTGTATTAGTAAATATGCAAAAAAGTGTCAGAACTTGTTACTGAAATTCCATATTTTAAACAGAGCCCTCTCTCTGTATCTTAAAAAATATTCCACATGAAACAAGTATCATTGTTGTTTATACATACTACTTCTCATATCTTGTCAATGTCATCACTTTCACAAGAAAATAGTTTTTAAAATGATATAAAAAGGTGTATCCCTCTGACAGCCCTACTTACTATATTCATTAAACGTCCATCTCTATGATGCGCCTCCTGAAACTCACTCTAGAGATATTTCCGCTAGATACGGCGCTGTCTCTGTACGACTTATGAGAATGAGTGACTTCCAAGGCAGTTCTGAGTTCATCAATAGGCTCCGCCTTTTATTGGATAATAACTGCCCGGATGCTTAATGCAGATAGCAGTGACAAAGTTCACACGGTGAAGATATGTTTAATGTTTTGACTTTTGTGCGAACATTACAAGTATTTCATTAAAAGTTAAAACCAACTTGTCTAACAATTTGTTTGCAAATAAATAAGTAGGAAGTTACAAATAAATCTTTAGATTTTTACGGAAACGTTTTATTTATATTAAAGGAAATAAAAACAAGGCATTAGCTAAAATGCGTTTTCCATTTAAGTTTAACATTATATGTAACATTAATATATATTTTTTTGGTAGTAATTATTTATTATATATAACAATGTTTCAACATTTTATTATCCAGACAGATCACAATTTGTTTCATATATATAATTACAATATATTACCGTACAATATATACACAATTAATAAATTATATTATATTTGTTTGGATAAATAAAATTTAGAAACATAGAATTCCCATATTTTCATTTTTGTGGCGAATAAATAATTACTACAAAAATATATAAATATTTACAAACAGTGCATCATAGTATAAAAATGATTTGGTTTATATTACTTTGTGAAAACATAAACAAAAAAGTGTAATGAAAATCATTGGTTTGGTGTCAGGATTGAACCGGCGTCGCCTGACTGTAAAATAAATGATGAGAAACCATTGCGTTTATTAACTGAGCTAGATATTCTAGTTATATTATGAAATTATACATGTTACTTTCTGTAGCTGGATACAATGTATGTTTGCTATGTATGTTTATTGGTGTAGTTGGTTGCATTCGATATAATTACTCTGAAAACGAGCCCAAGCTCAGCGAAACCTAGTCGACTTGTAGGCCCATTCGCATTGTTTTGATTAAAATTTGATTAATAAGGAACCGTAAGATAACTGCTTGTTCCTCTATGATGACTAGTGTTTGTATTACATCGGAGTATCGCACAATAACTAATTTTGACGCTCGTTTCTACCCGAAAGCTATACTTGTAAACATGCTCTGAATGCATGGAAAGAGTCGGCCTGATGGGAGTATGGATCATATCTGACGTCACATCTCGGCATTCCAAAAAGCGTGCCAAAAATATGCATATTCGAAAATGTCCGGCTGCACAGCATAAAATGTGGAATTTCTAATTAATTGAATTTTTTGATTTTTTTGCTTGGTGGACATGATGGAAATAGGCAGCAGGATGTAATAGAATATGAATTCAAGCAATAGCTGTTTTTATTCCCTTTAACCCTATTTACTAATACTGCCTGGGGACGTTCGTCTGCCGGCCCAGTATGACATGTCACTCATATGTCACTATCATTGCCTTAATACAATGTCATTTTGACTATGCCTGTTCATCATGGTTCTCGGGTTTAACCAAGAAATATAAAACAAGACAACAGTGTACCCAGAACAAGGTAATCCGTTTCCTTCTTAATGCACCAGCCAGAACCCACATTGGATCAACAGAGTTTAGACAGGTCAATATGTTACCAGTGGATCTACGGGTTAAGCAACTAAAATTGAACCTTGTCTATAATATTGTCAATGACAGAGCACCGATTTATTTGTCCGATTCTGTCAACGTAACACACAAGCAGCACGGTATAAATACAAGATCTAGAACTTTGTCTCTGCATGTGCCGTATGTTAAATCTTTCGGTCAAACTTCTTTTTACTACACAGATATACAGACATGGAATGAATTGCCATATAACATACAAGGTGCTCAGAACAAGAACCAATTTAAACTTTTAGTGAAACAGTTTTTGTTAAATTATCTTAATGATCAGGAAGCCAGCTCATTTATTTACTTATAATTCAATCTTATTTTTGAGGTCCTACCTGTATTTTATTTTATATATTTTTATTTATAATATTTTAAAAAGATTTTTTATTGATGATGCATCTTTTGTTAAATGTTTAATTAAAAAAAAACTTGTATTATGTATTTGTAGCACGTGTCGGTTTTTCAAATGACTTAATAGTGCTTATAATCAGGAGGTAATGTCTCTTCTTTCTTAATATCATAATTACGAATGTTCTTTGACATCTTAACAGTAACTTAGTATTGATTTATTATTGTTTTTTTAGTATGTTATTTTGTCATATTCTATTTATATCTGTGTCATGTATTTGTTTGTCTGTCCAAGGACCACAATGGAAACAAGTGCTTGCACTTTCTTGTGTCATCCTTTATATTTAATGTACTCTGTATTTATATGTTATGTATGTACAAGCTTACATTTTATATTGAATAAATAATCAATCAACCAAATCTAATTTGTCTGAGCCTGTGCCAGCTGCTATGGAGTATCGTAGGTACATTCCGGTGATAATGTGTTAGCATATTCACGTTTTCTTAGGTTTCTGACCACAAGTCTACTCGGTCCTTTAAATGTGCGTTGGAGTCGTCACAACTGGTCACGCTTGGTGCACACGGTGAGTTGGCGTCTCGGAATTGGTTACTCAAATTTCAAAGTAACCGGGAGTTCACACCCCTTTCAGAGCTGCTACCTTTAATATCTGTTAACCAGAGTTTTCGGCGAATTCCTCGTTTAACTCGTATGACGTACCTGGTTGTTTCCCGTTTGTTTTATCTTTCTTGGCAGCACATAAGCACGCTAAAAAGACGACGAGAAAGATGATCCGAGCCAGCAATTTAGCGTTAGCCGCCATCGTTGCTGCGACGTTTCCGTCCTTTTTGATGAAGAGTTCTACTCCGAAAAGCTAACCATAAACTATCAAATTGCCGCCGATCTTCGAGCGGATAATGCTCTTGGGTGGGAGGGGGGGGGGGGCGACTGCCCCATTTTATCCCTTTATCGGAACCGGAGTGGAGCAACCTGGGAGGGCCGAGCCCTAACCTAAGTGGGGCTGGTTATAGGATTACTTGACTTACCTAACTTAATCTAGTCAAAAAACTATACCATGAGGCATGACCTAATATGTAACTTTATTTCTTTATTTCTTTAGCAGACAACCAGTTTCATTTATATTTTAAAAAAACATATTCATGCATATACTATTCACCTTGTTCCAGTTTAATGTACTGTTTTAATGTTACGTTGTAATTTTATGGTATTAAGGAACCTGATTGATATAATGGTGATTGTCCAGGTGGTCCTCGGCATAAGCCTCTTGGGGTTTCCAGAGGATCTCCTCGGTTGTGCGGTATTGTTTTTTGTAATCCATTGTAAATATATTCAGAAATGTGTATTGTGACCGAAATAAAGTTCTATTCTATTCTATTCTATTCTATTCTATTCTATTCTATTCTATTATATTCTATTATATTCTATGCTATTTTATTATATTATATTCTAAGTGCCGCGCCGAGGAGTCAGCGTAGGCAGTCCTTGGATGAAACTTCGCTAGCTAGCACCAGTAGATCACGTAGTGATCAATAATATCCAGTAGTTAAATATGTTTCGTTTGTTGTCGTAATATGAGCGTTAAAGTTAAAGTACATAATTATAATTTGCTGTTTCAGATTTGTGACCAAGTATAAGAGTAAGTCACGTGACGTGTGCATGGAGAGGAAACTGTTTTACGACAGAAATTGTTTATGTCTGTGGGAAGCATACAATTTATAATTGATGTATATGTATAGACATATATATATATAAATATATATATATATATACACATATATATATATAAATATATATATATATATATACACATATATATATATATACATATATGTGTGTGTGTGTGTGTGTGTGTGTGTGTGTGTGTGTGTGTGTGTGTGTGTGTGTGTGTGTGTGTGTGTGTGTGTGTGTGTGTGTGTGTGTGTGTGTGTGTGTGTGTGTGTGTGTGTGTGTGTGTGTGTGTGTGTGTGTGTGTGTGTGTGTGTGTATATATATACATATAAACATACATAACGCCCGCATAAATGAAAACGCGACAGTCGTAGCTGGTGCTAAATGCATTCCCCTAGATATGCGCACGCGCAGAAACGTCATCCGGATATAATTTAACGCCCGGATAAATGTAAGCGCTTACATTTATCCGGGCGTTAAATTATATCCGGGTGACGTTTCTGCGCGTGCGCGTATCTAGGGGAATGTATTTAGCACCAGCTACGACTGTCGCGTTTTCATTTATCCGGGCGTTATGTATGTTTATATGTATATATATATATATATATATATATATTTACATATATGTCTACATAAATTATAAAATGTTTGTTTCCCACAGACATAAACAAGTTCTGTTGTAAAACAGTTTCCTTCAACGCACATGTCACATGACTTACTCTTATATTTGGTCACAAATCTGAAACAGCAAATTGTAATTGTGTACTTTAACTACAACGCTTGTATTACGACACCAAGCGAAACATATTTAACTACTGGATATTATGTATCACTACGTGATCTATTGGTGCCAAATATTATGCCTTACATATGCACATAAACATGCACCCGGATAAAATTTAACGCCCGGATAAATGTAAGCGCGACAACGTAACAGTAACGAAGCAGTTCTGTTACGGATGGAGCTGTTACTGATATGTTGTTGCCAATTGATATGCAGTAGACGGCGTTGGCATCGCACATCGATTATCGAGTTGTCCGAGATGAGCATTGGTAGTCGTCCACGATTCTGCGCCGTATATAGTACTGCGACTAAGGGATATGATTGTGCACTTTTTGACAAAAGCATGAAGATTGGTACACATGTTATGTAGTTTATAATATATAAATTCATTTAAAGCTAGGTACTCATTGCTATCGCCATGGTACCCAGCCGCCATCTTGATCTTCAAAATGGCCGCCACTGAAATCCATTATCCAGATACCTTGGCTTCTAAACAACATAAAAACATGTTGTTTGTGTCTAATCCAACATTTCCAGGGTCAAGGAATCCATTTTTCTTATATAAAGTATCTGGATGACGGCCATATTAAAATTCAAGATGGCCGCCATGGAAATTCATCACTCAAATAGTTCTGCTTCTACGCAACGTAAAAACATGTTCTTTGTGTCTAAACCAACATTTTCAGGGTCAATGAATCCATTTCTGCTATATGCTATAGCCTCCTTTGACGGCCATATTGAAAATCAAGATCGCTGCCTTGCATAGACCCCCCTATATATTTTACGAACATTGATTTTAGTGCTTCTTGTGGTTGAGGAATCCATATGTCGTTCATATATGGGTACCTATATATTCATGAGTTATTCACTGGTTGAAAGTAATATATATCATTGATCAAGATGGCAACTAGGTACCATGCCCATAGCGATGGGTACCTAGCTTTATGAGACTTTACATATCATAAACTGCATATGTGCCAATTTTTATGCTTTTGTCAAAAGATGCACAATTCGTCGTGTTGGTGGCTCTTAGCCTCAGTACGAATAGAAGGACTGAAATTATCAACGCTCGATACATGTTAATTTTTGTCGATGTGGTGATTCTTCTTTTACGGAAGAGAGGATTTGAGAGACGGCACATAGCACCGGTTGCCTTTATATTCTGGCCGTTATGTCGCGTGTTGTTGAACCATCATTCGTGATCACATATCCTAAATATGTGAAGGAATCGTCAAATTCAGACATGGTTCAGCCTACCCCCCCCACCCTCAATAAATGTGAGCGTGAATGTTTGTTTTTGTTGCGAGCGTCAATGGCGGGGGGAAATCGAGGCTTTATGAGCGGATTAATTAAGGTGTCTTTTTCGCGACGTGAAAGGTGGGTGCATTTGGAGGGCAGACATACGGTTTTATGCCCCCCAGTAATAGGCGGTGCTGCGGCGAAAACATTTCAGCAAGCATCCCTCTCCGTCTTCGGATGTCATCAGTTCAGCCGAGACATCGGAGAGAAGCTGGAGACGCTGACGTTACAGCGACGCGGCGGCGAAAAATAAATTCTAAACAGCACTCCCTCCCCGCCGTGTTCGGATGTCATTAGTTCACAGCCGAGACAGCGAGGAGAAGGTGAAGTTACTGGGGAGCGGTGGCGAAAAATGTTCAACAGGATTTCGTTCCCGCGCCACTGGATTGTCAAGTCGATGATGACTGCCAGTAGTTTGGTCTTGGGCCAGCTGGTGTTCATCCAGACAAGGTTGGCTTCTTCCTGAACTAAAGACAATAAATGACGTCTTAAACAGGACTAAGCACAAAACGTCATTTCCAGACGTGTTTAATGTGATTCCCAAAGCACCGTCTTCCGTGTTCGGATGTCATCATTTCAGCGGAGACAGCGGAGATAAGATGGAGAAGGTAAACTGACAGCAGCGGCGCCAGGTAAAAACGAAAATTTCTCAACAATACTGTTCCCCCGTGTTTGTTCGGATGTCATGAGTTCACAGCCGATACAGCAGCGGAGAAGCTGAAGTTACAGCGGCGCACCGGCGAACATTTTTCAACAGTCACAGTCGAGCCAACCGAGACAGCCACAAAGAAGATGTAAAGATATGCGGCGGCGAAAATTTGTCAGTGGTGCTGAAGCACGTCATATGTGTGAATTTTTATGATTACATACATATCAACAAATATGCCGCAAACGCATCGAGGAGAGGACGGAGGCAATGACGAATCAAGCAGAGATGGTTGGCGAAATTGAGACCATTTCTTCGACGAAATCTCTGCAGAGGACGATCGAAGTTTTCGTTGGCACCTATTGGAGGGAATTCAGGGCTACCAAACCACCCATAAGACTTCATTCCTCGCTGGCGTAAATGATGCAGGCCACTATAACTGCACAATACCAGAAAACACCTTCATAACTCCACAAATCCTATCGACCGTCAGGAATTTCAACCAACAACAACGGGGACGGACGACAAGGTGAGAAATACTGACGTCCAGCCCGTATAAACGGAGGTTATCGTGGACGGGGTCGCCTCAACCGCGAGCAAAGAAGACAAAACTGAACAACAATCCAAGATTCACCCGACAGTCGAAAGTGGCAGTGCTAGCGGCCCCGAAAATATCGGCGAAAAAATGGGAAATCTTGGTTCTGCATTCTCTGCGAAGAGGACCGAGTGGAGGACATGGTCCGGTGTGTTAACTGTGGGACATGGATTCATGCAACCAGAGCGGGGATCATCCCCAAACCACCAATGTGATCTGTGTTAACCACAGACAGTCCGCCAGTTAGCACCTATATAGCGTGCACTGTCCAATCCATAAGATATGGACGAATTATCAGTGTATGCGACATGTTTCTATAAAAGTCTGAAACGTTTTTCCTGGTGTGTGCAATGTTTTGTCATACAATGACCGGTTGTCCAACATGTGTCCCGGGGCGGTCCATTATACAGAACCGTGACATATATTAGACAGATGTGATCTTTTCTTGTTTTTGAGTCTGATCAAAAAAGCCCGAACGTAGATCACTTTGGTATGACATGTGGGTACCTTGGGTGACTACCTTTAGTTTAGAATAGTTTCCACCTAAATCTCTTAATCCGCCGTGGTGCAATGGATGAAGATGCTTAGGTGGTCCAATATCGGTCATCCTCCCCTATAACCGTTATCAACATTCTTGGCAAAGGCAAAGCTTGACGGAGGTCACGTTCATACTTTTGATTGTGGCGTAGGCACTGGCGTAACGAGGGGGTAGTGTGGTAAATGCCCCCAGCGGCACTTTGTGGGGCGGCACTTTGGGGAGATTGTCTTTCTCAAACAAAATTCATGCATATTTGTACGTTGTGGTCCACACGAATCCTAAACACATCGCGGTTATATTACGTAAATATCGAAGTAATCATGCTTGAATACGTAAAATGTAAATCAATTGACATTTGAACGCCCGAACTGGTCTACAGTACGTATAAGGCTATTGGCGGGCGAACTGGTCTACGCCCTGTTACTGCTGTTATCACAGTGGCGTGCAGCGAAGGATTCTGTACTTCAACCCTCTGGCCACCAAGTCCCCTGCGTCTCCCGCGCACTCTGCGCAAGCGTCAGGCAATGCCACTACCTTCTTTGGGACGATGGATCGTCCCTTCGTGTTCTTCTCAGCATCAACCCACTGGTGGGATATATTCAAGCAACACGTCACGGGAAATCAAGACCGTTAAAAGGACTGCGAAACCCGATGGAGCTCGGGACATGATGCGTAGATGCGGTGACCGCTGCATTGGAGCAACTCCGCGACGGTGATCACGAGACGGCTGACACACGCACTGATGCCGCCATCCTCCTGTCATGTGTAATGTCCTACACATTCATTGCCTACCTGGCTTTCTGGCATCCAGTCCTGAGAGAGATCAATGATGCTCATATATTCTAGCGACAGTCTGGGCGACCAAACTCGGGCATCTTGTTTACTTCTGTGAAAAGGAACCGTCGTTGAAGAGGCAAATGCGAAGACCACGGCATTCTGCGAGGAAATGGCGGGTAGCAATAGAAAGATGGGTACGGCGGAGTGGACGAATGGCAGGAGAAAACGATGAGGATGCTGGAAATGTTCAGATATGTTTGGATTTGCTGCATTCGTGACAATATTAAATTAGTATGTATATTCAACATGATATTATATGTAGTATTATATGTAGACCAGGCCACTGAAAAAGTCCCCATTCCATTTTTGTGTGAAAAAAAGTGTTTTAACACGCATATTTCCACATGTTTATGATGGAGGAACTATCTTAGCATACATATATGGCAATTCAGTGCATAAACAATAAAAATAGCAACTGTTACAGCTTTTTTAAAAGAGCAACCGGTGAGGTGAGAGCAGCTGCAGATCATCGATCGACTCCACGGGAGATAAGAAACAGAACAAATCACATGATGGATGTGAACGACATATTCGGATTTCTTACCAATACGGAGCGCCTGACGAGACTCAACCAATGATGACGATTTTGACTCTGCCATTGATCGACCTACTCACACCTATGTCGACATCGCCGCTGAAGGTGATGAATGGGGAGATATGCCGTGTGTCATACGAATGGCAAACAGGAGAGACGTCTATAAACAGGAATGCATTCGATCTCCTTAAATGCATGGGTAGTGAAATGGGGACATGAGATACCGTTCCCGAAATGCTCGTGTTTCTTAGGACGTTGCGCACTGTGTGCTCGAGCCTGTCCTCGTGTGAGGGAAGCTCCTCAAAGCTTAAACTCATTAAGAACTATACCTTCGCTCATGCATGGGTCAAGAGCGACTGCGCAGTCTAGGGCAGAACTGTCGATTGAGCAAGAGTTGACTAATGTCGTAGACTTCGACGCCGTAATTGCGAGTTCGCGTCAAGAAAGGTTAGGTTGTAGAAGAAACTGTTGATAATATCAAATGTTCCTTACCATGCATTGACCGTGGTGACCAATAACCTTAAATTAGTTAACTGTAAAAAGTGAACTTAACTTTGACCTAAGAAACGAAACAGGCAACATACGCTGGGAGGAAATAATTCATTCAAATTAGTATAGTTATTTCAACTTTTTGCATATTTATTTTACCTTTTTACTTACAGGTAATTTATGTAAGCGGAGTGAGTAAACAAGAAAACACCACTGCATTTCTGCGTTTTGTTGTTTGGTTTAGAACTTCAACATTCAGAGTATGTGAAACGTACTTTCCATTAGTCACAGGCAATTCTAACATTGAAAATGTTCAGACTAGATCATTTTAACGGGTGTGTTTGGATGCAGTAAGCAGGTTTGGATTGCATTCTGTAGTAGCTCTCTTTCGTTGCAGTAAATTCAAAACACTCATCCTCGAGAACACTATGGTAGTGTTTGAGACCAGCTTCAAAATACTAGATACTTTTTCAACCTAGTTTAAAAACACTAGGCTACAGTACCACGTTAAAAACTAGTTGGTTTAAGTTTCATCTTCCTTTTTCAGTTTACTACACGTAATTAACAACATATTCTTTCTCAGTGAGCCACCCTCGAGACTTCAAGTAGCCGATTGTTAGCAGAATGACAATTATAACCAGTGCTGCCCAAACTACAAATGTGTATGTCACTTGCTGTTTTAATAGGTCCTTGATTTGGGAAAAGTGATCAGATCCGGGATTAACCCGTTTTTCATGCACTTTTGATGCTCCGTTTGGCGAATCACTCTTGGTAACTTCTGTATCGGCCGAGTCCACTGGCGATCTGATTTTGCGCATCGCTCCTATTTCGTGTGGGTTTAATGTGTCGCCCGTTCGTTGTCTCTGAGTCATTAGATCAGCACTGCTGTGGTCATTCAATGGTTCATTTCCAGTGTCTATTTGACCCGTCAAGGACTCTTGGCGTATGCCACTTTCGTATGTGTTCTCGGCATCACCGCTTCGGCCCTTTGCACTACCATCACTTGTCACCTCGGTTAGCACTTCGATTTCTCCTTGTTTCATTATCTTGGCATGTTTGAAATCAATTGTGCCGATGATTTCGAGTATGGCATTGTCGTCTTCGGTTTCGTCGGTATAATGATTTCTGGATACGGACCCAGCTGGTTGCGCATCTTTCTGCGTCTGAACGACGTCCTTTTGCGATGTTCTTGCACCTGCGCACTGTGAACAGTACAGCGTCGTGACGCACAGACAGACCACCAGATGGCGCATCAAGGGACGTGTCGCCATGTGGAGTGTAGTGGCTACAAACAAACACGAACTGCTTTTAATCTTTGGACATATCCACCAAACATTTCACAGACAGGCACACAGTTACAACAAAATAAACAGGGTCATGTATGTTCTTAGCGCGTTATCCGCTCAAAACGCTTTACACTTCACATCTTGACAGACCTGTTCCTTCGAACATCATTTTGATTTCTGTGGGAAGCACACAACCACGCCGCAATTAATGAGAGAAGACTATTAAAATTGCACACAAACATCAACCACAGTCTATAGCCAGGTACTCATTCATACAGCTTGGTGAACTGGAGCAAACGAAAGTGAACGAACTTGCCCAAGGTTCAAAACGGCAGCAATATATTTCGAACCCGGAATCTCATGAAAGTCCGAAGCTCTAACTACTGCGCTACCGAGTTCCACAAGGATTCTGGGAAAGCTGCTATCCTGGCTAAATGGCCACCCGAAGGACAGCGTACTGTAAGTCAACATCAATGAATTTACTCTGGTACCAAGTCCAAATCATAGGTTCCTTGATGATAATCCTATGACATATGTTGTTAATTATCGCTATAATTATCTTTATACACCAGACACATTACGAAAGCCAGGCATTCTTTATGCTAATGGTTTCCAATTATTGGGCAGAGCATCGGGTGCAGTGGGATGTTCGGTGTTGCTGAATGCAAATGCTTAAGTGTATGATGGCTGACAGAAACTGGTCATCCCTCACTCGTCTCACGCAGGAATGTGGCTCCTTACAGTCCTCTCTCTATACGTATACATCTAGAATGGATACGAAAAAATGTCAGATTGTCAATACAACGCAACAGCGACAACAAACGATTTTCGTGGTCTCGCAAACATTAACAAGTCTTGTACTCAATGTTCACTGAGGCCTAATATTGATGATATGTTGCCTAAGCTATGTTGTACAAAGACATAACTTGGATCATCATCTTTATGCTGATGATACTCAGATCTACATTTCGTTGGCTACCTCGGATACAAATCGCTCCCATAACCAACTTAGTGTTTGCCTCTTCCACTGCATGACAGCAAGTTAAAATTAAATGCAAATGAAACTGAATTGATCATTATTGGTACTCCAATGCAGCATAGTAAACTGGATGTTTTTCCATATGCGTATTTTGGCTCAGTATATCACGCCAGCAACCTAGCTGGTGCGGAATCTAGGAGTGATATTTGATAGTAACTTCAATTTCCGACAACACATATCTCAAACATGTCGCTGCTGTTTTTATCATATTGGTAATCTTCGCCGTATTCGCCGGTATATGTCATTTTCTGTTGCTAAAACTATTGCAACAGCGCTTGTTAGCAGCAGGCTTGACTATTGCAATTCCCTCCTTTATAATATCGCTAGCAAGGATATCACAAAACTTCAGCATGTCCAAAATTTTCTAGCAAGAGTAGTTACTAGATCTCGTTTTTCTCGCTCTGTACCACTTTTGAAGTCTTTGCATTGGCTTCGTGTACGATATCGCGTAATATTGAAGATCTGTACCATTACATACCAGACACTGTCCAGTAAGCAAATATCTTATTTGCATTCATTACTTACTCCTGTAAGAAAACCTATCCAGCTTCGATCATCTAGTTCTGACCTACTTTTTGTTCCTAGAGTCAACAATAACATTGGAACTAGGGCTTTTTCTGTTGCTGCACCAACTCTTTGGAATATGCTCCCTCTTATTGTTAGATCAGTTGAAAATATTACAAAATTTCGTCGTCATTTAAAAACTTATCTTTACAACCTTGCTTATTCACCGTAGCTCCCTAGCGCCTTGACCCATCTGTTGACAACTGGAATACTGCTTACAAATTTTGAGATTTCCGAATCTTTTTGTTTTAATGCGCCTCTGAGCTTGGTTTCCAAGGATGTAGGAGCACCAGAAGTTATCTTATTATTAAAGATCCCCCGTGTGTATCATATACAACGTGTGTATCATATATTCCGTGTGTATCACATACTCAGTGTGTATCATATACTCCGTGTGTATCATATACTCTAATACGTGACTGGTTGTCAAGTTATAACAACTAAACTCCTCTTGTAAAGTTAAATTAATATTAGTTTCTCACCGGCTTTGTCGCAGCACAATCCCGCCACTGGTGACGTCACAGTAACACAGGTAACCACGTCATTTATTTAAGTTTTTCAATGTTTATAAAATAAGCGTAACACATCGAACCTTTGAGTGAAAATCTGAATTACATATATGCTCACGTGTAACCAAAGAAAGTCTCCCATTCTGGAAATGCTCAGATATGTTTGGATTGGCTGCATTCGTGACAATATTATATTAGTCTATTCGACATGATATGTGGACCAGGCCACGGAAAATGTTCCCATTCCACTGTTTGTGAAATATGAGTTTCAACACGCATATTTCCACATGTTTGTGATGGAGGACCTATTTGAGCATACAAATATGGCAATTCAGTGCATAAACAACAACAATCGCAACTGATACAGCTTTTTAAAAGAGCAACCGGTTTGCATGTGTTCTGCATGAGACGGACATCATGTGTCAAATTATATTTCGTATGTCGTAACTACTGAAAGATTACTTGACCAAACTCTTTTGCAAGAAACGTTAGATCGAGTTTTGTTGCGTACGTTGCGAATATTGACCGAACAGTGGCTTGCGTTGCAAGTAGGTGTGATTTGCCTCAACAGAAAATTTCACATTGTATTATTAATTACTATTAGCACACTCTGCTGACAATTCGATGCGTGTGTACATGTATGATTGCTGTGTTGCGAGTGAAGCAAGCGAGTGAAGCGCGGACAGCCAATTCATGTTACCTCTAGAAAAACAGCCCTCTTTGACAGCAACACGTTGCACAGATTCAGTTTCCTGGCTCCGATTAAGAATCTTCATGTTCTGCGTGGGCCATAGCTGTGGCTATGTGTTTCAAACTTTGTCACAGATTCACCTGCTTGTGTTACTGGTTCCAGTTAACTGTCGGGTATATACTTGTGAGTAGTATTCTTCCAACGGTTGTGCACTTCGACAAATCGTTCAGCATTTTTATTACTTTTGTCATGTCATGTCAACATTATACGCTGATCGCATTGTCGATCAGCCAAGCCATCATTACTCCTTTCCCATGTCCTGCCTTCAACTAGATCCATGACAGTCTGGTTTGTTAAGGCAAATTTTTGGTCGAATCGTTACTTGCCGGAAAAAAAGCATGACAATTGGACCATATATGTAAAATTTCACGGGGAATCCTATTAAATGGGGCTCTACGTCAGATTTTGTGTCCTTGACATTGAATTTCAAGATCAAATTTTACTGAACGTGAAATATATCTTTTTAAATACCACCACTGTGTTTGTATAATGTGTACGAGTGTATGTATAATTATGTATGTATGCATGTATGTATATCTATGACCTTGAATGTCAAGGTCATTTTTTTCAAAAACATACCTGTTTTTGTTTGTATGATAATAACGATAATGAACGGTGTCATTCGGCAACACGGAAATCCCTGCGAGCTTGATTGCAGCAGTCTGGTTAGTGGAGACCACATCGAAGCTGGAGACTGTGGGCCAGACACAATACAGGGCAATCCGGTTGAATGTCTTACACGAAAGGGGCATACAATTCAGCACCCCGATCAAGAGAAACGGCTTTCCCACCGAAGCTGGAGAAGAAGGAAGACACACAGCTGTCGAACATCAAGTCAGACGCATCGGTAATAGGCAAGATGTACATTGCAAACCAAATCCGCGATGGCGACCTCGCCGTGTTTTGTGTGTGCACGAGAACCAACCTTCCCTGCCCTCTCTATCACAATGTGGGGAAGTAAGGTTTGGTACAAAGTCGGACCTGCTGTCTTATCTTGATGTTCCCGACCAAACCGATGCTCCTTCATTGGTAGACGCAAAGGTTTTTGACGGACCTGTCCTAACTCACATGTTGACCCCACAGGCTGCGCAACATTCCAAGAATACGCCGAGCAAGTGTTAATTCATACCATTCATCAAGAGGGAACTTGAATCGACATCGAGGTTGGACATTGTGTGGAACAAATGTGTCGATACCAGCTTGAAACTAACAGCAGAAAATATACATCCTGATTTCCTTCTTGCTGCCTGCTACATTGGAGCCATTTTCGATTCACTCCATATCGAAGCCTTCAACGTACACTTTCGCAGACAAATATACACTTTCACAGACAAGTATACAGCTTTAATCAGCATGTACATGCATCTATCGGATTGTTTACCTCATTGGTATTACCAATTTAGTGTAATATCCATCAAAGTTTGTTGAAATTTTACGAACGTCATAACTCGATGCGTAATATTCGCTTTCGAGTTACTAGGGGTTGTCCTCTTTTTACTCGAAAACCAAATGAACAGCGCTGTTTTGGTTATTCCTAGCTCAGAGTTCAGCAAACCCGTTTAATTAATGTTCTAATTTTATTAGTATTATGTCAATTGTGTATTATCTTTTTCATTATATAATTTATCACAATGAAAAAGCACCTTGTCGTTAACTTTATGATACAGCCTCTAATTACTAACATATGCTTGGTTTCTTATTTCAGGATGATGCACGCTAAATCACACAAAAAACCAACAGAGTCATGAAATTTTATTTTTGATAGTGAAAAACACACTTTATCTTGCTAAGTTGCTGTTCACCACCAGCGAGATCTGTCTCGAATAGAAGCATTAATTTAGATGGGGTATGACTAGAGGCATAAGCTGGTAACAGCATCTTGGGATTCCCATGTGTCAGTTTCTATAAATAGCCACTGATTCACTGTTGCCCTTGAATCACTGCGTCCCGGTCTCCCCTACGTGTTCTGTCGTGTCCGACTTCACACCGCCACCAGCTCTCACTTATGCACTTACGTTACGTCTAAACAAAGTTTCGATCCCAAAGAAATTACTTAAAAGCATTTTTGTGAAGGTCCCTATAACGATTATTTTGTGGAAACCAATGGGCAATTGCCCCGTCTACCTGCCCTAAATCTGGCTCTGGGCCTATGTTGGTTGGTTCTGTTTTTATGATTTTAACGTAGCTTCAGCTTTTTGGTTTTCACAATCGGTGCATTGCATGATACAATTGCTTGTGTCAAGTATATCCGACAGGAAAAGCATACACTATTGTTTTCGAGCACAACTCTTTTCTACGGTTTCATTTAAATACTCAAATATCATGTATATAATATTTAGGCCTATACATTGACATGTTTTGCTTGCTAGGCATACATTTACGATATCACAACAAAATGCAATTAATTTCCGTCATACATGAAAACTCCTAAATTTAGATGTGTTCTTAATTGAATTGTCCGTCAAAAATGAAAAGGGCAGGCGCTGACATTCAGGCGGTTAGTGTTAGTTCTGGTTGAGTGGGAGTGTCGTTCCAAGACCGACATCTCCGTGACGCTTGGTAGGAGGGAGAGAACACATCCAAGGCGGTTTACTGTTTCCATCATAAAACATATTTATTGAAAGTTTCTTATTTATAATATCTTTGTTTCGTAATTACGTTACGACAATATCTTGACCATATATGTACCTTAACTATATCATAACACACTACGAATGTGACACGTAGTTGGAGGAGAGCTGTTGAAATTCTTCAGGCGTTGCGTTGCCGCCGGTGATCAGCACGATGACCTTCTGACCTTTCACGTGAGGCACCTTATCGTGCATGAGAGCAGCGAACGCCGCCGCCCCCGACGGCTCGACCACCAACCCTCCGTCGTAGAGGCGGAACATAGCAGAAACTATTTCCTCGTCCGACACGAGAAGAATGTCGTCAACAAACTGTCGACAATGCTGGTACGTGATGGCACCTGTCGGGGAAATAGACTCAGGCAATTAATGTATTGGTGGTGACAAATTGTTGTCTCATTGTTATATCTGGCTCTTTTAGAAATGTGAAACAAATACTGTTACAAACAGTCAATTGAAAGCATAAAAAAACAGTTGTTGGCAGACGGCTGCTACAGCCAGAACACAGCTGTTTTTTGGCCGTCGCATAAATGAGAGTTTAAAACGAACTATGGTTTTGTTTAGAATTAGAGAATTCTAACTCGGGAAGAGCAGGATTTCAGTTGCCCGTGTGAGATAACTTTAAAAACCAAGCTGCAAAATGACTAACTTCCACGCATGCGTGCAGTGTATTTTTACGACAAAGATGTACGACATGGTGGACAATATTACGTGACGTGTCAACTGACCTGCATAAGGTGGAGAAAGGCCTGCCGCCACCGAGTTGGCGGCCATTCCCACCGCGTGACCACTCTTGAAGCTTTCATACATTGATCTAGCTGAACACAGGATAAAAACGTAATAAGATTATCGTCCATAATAAGATTACCCAAAAAGAAGCAAATGACAAATAGAAAAGCAAGCCGTCGACTCATGTAGAGTCTAACCATTGTTTATCCATATGTGTAACCAGCCCTCCTGTGGTATTTGTCAATATTTCTTTTAAACATGCACCTCCGGGTATTCGCATTGATTGCATTCACACAATTAGTAGACGAGTTGTTCCACCCTAGTAACGTCCTCTGAGAGAATGAATGAGAATTATTTCTTCACTGATCACTCATTGACGTTTCTCCGTGTCCTCTAGGTCTTCTGATACCAGTTATTCTCTTTTTCCTAAGTGAGAACAAGTTACTTCTATCTATATTTTATAACTGCCAAGTGTATTGAAAACTACAATCCCACCTCCCCTGCGTATCTTCTACAAATATATTGAATTTGTCGATTCCTTCACAGTTCTTATATAGCGCAGTATCCAGTCCTCAGGAATGCTCAAGGCGCTTTACATTTACTCACTGGCAGACCTGTTCAATCGAACAACATCTCGACTTCTCTGGGAAACATTCGGCCACGCTACAATTAATGTGCGAAGACGTATCTAAGACGGACATATATCATTTCGCAGGTGCATGGTTTGTGATCTTTTAACATCCAGTAAATGTTTTTCTTCCTTGGAAAATAACCTACGCTGGTTACACTTCACCACATTAAATTGTATGCAGTGTAAACACGTGGTGTCCACCTTTACGTGTGGTAGAACCGTGTTAGTTCCCTCCTACGCCTCTGTGCTGTTGAACACGTTCTGTTGACAGTTTTATTTTTTACGTCGCGCCGCTGCGGTCAATTTACCTTCTGCAGCTTCTCTCCGCAGTATTGGCTGAATCGATGACATCCGAACACGGGTGGAGGGGAAGGGGGTGCTTTTGAAAAAAAAATCGTCGCCGCGCCGCCTATTACGGGGGGGGGGGGGCAGAAAACCATATGTCTACCCTCCAAATGCACACACCTTTCACAGTCAACAAAATACACATTAATCGTAAGATAAAGTTTTTATTTCCACCCCCATTGACGCTCATCACAAAAACAAACATTCAAGCTCATATTTAATGGGCGGGGAGGCAGAACCATATATATGCCTCCCCGGAGAAATGTGCCCCCTGTTCCCGCGCCTACGTAATAATGTTGACTCTAGGAACAAAAAGTAGGTCAGAACTAGATGATCGAAGCTGGATAGGTTTTATTACAGGAGTAAGCAATGAATGCAAATAAGTACAGTGCCTAGTATGTAATGGTACAGATCTTAAATAGTATACGATACCGTACTGGAAGCCAATGCAGACTTCAAAAGTGGCACGGCACAGAGCTAAACTAGTTAATCAAAATGCTCATTTTGATTAAACTAGTTTTGTTACTAAAAAGCTGAATGAGTATAGTGAAAAAAATGCTTCTAACTGCAAATGTTCTTACCATCCAAGTGATTACCTGTGAAATGTCACCTCAATAATGCGTAGAAATCTTCCAATGCGCCTCATAACGTGCCATTTCACCCCTAAATCCAAATCCAACATTTGAAATGTTCCAGTCTTGTCATTGTAAAACAGCGACTTTCTGGCCAATAAAATCATAACGTTCAGACGTTGTTGGTCTCTTCCTGATTCCCTGTCATCAGGGGTGAGGCTGGCCTTAATTCCGTTCCTCGGTTTCAGCATTGTTTTTCTCCTTCTTCTTTTCTCTCACTCATCTTGCACTACTGTCTCTACCAACTGTCTCCATTCCCCTCTATCAGATGTTTATGCCCATTATTGGAAATGCGGACGGAAGCCCCATCGTCCTCCTCATCATCATCATCATTGCTCGCCCAAGGATCGAAGCATAGTTGTCTTGAGGTCTGACCTCTGAACCTTTAATGATGTGAAAGCTGCATAAATGTTTACTCACCACCATGCGGCTGTACCCCGTATACGCGGCAGTTGTGGCTGCCGAGCGACAGTTTGAGGGCGGTGGCCATCCCCGCCAGCACCCCTCCACCCCCGCACGGTATCAGCACGACGTCCGGCTGAGCGACCACTGACAGAACTTCGAACACGATACTGCAACCAAAGTACGAGTGATGTCACAATCGATCGACAAGACGATGCTAAAATACACCAAGCACATCCATTAATGCATAATCATTGTTTTCCACCGGCTTTTGGTGGTGTCCAATTGACGGCTGACGTCACAAATTCAATGGGTTCAGACGTCTGGTAAACGTGTTCAAATATTCACACCACTTAGACGCCTTTAGCTAACGCACGTAACCGTACGCGAAAATTGGGCGCGATGTCAAACTTGAAATCGACTCCCATCTCGCGTCGGCGTCTAGAAAAAAACATTCACTAACCGCCCAGTAAGCGGTTCTACGTTCTACTCCGATCAAAACTAAATGTAAGTCCATTATAGTTGGAAATACATGTGCGTAGTCAGATATGATATCTATAACATTCACAGCTAACGAAGAACACACACATACTTAACACAAAGCTGCCTTTAAAATAATGTTATGAATAGAAGTATAATGCATCATATTATATTACCATACTACTTATAATAATAATAATGTTTATTTCAGACAAAAGACACACATGGAATAACAAATAGATGGTTAATAAAAAAAAATATATATATATATATATGTTCGTCCCATATATATATATATACATATATATATATATATATATATATATATATATATATATATATATATATATATATATATATATATATAGGACGAATGACGACATAAAGTGCATACCTGCCGTATCCAGCAATCAGTGTCAGATCGTCGAAGGGATGCAGGTAAATCATGTTTCCTTTTGCAACGTATTTGTTGACTGTTGTCTGTATTTGAGACTTGGGGACCTTCTCCACTTGCACCCCGTAGCTCTGGGGAAATGACGTGATGCGTACACGGAAGGCTCATTGTTAACTTATATGACAACAGACGCTCGTCACTTTTACGGTACTTTACTGTACTGCCCCTGAACATAAACCCAGTTTTACTGCTGTGCAATAGTGGATGATCCCGTATCCAGCCCCTACGACCTAGGCGGGTTACGGGACCAGTACGCAGTAAGCAGTAGCGACTAGGTAACCGCGACAATAACGTGTCCAACATGCAATATAGTCAGGGGGCTTAATCATAAAATTGTTCACATCGTTCTACATGCACCATTTTAATAGTAGACAACTAAAATATTAAATAAATAATATTATTATATGATGAGGTCACACAAAACTGATATGATGTTGTCACATAAAACTAGACACTGAAAGCAAGTTTAAAATAATGTGTCTTAAGACGCGCCTTAAAAGTGTTCACACACGAGATCAAAAGCAAATCCTCCGGTAGCGCGTTCCAGAGCGTCGAATAACACTTAGCTTTTTGAGCTCTTTGGGATGGCATGCATATTCTGTATAATTATGATATAATCACTTGAGGTTCTTAATAAAAAATAACTTATTTTTTGTTTTTGACGCAGAATTTCTAACCTTTTGGAAAACTTTGTCGACAATTTTGGACACTGCCTTGTCAGAAATAGCTTTCTGATAGTCCCGAAAACAGCTGTGGTCTTCTAGCATGGTGGTGACTTGTAAAACATGTATAATTCACAATATGACATATTTTGTAGTGGAGCATCTATGAAGTAGCTTGATGCTGTACTTTACTAACTTGAGCTTGATTTGTTACAGGAGAGTCTCTGTTGACTGTGAAACGCATGATGCTGGTCCAGGACAAGCTTGTTGTGGCCAGCCACACAGAGGACATGGTTGTTGGCGCCAGCATGCTTTTTGTGGCATATTTTGTCGTCAACATCAAACGTTTTAATACTTTCCTTCTTATTTTTTCTTACAGGGATAGGTCTGCATAAAGTTGAACTTTGACAGCATTATAATTGTTATGCTGATGTCATTTTATATTGTGGGACACATGCCCCCAACATTTAGTATCTTTTCTTGTTAATTAATTATCGGTTTTCTTGATGAGCATGCCATGTTTATGTTTGTGTTAGCTGTTTAGATACCTCATCAATAGGCATGTATTTTTTCTGTTGGCACCATTAATACATTTATCAACAATTGCTCTGTGTCTTGCTGTAATAGAAGAGCTCAGTGTATTGCCATTAAGCATCAGCAGAGTTTATATAGCAATGCTTTATTTTGATATTAATGTGATGTCCACACATCTGTATATACATATAGCGCAGTCCATGTGCAATGTTTTCTTCATACAGAGCAAGGTCAGAGGTGTTCTGTCTACCATTACATTAATAATAGGCCCTATTTAGTTGTAGCCCGTGTAGTCAGTCATTTTACCATCACGGTACTTAATAATCTCTGTATATTCGCTAATACAATACCTTAAAAGTACCATACGCCGCAAATATTATACTGTAAAAAATATGACACCATAAAAATTCCACGGGATATTCTACACTACAATTCCATATAAAATACGGTAGACGGAAACAATTCTACCGTATAATCAACAGTACAATTCCGCATAAAATACGGTACGCCGTAAAGATGTTACCGTATATTCTACAGTATTATTCCGTAAAAAATACGGTACACCATAAAAAATGCTACCGTATGTTATACAGTATTATTCCATAAAAAATACGGTACACCGTAAATCATATACCGTTAAATTTACGGTACTCCGTTGGCACGCGTGCTGCCAGTAATTTTACCGTAATTTTACGGTACATTTCTAAGAGTGTATAATAGGCACAACGTGTAGACTTTTTATTTCCCTTCGAGTGACGTCACCGTACTGGATTAAAGCCATGGACACATTGTCCAAATTACAATGTAAATAACTACGGTTGCACAAAAAACCTACCATACATACACACGCACGCACGCACGCACGCACACAACAAACACACACCCACGCTCACACACACTGTATTATAGTACAACAAAGACATTGTAGAAAAACGTAGCCGCTTTATATGTGACAATAACACAGTGTTTACTGCACAAGTGGAATATTTTCTTATCAACACCAATAAAAGACACGAAGGGTTGCTTGAAATTACCGATGCGAACCTGTATGATTGTTGCCCTGTTGGCCGGGGCTGTTTCCGGCATGATGACCGTCGCCTTCACTTGTCGCTGTTTAGCCATGTAAGCGATCGCCCGGCCGTAGTTTCCCGCTGACATCGTGATCAGCGCTTTGTCACACCCTCCCTGGAGGCTCGCGAACTGACTGACGACACCTCTCATCTTAAACGATCCTGTCAAACAGTGACAAAAAGTGCGGTATATAATATTAGCGTGCGTGCATGCATCCGTGTGTTCGTGCTTGCGTGCGTGCGTGCGTGTGGCTTTATGCTATTCACACTTTCGCAAGTTAATCAATAAAGGACTTAAACATCAAAAACAAAAGTAGGCAGTTTTTCAAGTCGTACACACATGGTAAATCAATATACCAATGTATAATTTACCGGTCACTTGCATACTCTCCAATTTCATGTACAGGTCCACAGAGTCGTCGACACCGAAGACTTGTGCCACGTGACACAGAAGTGGAGTATCCCGACAATGCTTGCTTTCTTCCACTATCTTCGCTGCACTTTTCAGTCGTTCTAATGTCAACAGATCACCCTCCGACTTGGCCATATTTTTGAACAAGGAAGAAGACACGGCTTCCACGTTTCTTATGATGCTGAAACAACGTTGCAATAGTTTCGCTGTTATAACTAAATACAGTTTTACGTTTTCACCTATTATTGGAATTGCGCTGGAAATATTAAGCCCAGCATACGTCCATGAGTGAGAAACCCTACGTGTGGCTACCGGTAAGCCTACCACGAATGCCTCTGACTCTTTGTTAGCCGACGAGCAGTCGCCGACGAAAACTCGGGCTTTACAAATGGGAAATCCCTAAGAAGGTGTTGGCGATATATTTTTCAAGATCGCTTAATTACGCGGCAATTGGTTCCAGTTCTTTCGGAACGCTTCATTGTCGCTACATGAACCGATTGGCTAGCGAGATGGCTCTGTTCTCGACAACTGCTGCCAGTGCAGATGGTAGAAGCCGTCTAGTCTGTAAAATCTATCTTTATCGCATCTTTAAATCAAAATATTTCAGTCTGCCTTTGTACGTTTGTTGTCAGCCAACTCCCCATAGAAGATGGTTTTTAGGAGGCGGTCACAAAGCACCCATTGCAATTCCTTGTTATGCGTGATCCTTGTCACTCTCGGTGCGTTTATAAACCTCGTCTAAGTCGGATTCGCTTAAGTCGGATATTCGCTCAACTCGGACAGAATTCCGAGTAACGTTTTTGTAATGTATTTCCCATAAAAATATTCATCTAAGTCAGATTACGTAAGTCGTATCTTCGCTTAACTCGGACTAACTGAGACGGTCCATTTGATCCGAGATTATTAATCATCATTTGTTACTAGAAAAGCTACAGTTGTATGGTTTGCCTTCACATATTTGTTGTATTTATTGTATACTGTGAATCCAACTCAGTTGAGTTGCTAATAAACTTGTGTTATTATTATTATCATTATGTGTTTTTCTCGCCTAAGTCGGATCGCAGCATTCGACAAAAACTTGGAGTACATCTACCAGATGAACTAATAAGTGAAACAGCTATTCCAAGAAAATTATCCAGACAGCCACAACAACGTACGTAGGCGTCACGTCTTCACTCATCTAATACAACTAACACCTCCCTGCCCATGGCACTACCAAGAACATGACGTTCCATTACCGGTATATCGTAGCCACCAGTAGACTAGAGGCACCAGAAGGTGTCGCACCATGTTATGAAGAAGTAAGACTATTTTAGGCGCCATCATTACCCTGATATCAGCGTGAACCAAAGTAAAACCGGAAACACTTCTAAAATGCTACAAAAAGCGGGATTCGTCGAAGGTATTGAACGTCAAGACGATGGCAACGACGAAGCAGCTGATTCGTTCAGAAACGGGGCAAGCTCGGCGAGGTATGTGGAGATGCCTACGATGGATGACTATGTTGGTATGGACGAGACTGCAGAAACTTCGGCTACTTTAAATAACGATCAGACCATCGGTGTCTGAAGAAAAGATAACAAAACTCAGGGACACACATTGCGCTTTGCGGACGCTGCGACACTATAGCTTGACGCTCAGCAACAGTGAAATCGAAGAGTTGAACGATAAGTGCGAGGCCATTTTCTTGAGACAGTTGCAACAAAGATTTATGCAGAACGAGATGCTTTACATTTATAATCAATAATAATTATTAAGGCTATAACGTTAGGGATTCGTGCCAAAATGTAGCATACAACTGTTCTGTTGCAATGTTGTGTGTTGCTTCTGGACATCAACATATGTAGAATTGCCGCAGTATCCAGTAACGTTCAAGCGTTATTGACATGTACCTAAGGGCTTTTAGAGGGTTACCTTTGATGTTAGCACTGGGATCCAGAAACATATCATCTTCGGTTAAAGCTACGATTCCATATGTACAGATGCGGCATGCGGAATGCGTTTTGCGTGATTCAATGCGTACGGAACGCAGTGCGTTTTCTCTTTCCGCTTCCGTCTAGGCGGCGTGTACATTCAGCATAAAAATATAAAATAGGGTGATGATGCACTTCTTCCACCAACGCTTCTACATGAACTGTTGGAAGTTTCCGAGACGGCATGTTTCAATCTTCAATACATACGCCGCCATTTTGAAAGTTGGGAAAATACCTATAATATAACATCACTCCCGGGAATTTCCTCTCCGATTCGTGTGCGGATACGATTTGAATCGTTACATGGAGCGATTAAATTTGCCGCTTCCGTATCCGCACGACAAAACGCATCCGCACACATGGAATCACTCCTATGAATTCCCACTATAGCCATTTGTTGATGCATGCCGCATGTCGTATTCGCTTGCCGCATCGGTACGTATGGAATCGTAGCTTTTTCAACTCGGATTAAATCATTCAGTCCGATTGTATCCGACTTAGGCGAGGTTTATTGTAGCGTCTCATTAAAATATACGTCACGCCTGAAAACGACACGTGACGTGGCAATACGTTTAAAAAATAATCTTAAGCGTAGGTCACGCAATTATAGTGTTTTATTATTATTTCCACACGCGTGCAATACGCTCAGCCCAATATGGGGTCCAATTATGATTTCATAATATAGCACACGTTCGAATACAACAGTATAGGTCCTGCAGGACCACGTTCAGAGTTTGCGTCGCATCGCGACGTCGTTTCTGTGTGCGTTTGATCGAGCACTTCAGTTTACACTCAAGCATGACAAATTGAGCCATTTACAAAACCAAGGCGTTCCTAATTGTAGGGATGGCGGCATTTTCGTCGAAAAACACATTAAAATACATTTCCTTTTGACAGGGCCATTTTGAATGCGGCGAACGCCGTGGTACATAAAATGTAAACGTTCAATATCTAGCGGCGGACCGCGACTGATTACGACGTCGCGCCGCTTGGTGCGAACTCCTAACGCGACCCTGCTGATTCTTGACGTCATGATGCGAACATCGCGTTGAAAATGACGCATGCGATGACAATACAATTATCGTTTATGTCATCGCATACAAAATGGCAGACGGACATTTTAAATTGTCTAAAACCGTATGACAAAAGACTGCGGCGATAGAGAACGTGGTCCCAACATTGAATTTCAGTCGACTAAATTCAGTCATTAGGAGTGTGAAATAAATATCAAATAAAATTATAGTATCTTTACGATTTGCGTTCTCCTGTCATATTGTACAAGTTTGGCGTTGAAACAGTAGCATAAGTAATCGGTATAGGCTTACATTAGATTACTCGGTTAATAACTCAATGGTACACCAACGTGGCAGTAAGCCCTTTATAATTATATATATATATATATAGCCTATATATATATATGTATATATACATATATATGTATATATATATATATATGATATATATCCCTATACAGTCTTCAACGTGGTAGTTACCAACCCACAATAAATATCAACATTACGCACATAGAGCTATTATTAGAGGTAAAGATTACCTAGGTAGAATAGTATTTTACTTAAATGGCCCTAATTAGTTGTCCTCCTGTTGGTCCTAACACTAATCATATGCCTCACACCAGGGAATACGCGTACACAATGAGGATGCGACTAATAACTTATGCCAGTTAGCCATGGGATTTCAAAATGTGTTGGCATATGCTAGGCCCCTGATCCCGTCTAAACATGACTAGGACTGTCTTAGGCTAACCCATGGCCATATGTTAGGGTTTCGTCATAAAGTAAACAGTAAAAATAATAATGCCATTGGCATTGCGGGATTACATGAGCGATAATGGAGATACATGTCACAGCGACCCAAAATTATACATTTTGGTAATATTGTTGAATATTTAATATTTCTAGTTTCGAGCTTTATATATTTTATATATCAGTGTTCTACTAGAGAATGACAACTAAGATATAGTGTAAACCAGATGATGGGGAGCAAATACGACCTTGCCCCGTCTATCAATCTTCTTCCGGTATACAGACTCCAGGGGTCGCCACAAGTTCATGTGGGGTTATATTTTTTTACAATGCAGAGGGTTCCAAATGTTCACATGGGGTCTCATAATGCAGAAGGTTACATTTCTAACTAGACGAACAATGAAGTGGGTGTGAGATTGGTGGACCATGTGGTTTCGTCTTATATTCTTCCATCTTATATACAAACACCACATTAGCATCCTCAGCAGGCCCATGACGAGGTCGTTTTGGGGGTGCGTTTTCAAACAAAGTGGATCTCATATGTGGTCTGTGGAGATTGGTCCCATTTTGTTGCCTGATTAAGCCTAATTTACACCCAGTTGTATTAATAAAAGCCAACACGCAGTGATAGTATATTGTTAATATAACTGACTTATTTACTCGAAACCATTCGCCGTGTGTGCAATTGTTTTGAATATGTTCATATTAATATAATAAACGAGACACCGACGAGTGTGGGTGTGTCCAAGTTATTTTTCAGAATAAACAGTTAAAGTGTAACATTTACAATCTGGTTTTCACTCAGTTAATACATTATATTTATCTGACGCGCAGAGGTTCCATAATTTATCATAAATATAATTAAATTAGTAAATTAACAAACCTTTATAAAACATGCCCGGTAAACAGAAGATTAGAAAAATTATTGTCCTCGTGTGGAATTTGAATTAAATTCTAGGTGTCAAGCAGTCATGTACCATATCTTGTACAGCACACTGACTCCAGGAAAGACAAACTGTATTTTACAACTATACGGAACACAAAATATACATAATAATTGATAATTAAGGCCCTTCATATATGCTTACCTCCTCATCAGCGATAAGACTCCCCTTTCTGACGTCTACAAACATGCAACTTGCAACTACAATATTTCGGCAACCATGCAGCCACACAATTACACGATTTCTCATTCGCACGCGCAATTTAAAATAGGTGAAGCTAAACTTTATTTTGTATTGGTCAAATACAATTATTCTGCGAAATTCGCGTTCCAGCTCAATAGTTGAAAATTATTATTTGTGTTAAGCCAGATGAGTTTGTTTGCCGGGTTGGCAGCTTGTAAGAAATACACTTGCTACACATCTTAAATTGTTGATTGTTGAGAATAGCCTCTTTGACAGTCGGTAGTTACCTTATTTCGTTCACTTTTTAACAGAGTTCTGATGAGAAATAATGAATTATTTTATATGGCTTAATTTATGTGCTCATAATTGTTAAATCATCGTCACCACGTTCATTCACCAGTGTTTTGTCTGCACCTGTCACCTCTGAGTGACTACAATTAGGACTCATAATTTTACGTTTGGTGTAAAACTGACTTCTTGTGTATTTGTTACCCCATGCGTTTTCATAACAGGAAACCCTGGGATAGTGAGAAGTCCTTCCGCATGGCTAATTGGATGAAATGGTCCGTTGACACACATTCCTCTAGTGACTGCCCTTGTCACACATGGCACTGGGGACAGACTCCTGAGCCAGGTTCCCATACATTCCGTGATGATCACTTAATTGATAACGGTTCCCCTTTATCATCTGCACAAATCAGGCTTTCTTGACATTCCTTGTAATGCTTGAACATTATCCAGCGGCTTTTAGGAGGGGATTAAAGCTTTTGAGAAACATGGAATACAATTAGTGCTTCACATTTTAAAGATGCAATTTTGAGGGGAGTTCACATTTTGGAGAAAGGGGGTTCACAAAAAGGGGGTTTATGTGAAACCCCCCACTCCCTGGCTACGGGCCTGCGCCTAACCCTAACTACCTAAACTCAACTTGGTGAGGGTACACGTACACCCCTTTAAACTAAATCGGGACCACCTAATAGGCGGACAAGACGGACATGTGCGGATAAAGTACGATTTTGTTCCCGTTTCACTAATTTAATACTCCAAAATAGTGTTTACAGCACTGAAATGTTTCGTTCTATCAAAGAGTTACATCTTGTAATGATTGCAGCTGACGAACCGCCGAATGTCGTAATGAAATACTACAGCAGACCATTCGTGAAACTGTTCCTAAAGTTGTAAGTCGAGTAGCCCGAATGATGACGCTGAAATATATAAGGGCCTACAATTAGCAAAACTGACAATTTCACACCTATGTACAATTTGTAGTACTAAAATGAAAATTAAATTGCATCGCAGGGGCGGACCCAGAGAGGGTAGTCTGGGGCACAAAAACCATAGGCTTGTCTAGGGGGCCTGGTGGACACGTGCCCCCAGACCTTTGAAATTGTGCGTGACCGTGACCCCTAGACCCTTGGAAATGTGCCCCCGTACGTTCCGGTTTCAATAAGCTGAAATTACGGCGACGAATTTTTGGAAAACAGCACCTCCCTCGTCATCAGATGTGCCGAGACAGCATAAGCTGCAGTTACGGTGGCGCGGGAAAAATGTCTACACCATTTAATTGATTCGGCCGCCAGTGGAAATCATTGTGCCCCTCCTAGATTACCCTAGTTGGACACGCCCCTGAAAACTTCCACTGGCGGCCGGACCAAAATTGGTGTAGTAGACATCTTTTCGCTGTCGCGCCGCCGTAACTTCAGCTTCTCAGCTGCCGCTGTCTCGTCGGCTCGACTGGTGACCATCGGAAGACGGGAACGAGGTGTTGTTGAAAAACGGAGGGAGAGGGAGGAGAGTGTGGGGGGAGGAAGGAAGGGACTGGGTGAGAGAGGGAAGGACGGACGGACGGATGGAGAAAGTGAGATAGAGAGGGAGAGAGAGATAGTGTGATGTATAAAAAACACTTATTGAACGACATCGGGTAGTATGCACAAGTTGCTTCAGAATGTTATATTGGGCGAGCTAGCAGACGACAAGACGACAGGCAGGCAGGCAGGCAGGCAGACACACACACACAGATACATAGAATAGACATAAAGGCACAACATATATCAGTGGCGGAGATTAGCGGAATCAGCCATTTTCCGATGACGTAATCAAACGTGACATCACGTACATTGATACGACGTAGCCTTGTCGCTAGTGTAAAGTCGGCGAGGAATTCAGCTATTTTTAATTGCATTGTAAGGGAACAGGGCAATTTAAAATAATTGTCCACGACATATTATCATTACATTTACGAATAATATCGTGCAGTCACGTCCATACATGTAATTGGAATGACGTCACAGACGCCCCTAGGAGATGCAACCAGAGCGTCAACCGACGGAGATGACCACGGATTCAGTTGGCGATCCGACTAATGCTAAATTCAAACAAGGTGTAAAAAACCATATTAAAGAAACTCCAAAGAATAAGTAATTAAGGATTAAATCTATTAAATCTACACATAAATATTTGTATAGGTTTAATCCTCAACAACACAACACGTGCGTTGTTCACGTAGAATGTTTATCGGAAAAAATTAATTATGAAGAAAATAAAGCCGAGGATGCGCTAGCGTAGCGTAGGGCATAAGTCCAGGTTTAGTGTAGGGCATAGGTTAGTGTATCGTAGGGCGAATCTCAGTGGCCTGCCCAAGCAATCCAACAGCCTCGAAAACTCATGGGGAAAGGAAACATTGCAGCCCAGACAATCACGTCTCCATTCTCTGGGGAACTGGACGAATTCAGCCCAGTCAACGCCACAGCATCGCCCTCTCTGGGAAACTGAAACAGTTCAGCTCAAGCAACACCACAGCCTCGCCTTCTTTAGGGAACTGAAACAAATCAGCCAAACCATTCCCACAGCCTAGACCTCTCCGGGGAACTGAAACAATTAAATCACAGCAACACCACAGCCTCACCTTCTCTGAGAAATTGAAACAATTCAGTCCAAGCAACACCACAACATTGCCCTCTCTGGGGAACTGGAACAATTCAGCCCAAGCAACACCGCAGCCTCGCACTCTCTGGGGAACTGAAACAATTCAACCCAAGCAACACCACAGCCTCGCAATCTCTGGGGAACTGAAACAATTCAACCCAAGCAACACCACAGGCTCGCAATCTCTGGGGAACTGAAACAATTCAACCCAAGCAACACCACAGCCTCGCAATCTCTAGGGAACTGAAACAATTCAACCCAAGCAACACCGCAGCCTCGCACTCTCTGGGGAACTGAAACAATTCAACCCAAGCAACACCACAGCCTCGCAATCTCTGGGGAACTGAAACAATTCAACCCAAGCAACACCACAGCCTCGCAATCTCTAGGGAACTGAAACAATTCAACCCAAGCAACACCACAGCCTCGCAATCTCTGGGGAACTGAAACAATTCAACCCAAGCAACACCACAGCCTCGCACTCTCTGGGGAACTGAAACAATTCAACCCAAGCAACACCACAGGCTCGTCTTCTATAGGGAACTGAAACAGTTCAGCCCAAGCACCACCACAGCCTCGCCTTCTATGGGGAACTGAAACAGTTCAGCCCAAGCAATGCCACAGCCTCACCCTCTATGCCTTTCTAATTGACCAATCTGATTAATCTCATATAATATTATATATAAACACGTCTAGACGTGTGTATATATATATATATATAAGTACACACACAAATACATACATGTCAAACTTACATATATAAATACATGCATACACGTCATACATACATACATACATAACACCTGTTGTAGATACACCTGTAGTCCCCGTCTGTGGAAGAGGATATGTGATTAGTCACCGCGAATGTCTCATCTCTCATGCTGTCGGGCACAATGAGAACATTTACTTTTCATCCTTTTAAAGCAATTTTTTTGTAAAAGAAATGATGTTGTAAAATATACTGTATAATTGTGTTACTTGTATTCAACATTATAGACTTGCAAGACAGTTGGTATTTCCTCAACCTATATACGCTTCGACAAATGTGTCTAGGGTCATTCATCAAACGAGCTGCAGCCGCGGGAAGTTTCCAATAACAGTGAACCACAATATCAAGCTCGGGTTCTACAATTAATAGGGAACAGAACTGAAGACATGCTACACATTGTGTTTAATTAAAATGATGAGAAGACAATTAACGTGGCTTGAGTGCATGAATAAAAAAACGGACAATCCAACAGCAATGCCCATACATTCTGAACATCGTAACAGCGCTAACCACCCTTCAGTCTTCGCTGGTCAGAACTCAATCCCACCGGTGTGATTCTCCAGTGCTCTTCCACATACTAATATCAACGGTCGTGTGTAGATTGTAGTGCATTTGTCTTTTGATAGCAGAGATATTTAGACAGTGTTAACAAATAGAGTAAATACTATACATCATGTACTGGAAAATAGTTGTATAAATTATGTAAACATCAAATAAATGGTGATAGAACAGTTAATTTTGAATTAAAACTGACTTAAATCACGACGACGTCTGTCAAAGCAGCACCTATAGATGTCAACAAGACCGTGTGTCCTAACGACGTCCTGCGACTGACGTGTCGCAGTTGAGATTGCCTTTAGTGACAAACTCGTTCATTGTGGTTCAGTAACATAGATCTATAAAACAAATTACGAGGAGGCTCTTTGCCGACTGTTTGATCTTTAAAACAATGATGCACACCCTATTCTGGGGCGCAATGATGTAATCTAGTCCGCTTTGCATGCTGGTCAATACTATCTTCTGTCCGTTCACAATACGTCTGATTCATCTCCAGCTGACGGCAGTAGTACGACAATAGTCGCTGGCGGTCTTTCGCCGCGTCCTTTTTGGTGAAATAGATAAATCTATTTCTAACTGATAACGGAAGAAACAATGACGAGTTCGAATCAGAATCAGACTTTTCCCTTGGCGGCTGATAGGCAAAGTGTTGTTGGAGGCTGACGTGTGTGCACGAGGAGCTGAGTTTAGTGGAACCAGTGACCGGATACTGGCCCCGGTGGTAGTTCGGCAGACTGGATAGCAGGTCGAACTGGACTTCTAGTGGAATTGCCTGTCCGTGCTCTTCTAAAGATTCGTGCTCACAAAACGGGAATCTTGCAACTCCGTCTGTACTGTGCGCTGCCAGAGCTTCTTCGATCATATGCTGTTGAGATGTTGGCAGATTCCAGCTGTTAGTGTATCTGGAATGATGTCGATATTAACACGTTACATGTGCGTGTGTGTATGTGTGCGCTCGCGTGCGTGTGTGTGTGTGGAAGGGTTGAGATACTGGCAGACAGGTCAACAGTTTTACATCCATCCATTTCGTATATATTAGAAACTTTATATACATAGAGTGGTTGTCCGCGCGGGCGCGCGCGCGTGTGTGCGAGTACATGCGTGCACATGGGTGCGTGCATGTGTGGACGCGTGCGCGCTTACAAAATTACAATACTGTTTATTACTATTTCTTAGACATGGAAACCGATTGAACTTTATAAGAAAATAATGTTCTTATGCAGAACAGAACAGATTTGATAAATGTGTGTCAATACATGAAGTAAATATTTCGGAAATTTGGACTACCGTATACGGCCGTGATATGCTGATTTCTTAGTTAAACGCACGATACGCACCTGTGATCAGGATTATCCATGTGTGCATTGTACTTCAACACATGCACGAAGAGAGACTTGAGACGAAACTCGCCCTTGTTGCATGCTTCGGCAGAGTGAAATACCGTTCTGATGGCCGACTGCAGGGCAGCCATCTTCTTCTTGTAAATCTGTGTTGTGCGATTCTTTTTACCTGAAATTGACATTGAAATAATAATGCTCAGTGTAGGATAATTATAAAACTTAAACCTAAAATGCATTCGTATTTAATTACAGTAATGATAATATATTTATACATGCATGCACACAGTTATAAATAATTCGTGTACCCCAGCATGTACAGGCCCGTAGCCAGCTTTTCACAATGGGGGGTTCACATTTTACCCATTCAGATTCCAGGGGGTGCCACAAGTTCATGTGGGGTTATATTTTTTTACAATGCAGAGGGCCCCCACATGTACACGGGGGGCTCATAATGCAGAAGGTTACATTTCTAACTGGAGAAACAATGAAGTGGGTGTGAGATTGGTGGACCGTGTGGTTTCATCTTAAATTCTTTCATCTTATATGCAAACACCAGATTAGCATCCTCAGCAGGTCCATAACGAAGTCCTGGGGGTGCGTTTCCAAACAAAGTGGGACTCATATGTGATCTGTGGAGATTGGTCAGATTTTGTTGCCTGATTAAGCCTAATTTACACCCAATTGTATTCATAAAAGGCAACACGCAGTGATAGTATATTAATATAACTGAATTATTTACTCGAAACCCTTCGCCGTGTGTGCAGTTGTTTTGAATATGTTTATATTAATATAATAAACGAGGCACTGAAGAGTGTGGGTGTGCCCAAGTTATTTTTCAGAATAAACAGTTAAAGTGTGACATTTACAATCTTGTTTTCACTCAATTAATACATTATATTTATCTAATCTGATGTGCAAAAGTTCCATAATTTATCATAAACATAATTAAGTTAATAAATTAACAAACCGTTATAAAACATGCCCTGTAAATAGAAGATTAACAACATTATTGTCCTCTTGTGGAATTTGAATTAAATTCTATGTGTCAAACAATCAAGTACCATATCCTCTACACAACACTCACTCCAGGAAATACTAACTGTATTTTACAACTATACGGAACACAGAATGGCTATAATAATTGATAATAAAGGCCCTTCACACATTCCTGCCTCCTCATCAGCAATAAGGTTCTCCTTTCTGAGATCTACAAACATACAACTAGCAAAGTCAGTACTTCAGCAACCATTCAGCTACACAATTACACGATTTCTCATCAGCACACGCATTTTTAAATAAGTGAAGATAAACTTGATTGTGTATTGGATAAATATAATTATTCGCATTCCAGCACAATAGTTGAAAATAAAATTATGATTTGTGTTAAGCCAGATGAGTTTGTCTACCGGGTTTGCAGCTGGTAAGAAATACACTTGCTACACATCTTAAGTTGTTCATTGTTGAGAATAGCCTCTTTGACAGTCGGTAGTTACCATAATCAACATACTGAAAATAAAATGCCACACCTCTCATTTATTTTTTAAGTTCTAATGAGAAATTATTTTATATGGCTTAATTTATGTGTTCATAATTGTTAAATCATCGTCACCGCGTTCATCCACCAGTATTATGTTTGCATCTGTCACCTCTGAGTGACTACAATTAGGACTCATAATTTTATATTTGGTGTAAAACTGGCTTCTTGTGTATTTGTTACCTCATGCGTTTACATAACAGGAGACCCTGGGATAGTGAGAAGTCCTTCTGCATGGCTAATTGGATGCAATGGTCCTTTGACTCACATTCCACTAGTGACTGCCCTTCTCACACATGGCATTGGAGACAGACCCCTCAGCCAGGCTCCCATACATTCAGTGATGATCACTTAATAAATAAGGGTTATCTCTTTAACATCTGTACAAATCAGGCATTCCTTGTATTATATTTATAATGCTTGAACAATATCCAGCAGTTTTTTTAATGCTTTTGAGAAACATAGAATATAATTAGTGGTTCACATTTTAAAGATGCAATTTTGAGGGGGTTCACATTTTGGAAAAAGGTTCACAAAAAAGGGGGTTCACAGTATTCATGTGAACCCCCTGGCTACGGGCCTGATGTGTACAATGTACACTGATTCGTATATGAACAATAATAATACTTCATTACATAATTAAATATAACTGCATCAATGATGATACTGATTGTGTACATTTTTATTTTTGTATTATCAACATTATTACGTACTCCAAAATAGAGAAATGTCAAGTTTTACACACTGTGTCATTAAACATTCAGAAAAATTAAATGATTTAACTGTCTGTGATCTTCTTCACAAGAACCCTTTTTTTGTGAACCCCCTTTCTCCAAAATGTGAAAGCCTCCCTCAAATTTAATCTTTAAGATGGGAACCCCAAATTGTTTATGCTAAGATTATTCCCTGTGTCTCAAAAGCGTGAACCCTCTCCTAAAACCTGCTGGATGTTGTTCAAACATTACCCTGCATGCCAGGGCAGCCTGATTGATACATATGTCAAAGGGATAACAAATACACAAGAATCCAATTTTATTCTAAAGGTACATGACTCCAACTTGTAATCAATCAGAGGTGCAGACAAAACAGTTATACTAATGAATTTATGTGAGTGACTCAATTTGATATCAACATTTCACTGTATAATGACAATGGTTCTGATGACAAGGGGTGACAATGATTTAACACTGATTAAAGAACAAATACGAGCACAGAAACAGTGTACTGGGCCATATAAAAATAATTCTTGGTTTATCGACAGAACTCTATAAAAATGTAAATGATGGGTGCTGTTTTAGTATGCTGATTGAACTAACTACCGAGTATCAAACGGCTATTCTCAGCAATCAACAAATTAAGATGTGTAACGAGTGTATTTCGTACATGCGACAAACCTGTAGAGAAATTCATCTAGCTTGACACAATTCAATTTGTTTGAACAATAACAAATAAAGTTTAACACCACCTATTTAAAAAAGCGCATGCTGGTAAGAAACCGTGAATTTATGCGGCCTGAGTTGTCTTTGCCGAAATCCTGTTGTTGCTGGTTGCATAGTTATAGACCTCAGAAAGGGGGGCCTAATCTCGGCAAGAAAATGTGAAGAAGCTTTATTCTCAATTATTACTTTCATTTTGTTTGTTAGCTGCCAAATACAGATAACATTTCGTGCGGTCAGTGGGGCCTAGAGGTTACGTTACTCGATTGTTTGATACCTATAATTTAATTCAAATTCCACACGAGGAAATGTTTTCTAATCTTCTATTTATTGTATGCATTTTATGAAGGTTTATTAAATTACTAACCGAGTTATGCTATTGATAAATTGTGAACATTTTGTGCTGCAGATCAGTTACATATATAATTTATTAATTCACTGAAAACCATATTAATGTCACCAAATTGTAACACTAAGTGTTTACTCTAACAAAACTTGGACACACCCACACTCCTCGGTGCCTCGTTTATGATATTATTATGTGCATATTTATAGATATATATATATATATTCAAAACTGCACATATGGTGAAGTGTTTCTAGTAAATAATTCAGTTGTGTTAATAATAAAATATCATTGCCTGTTAGCTTTTATGAATAAATTGGGTATAAAAAAAATATAAATTATGCTTAATCAGCAAAAAAATGGGACAAATTTCCAAACCACATATAAGAATACCACTCCCCACCCCCTGAAACAGCCTAGCTAATGGCCTGCTGGTGACGCTAATGTGTTTCTTTAACATAAGATGTGACCCCTCGTTGTGAAAAGTTGGCTACGGCTTGTCCAGAAACATGGATTGGGGACATACCAAAAAAAACACATAACCTAATAAGATCCATAGCAGTGCGTGAGCGCTGAGGACAAAACCCCTAAGAACGTAATGTTCGGGATGACATATAAAACTAGCATGACTGGACTGTCATTAAACCTATGTAGGCAAAACCAATGGGTAACTGGGGGAGCCCGGTTCAAAGATCATATCAACACGAGGTCTCCATTCAAGTGTATAGGACAACATCAGGTTAGTGGAGTTCATGACATCATGGCCAAAGATGCCACAGTGTTCGCCAGAGAAAATAACATCTGGAATCAGGGATCAACTTACATACTGCTACAATTGTTTAGTTGTTCTAAATCATTGTCATTTTATTGCTTCGTATATTTTGTGCAGGGTATTGCGCTACCAACACAGTGTTCGTAATAATTGTGCAAATATAAATTTGAAGCAATAAAGTCTTGTACATGACAGAAAAATGTTGGGTGACGATCAAATGATAGTTTATGACATCGTAGATTGTGTGAATATATACTTACCACATGACTTGCTAGCAGGACTCTGTCGTCTTTTTGAGGCAATACTTTGGCCTCTGTTGACGATGTACTGCGCTCGTTGCTCTATGTCTCTTGGAGTGTGGACACGATAGAGCAAAGGCGGACCTCTCTGGCAATCAACCGCAGCACCTGTAGATCCTGACAATAACTGTCCACACTTGCTATGCATAAAGCCAACGTAGTTTTCACTCTCTAGAAAGTAGCATATGCTGCGCTTGCTGACGACATACTCAGCAAACATAAACACCCCTTGTGTAACCTGAGAATAGGCTGCCAAATCCAGCAGTGTTTGGTGGAAACTGGCAAGGCTGTGGTTGTTCTTTTTCAAGAAACCACAGTCATACATGGCGTGCTCCAGATCCCAAATCATAATTCCTGCATTGTCGATTTTCTTGTATACATCTGGGTAATCTACAAGCAGATGCAGTGTTGTTATTGAACAACTGGTTGAAACATGGAACACGTGTTCTTGTTCTTTACCACACATGATTAGAAAGTTTGTCCCTGGAAATTTACTCTGAAAAAAATACGCATTATAAGTATCACTGTGATGCTGACGAATGGACCGTGATGTGTACGAAAACATTCTATAAAGCACCCAATTCAGATTCTTATAGGTATCTTTATGTTTCTTTCATTTTACCTTTCGGTTCCCTAAGAGAGCAGTATATGTGATCTTGGTTTGGCTGTAATCTTCCACGATATTCTGGCTGTGTTGATGATGCTTTGCCATCTACAGCTGTGGCCATCCTAGCACATGTAACACTGTAAAAGAAATAACATCATTATCATACCTGACCATGCAGATCAACATATTGTATGTTGCTTCATAATTTATTTTTTAACAGCTAGGATATGGTAAAATAGTGCAAATGATTTTAAAGCAATCTACCGAGTACAACGCGTTGAGTGAATACACTTATACCGAAGGTATGCATGTTTTAAAATTGGTGACACAGATATAGTATTAAAAAGTAAGTCTTAATAAAATGTTGTTCAGCATTTACCTGGCCTCTGCCTGGCCTCTCACTACATGAACACTTAAATTATGCACTGTTGGACATCACATCGGGAAACCAACGGGGCCGGGCGTTGCTGTTGAAAATGTTTTCGATTACAGTATAATTTTTTTTAAACAACGGTGCATGCATGACTGTCGACTGTCATTTAACTTTTTATAAACAATTTCGATACTTTATTCTCATTATTCCAATTTTTTTCAAATTTTACTTGGAAGTACCATGCAACTGTAATGGTGATCACCCGCATTAAAAAACACTCAATTTATTATTGGGGATTAAGCCCCTCTCTCAACATTGGAGGGGCTGACACATGGGGTTCTGAAGCCTAGGCTATGGCTATAACTATAAGAACTATTTTAGATTTTTACCATTTTTTATGCCATAAATTAATAAAAGAATTAATACAAAACAGGCATTTCAGCTACAATCAACAATACCACACCATTAGTTATAGAATTTTCTAGTATTCTGTAATATTATTTCACTAAGCTCGGGAGATTTATATGCGCTTTAGAACAATAATTTGTATTTATTAGCAGTAATAAAAAAAAGCGCGCTCTTTGTACCAATATTGACGTGTGTGATTGGACCGACGCCACTTTAACGCCAACATTTGTTAAGTGTGTGCTCATTGGCGCAGGCTATTAGTGTCTTCGTCACATTTCACAAGAGCTGCTCAGTTGACCTTTGGTTTTGAACGAGTATTGCGCATCCGACTGACAAAATATCGATACTTTTATCATTCGAATAACTACATATAATGGTAAGTATGTTTAATCAAACAACAAACATGTGGTACTTCAATGTATTTAATTTACCACCCACTTGTCATTACGATCATCATTTAAATATTTATGCGGGAATTGGTCGGTTTGTAAGGTAGGGGTCGGAAGAATTATTTCTCTTCGCGCAGCCGCACTCGCCATTTTGGAATTGGGAGTCATCGAGTAATTAATCTCGGATACCCTCTTTGTTTTCCACCAATGTAAGTTCATGTTCTTCGTGTACAACTTACAAACATTCTTTACGTTTCCGTAAACAAGTAATTAGTTCGGTCGTTTGTTAAATTTTGCGTAATATTCAAAAAACATTGTCTGCTTCTTCCTTCGCACAGCAGCCATTTTGGAAGTGTGGCTTGCGCAAACTCAAGCGCAGTCGCAAATCCAAACGAAAAATTGTTTGATTTTGCGCTCTTCCAACTTTGATTGTTTATCTCGGGGACGGGAGCTTGTTGAAGTTTTAAATAATAATGCATGTAAATGCGCCGAACCTTCTGTTCAGTAATATAAAGCAGACGCGTACACAAAACACGAACAAATCATATTTCAACGGACGTTACCTTTCGTTATTTCCGAGGATGGTGACTCGCAAAAATGACCAAGTGTAGTTGCATCAAATTTATGGCGGAGTTGAACATTTCCTGCTCATAATTTTGCAAGTTTGCTAATCTCAAGTTCTCAACATGGTACTAGCTAAGACAAAATACCGTTAATTACTTAATAAATTCCGTAGTTTCAACCCAGACAAAGTATTGTGAATTTGTGTAGACCAACTCGTCAGTCTTTTAAAATAAATAATATATAAAGTTCTATAAGACTTGATCTAACTGTCTGGAGGATTCAACTGTTATTTTTGCAGTTTAGCCTTAAGGATTCTGATTTAACCATTAATACAGTCACCCACAGTTGCCAAACTTCTCCACATAGACCCTGTCTACAATACATACAGCCGGGTCATGTGATAAAAAAATTACATTTGATTACATATACCAAACCTAACAATATTTTTGTGTTAGTTCTTATGCAAGGCATTTGTTATAACGTCACAGCATCACACCTGTCCGTTAATATTTACATTTTCACCACGAATGGGATATTACTGTGAATTTCATTGACTTATAACAAAAAATGCCCAACCAAGCAAACATTGCCATGAGTGTTAACAAAATACTGAAGCAAAAATCAACGAAATGTTTTTAATATAGATTATCAGTGAAATTTAAATCAATTTATGAGTGACTATGAAATATGAATTGATCTTAAAGTTTTTCATTGATGCTTTAAGGTTTTCATAGACGCTTTAATTCATTACTATTTTGTGAGCGAATAGTACATTTTTAGTACAAAGGTAAGTATTATGGGTCAAGTTTTCAGCCAATATATATGGCTAGTTATCATAAATTTTCTATTTTATGAAGTATAGGTCTAGACAAACATTTTATTGTATAAATTCTGTCATTTGAATAACTCTTGATATCAAAAGCTAGTATCTCATTAGCTAAAAAATTACATGTATACATTTTTAGAGTGACATATTCATTTAATTGAGCCACAGTAATTGATTACATGTGGGGCCAGACTTTTCCCACTTAGCAGAAATTTTTAAGTTGTAGGTGTTGGCATTACAGTTTTCGGATGGGAAATTACACTCGCTTCCCCCAATTCTGCATTTTTACGTAATTGGTCCACACATTTTCTTACTGGGAAATTTATGTATTTGTTGCACACATGGCCCATCTAGTTCTCTGACAGTTCTATTGGCTCAACTGTGATTTCACATTGTCTTGTGAATCCATTCACTGCAAATAGAGTAGCAAATAAAAATGGAGTACTATAGAAACAACATGTGTGTGTCCAGTAAAATCAACAAAAGTTGATTGGGTATGTTTTCAGCTTTTCTAAGACCACTCCCACTTTTACACGTGCAGTTTGTTGAATGCTGTTTAAAAGTTGTTGTTCTCTTGTAGGGTGGGGTAAATGAGTAAATCGTCCAGATGATGCATTCTATGAATGGAACGATGAACTCGGGTATGAACTCAACCATCAACTCCAGCATCATGAGTGATGCTATCAGTGAGCCGAGTTCGCCCGAGAGTGCCTTTGACGACTCTGACCTACTCAACTCTGGGGTCACTGATGACGTCACGTCGCAGCTCATGGCTGCTGGGCCAATCGGTGTCGCCGCTGCAGCTGCCATAGCAACGGGGAAGAAGCGAAAGCGTCCACACTCGTTCGAGACAAATCCTTCGATAAGGAAACGACAGCAAACCAGACTGATGAGGTACGTGGAGATCTGGGTGCGAGATAACGGGAGATTGCAAGTTTAGGGGTTGTTGATATTTTACCAACTTATTACTTTGCAGAGCCAACCTTTATTTGATGTGGTTTGCGTTAACAATTACTTCATACTGGCCACAGGAATCATAGTCACATACAATGACGTGTATCAAACACACTGGCATTGCTTAACTTTTATGATCAATCATAAATCGGTTAGTCGATCATTGAATGGTGAGATATTTTAAACCATTGATCAGTTATGGAAATTGTACAAATTCCAAACATTAGATTATAGTGTACAACAATTGTTGGTTGTTGAAATAAAAAATAGATAGGACATGTCATGAGTGAAAATGCACCCATACCAAAATAACTGTTGAAAGTTACTGTAACTTTTTGAATACTTTGATAAATAAATTTGCTACTATATATGTGTTATGCCATTTTTGTTAGTGTAATGGTGAAGCTTAAATCATTTGTAGGAAGCTGAAGAGTACAATAGATGAGTACATCACGCGAGTGGGCCAGCAGGCGATCGTACTGTGCTGTCTCCCTGGAAAGTCAAGTCAGTCGTCAAGTTCATACAAAGTGTTTGGTTCCCAGCCTCTCGAAGCTGTCGTGAGTGTTGATCCTAATCCATCAGTCAGCTGCCATTTCTGTTGCATCTTTTTTTCTGAAATTTGAGACTGACAAAGTTTGTTTACGTGGCTGCCATCTCTTGCAGTTGGTGATGTTGTAGACTCCTAGTGGTTATGCCTTTGGCATATAGTTTACAACCGGGGCTATATTCAGACTTCAGACTGTTTATTACCAAGTAACATTTAAAATGTACAAGGAATTCTTGGTGTTGTGGCGTCACCATACAGATGCCCCCCATCATGCACACGCAAAATATACAATCAGAAACTGGTAACATAATAAATTAGAAACTTTCATTTTTCATATCCAAGAATCATGTTAAATTACCTGGTAGAGGCTTTCGTTGACGTGTCACGCCGACTTCATCAGTACCTATGACGTCATCGTACACGTGAGGCAGTTCGTAATTGCCCTCGTCTCTGTTGATGGGTGTTTTGGTTTTTCTGATCCAGATGGCTTCTTTGATATGCCGAATTCTTCTGTTGGGTTCTTTGTCTACAATTTTCACTCCCTCCCAGTCTATGATATGGTTTTCAGTTGTCGTATGGTCTGTAAGGGCGGATTTATTGATGGTAGACATCAATCTTTTTTTCCCGCTCCTTGTGTATTTCTCATTTTTCGTGTTGTCTACGTCCTTTCTGTGTTCCTCCAGTCTTGTTTTGAGTAGTCTTCCTGTCTCCCCAATGTACTCAGCACCACAATTCTTGCACGGTATTTGGTACACCAGTTCGCCCTGTTCTTCTAGCTGTACTTTGTCCTTGGGATGTTATTGTCTCACACCTGTTCATAAGGGTTCTGACAACTCCCAACTTCTGATGTTTGGGGTGGTGGGATGCAAAATTCAGGTATTGGTCAGTGTGCGTCTTCTTCCTGTACACTGTGGACTTCACACTGCCATCTTCCTTTCTGGTGAACTTTGCATCCAAGAAGGGCATGCTGTTGTTCTCTTCATCTTCCCGCGTGAAAATGATGCTACCTGTGGGGTCTACAGTGTTCATGTGTTGTAATTTCTTTGCCTTTCCTGTGTGTACCAGGCAAATTACATCGTCCACATATCGCTTCCAGTTTCTCGGTTGGCAATCGACTGGTGCTGTGGCTATGATTTTCTGCTCCAGATCCTCCATGTACAGGTTCACAACAATGGGGGACACTGGACTGCCCATGGCTACCCCAAACTTCTGTTGGTAAATTTCTCCTCCAAATCTGAAGTATGTCGTCTCCAAGACAAATTTCAACAACTCCATGATGTCGTCTACGTTTATATTTGTTCTCTTCTTTAGTGTCTTGTCATTCTCTAGTCTTTTTCTGATGACTTTGCAAGCTTCTCTGAATGGGGTCTTCGTGAACAGTGACACAACGTCATATGACACAAATGATTCTCCTTTTTCCATTCTCAGCTTTGTCATTTCTTTCACCAATTCTTGTGAATTTTCCGTATGGTGTTCGGTTTTTCCAACAAGTGGTTGTAGTATGTTGGCCAATTCTCTGGATATTCTGTATGCTATTGTCTGTGTGTAATCGACAATTGGTCTGAGTGGCACCTTCTCCTTGTGGATTTTTTGTGATCCATACATCCGTGGTACTTTTTCTAGCGTAGGATATAAGTACCAGTACTGATCTTTGGTGATCTTCCCCTCCTTCTCCAAGGAATTTACCATTCTGATGAGTTCTGCCTTATATTTCTTGGTCGGATCCTTCTTTAACTTCTCATATGTCGCTTCATCACTTAGCATTTCTTTAATTTTTTCCTGATATTCTTTCGTTTCCATGATGGCTGGCCTTTCCCTTGTCCGCTGGGAGTATGGTGATGGACTTCTCCTTCTGCAGCTCTTTCAAAGCTGTTCTTTCTTGTCTGGTTAGGTTCTGTTTTGGAACTTTTGCTGATTTCAGAACTCCCGCGATATCTGCACGAAGTTTGTCTTTTTGTTCTTGTGGTAGTTTCCATGTCGCTTGTTCTGCCGCTACGACGAACTCCTCGGTTGGTACTTTTTTTGGCGTTACCGCGTAATTTAGTCCCTTCGCTAATATCTTATTCTGGGCCCCGGACAGTTTGTATTTCGACAGATTTATCACCCACCTTTTTAGCTGTGTTCCGGTAAGGTCAACTTCGTTTGTTCTGTCTCTCTTCGCTTCCAAACGCCGAATTTGTTGTTGATGGCGCCATTTTGTTTTCTCATGCGTACTCTCGCTGACATGCGCGGTGTGGCGCGTGACGTTTTGTTGTTCTTCCCTTGACAACGAAGTAAACAGCTTTGTTTCTAGGGCGAGTTTCTTCTCTTTAAACGTGTCCAATTTGTTGTTTATGACACGTATTCTCTCTCTCACTAGTTCCTTCCTGGCTTTGTTCACTATTCTCCTCGCATTCATCGTGTTTATCGGGCATTTCAGACTGAGACTGGGAAGTGTTACATTGATGTCTTTGCAACGTAGCGTAAATATAAGGTGATTTCTGTGGCGCGAAACCTTTCTGGTCAATTATTCGAGTTTCCTCACGTCTTTGACACATTCTTGTCCATACTTTGTCCTAAGATTACTGAACAATCTTCAGGATAGTTCGTTTTCAAATTAGAAACTTTCATTTTTCATATCCAAGAATCATGTTAAATTACCTGGTAGAGGCTTTCGTTGACGTGTCACGCCGACTTCATCAGTACCTATGACGCTGAATGACGTCATCGTATACGTGAGGCAGTTCGTACAATTATGAACTGCCTCACGTGTACGATGACATCATTCAGCGTCATAGGTACTGATGAAGTCGGCGTGACACGTCAACGAAAGCCTCTACCAGGTAATTTAACATGATTCTTGGATATGAAAAATGAAAGTTTCTAATTTACTTTGGTGATATAACTGAGCACAATTACTTGGCCTTTTTAATAAATGTAATCGAATATAACTTCAAAAAATGTATTTGTCCTTGATTACTTAGTAGAAATACTGTTGAACCTCGCTTTGTGATCAACTCGATAATACAGCCACCTCATAATTAAGGTCACCCTGATATAATACAGCCACCTCATAATTAAGTTCACCCTGAGATAATACAGCCACCTCATAACTAAGGCCACCCTGAGATAATACAGCCACCTCATAACTAAGGCCACCCTGAGATAATACAGCCACCTCATAACTAAGGCCACCCTGAAATAATACAGCCACCTCATAACTAAGGCCACGCTGTGATAATACAGCCACCTCATAACTAAGGCCACCCTGAGATAATACAGCCACCTCATAACTAAGGCCACCCTGAGATAATACGGCCACCTCATAACTAAGGCCACCCTGAGATAATACGGCCACCTCATAACTAAGGCCACCCTGAGATAATACAGCCACCTCATAACTAAGGTCACACTGAGATAATACAGCCACCTCATAACTAAGGTCACACTGAGATAATACAGCCACCTCATAACTAAGGTCACCCTGAGATAATACAGCCACCTCATAACTAAGTTTTACCCTGAGATAATACAGGCACCTCATAACTAAAGCCACCCTGAGATAATACAGCCACCTCATAACTAAGGTCACCCTATGGCAGTCCCAGGTTATTTCTGTAACAATAAAGTACTATGGGAAATGAGTCCCACTAATAGAGTCACCTCACCATTCAAGTGACTTGCCCAGTCCCAAGCCAAGAATTACCTTCATAGTGAGGTCCAACTGTACTTCATCTATGGTTGCATGTGTGAAATGTTTACTGTAGACTGGATGTGTTTGACGTGTACAGATCCGTGGCTCGAAGGAGCACATCATGCGAGAGTTGGAGAAGATGCTACAGCAGCAAGCGCCCCCTAGTCACATCGATAACACCCTCCACGAGCTACCCCCTCTAGTTATCGACGGCATCCCCACCCCAGTTGACAAGATGACACAGGTAGATATTGCACACTCACCTGCTTCGTTCCACTTCATTAAGTTGAATATATCTTGATGGTGTAAATTTATAAAGTATGTTCCCACAGTTTGTTATGTGGGGAAGATGTGTTTCTTCTGTCAGACATTTTAGATGAATTTTAATGACAACATTTTATGCATTGTTTTTAAATTGGTTTTTAGAGACAGCTTTTAATTTGTGTTTTTAGGTACTGTTTTTAATTTGAATTTCACAAAGATTTTTTGCATATTTTTGAAAAATATTTAGTAATTTGTATATTTTATAACTACACTGTAGTTTTGTCTTTGACTTCTTAGCATAGAGCTTGTTTTTATGAACTTGGAATGTGTCTACGTAAGCAGGTCCGTCTGCAAATGGCCATGTACAAATAGTCATGATCGAGAATGTGAAATATGCAGCAATTATCGAAACCCTACTAGATTTGTGTATCGTAAGACTTAAAATACCAAAAAAAATTATTAGTAACCCAGATGTGAAGTCGTGAATCAAAAATAAAAATCACATTTGATCCCTTTACCTGATGTTAAATGTGTTGTAGATCTAAACAAGCATTGTGCCATAGTTGTCTGGATTGGTCACTAAAACTGGCAGCTTTTTTCCTTAATCTTAGTCTGGTTGTCCAACCTCACTGAGTATATATTAAATACATACTCTGTGAGGTTGGACATGCTCTTATTAAATTAAAAAGACACGTTTGTGTGGCCTAACAGGAGCTCACCTAATTCTAATGGCACAGCAGTATTTTATTGTTTTACAACGAGTGTTCACAACAAGACGTCAGTGTTTATTTTTTTGTGCACACATAATATGTATAGCTGGTGAATATTTTTGCAAGTACCAGGTGTTCCCTAGGCAAGCCCTTTTTTGCCAGTCTTGAATTTATCCAAAGTGCCTGTTAGCGCATGAACTGCTAGAGTGGAAGCCACTCATGTCAATCACAGCCATTATTGGCCAGTTTAGTCTTTTCAGTGATAAGCCAGTGTCATTGAGCCATTTATTGAATCAGTACTGATCTGTTTGCCTTGTTTCACTGCCAGTTGTGCCAGTGACAGTCATTAATGTTTTCCTCTAGACTTGAAACTATCAGTTAATCTAATGGCCAGTTGGCCCCCTCTAAATTCCACCGTCTTATCAGTTGTAATTACGAATCTTAGACAGCCAGATGGGTCTCTGGCTAAGCCTCTGTCTCTAGGTAGATGGTCGATTCAGCATCAAGTGCAGTGCCATGCACTGTGGTTAAGGCTGTCTGGCCCATGATAATATTTTGTACAATACCCAAGGCTGTCTAAACTGGGGTCTAGTTTCATGGTCATGATAGTCTGAATCTGGGTCCAGGCAGCTTGGACCTATGTCCCAGACAGACATGGGGTCAAATACATTGAAAAGTACTTAAATGCAAATGCAAATACTTTTGACATTTCAAATTCAAATGCAAATACATTTTGTTTATGTCAAATGCAAATACTTTTCAAAATACTTTTCTAATTCTTGACGTCCTTGTGCCCATGCACAATAAATAATGGCAAAAAAAAGCTATATTTGTTTTATTTGTTTATCCAGAGTTAAGGGAGTTCATTCAGTCAATAGTACCATGCTCTAATTGGTCACACATTGGTAATTGTTTCCCCTGTGACAGGTTAATCCTGTTTTCCATTTCCTGTGCCCACTGATGTACTGCCTTTCAATAAAATTAGATTAAGCCACACACTCTCAATTAAATGCCTGCTAACCTGACCCTGTGGCAGGCCAGCTGATACACTGATCATCCATCTGACAATGACCCAAGTTAATGATCAAAGCATGCAACTGGCTGCAGTTGGTCAGCTAATAAAAGAGCTATAGGAAGGCCAGTTTTCTCTCAGTGAATGTTTCTCTCATGCCCCGGTGATCACATAAGTAACATGAGTGACCTGTATCAACTGCCCAGACAAAGCAACAATTTCATTAAGCACAGCTGTGATAACAGTTTTCATTGACATAATTAAATGCTATAAATATTTGAAAAGTATTTGATTTTTCAAACACTTTTAAAATGTATGCAAATGCAAATATTTTTGGTTCCAAACTTTCAAATGCAAATACTGGATCAGTCGTATTTAAATGCATTTGCATTTGACCCCATGTCTGGTCCCAGACAATTTGGATCTGTGTCCAAGCAATTTGGACCTGTGTCCAGAAAGTTTGGACCTGTGACCAGGTGGTTAGGACCACGGTCCTGGCAGTTTGGACCTGTACCAGACAGATTGGACCAGTGTCCCGGCAGCTTGGACCAATATTCCGGCAGCCTGGACCAAGGTTCCGGCAGCCTGGACCAAGGTTCCAGCAGCCTGGATCAAGGTTCCGGCAGCCTGGACCAAGGTTCCGGCAGCCTGGACCAAGGTTCCAGCAGCCTGGACCAAGGTTCCGGCAGCCTGGACCGTGGTGCAGACAGCGTAGAGTGCGGTGCATACGACTGGACTGTGCCTGAACGTGAAGTGACTTGCTTCCTTGCAGGCACAGCTCCGGTCGTTCATTCCGCTGATGCTGAAATACTCGACTGGGCGCGGCAAGCCTGGTTGGGGCAAGGACGAGTTTCGCCCGATCTGGTGGCCCGAGGACATTCCCTGGGCGAACGTGCGGAGTGACGTGCGCATTGAGGACGACAAGCAAAAGGTAGCTAGGCCGTGAGAGTCTCTCAGTGTTCCATGTCTGTGTTGTCTAGGCCCAACTCCGCGCCTTCATCCCAGAGATGCTCAAGTATTCGACCAGTCGCAGCAAGCCTGGCTGGGGCAAGCCTGAGTGCCGCCCGATCTGGTGGCCTGAGGACGTGCCGTGGGCAAACGTACGCAGCGACGTGAGATCAGAGGAGCAGAAAAAGAAGGTATTCCTGCTGCCACTGCCCACTATTGGTTTGTGTGCAGTGACCGCACAACTGACCACTGAGGGGTGGTCAGTGTGGTCAGTGTGGTTGTATTGTGGGTGGTCAGTGTGGTTGTATTGCTGTGTTCTTGTACTCATATAGCCAGGTTCGGTTGCCATTTTGTGTGTTGATCTAACAACTAGACAGTGCGTTGGTGCAGCAAATCACTGTAGATACATCCATCAGTTCTGCTGCATAAGAAAATCTGCCTCGTTCAGGTTCCCACCTCAATTTCATGCTGGAGACATCATTGTTTTTACATAAATGTGAAAATGTTGGTGGAAACAGCGAAGAGAGAATTCAGTTGATGGATCCACAGTCAAAATTACACGCATGATCTCCGTCAAGTTTCATTTTGCTAACAAACAGTATTTACATAAGAAATACATGCACGCAGCATGACATTTGTTACATCTATTACATGACATCTGTTACATCTATTACATGACATCTGTTATATATATTACGTGACATCTGTTACATCTATTACACGACATCTGTTATATATATTACACGACATCTGTTATATATATTACACGACATCTGTTATATCTATTACATGACATCTGTTAAATCTGTTACATGACATCTGTTACATATGTTACATGACATCTGTTACATATATTACATGACATCTGTAACATTTTTCCTGCATATAATTCTGACATAAACAACTTTCCCTTCTATTTCTGTCATAAAGAAAAAATCTAGGATCAGAATTTCAACAAAATGTATGATAGAATGTCTGAATGCTCTACGTGTTCAGCATACATTTTTATGGTTTGGTAGACTTGTTACTAAGCAACAGATCACATGATGAATGAATAAGTCAGTTAAACTGTGAATAGTCACATTTGTCAAAAAGTGTATGTGATGGATAATAAAACACGGAACATTTCTTGTGAAAGATATAGAACTGTAAACTAAAATCTATTAAATAATTGTAACAGATTTAGAACTTGGACCTCTTACTCAAGTTTGCTCAAATTTTTTGTTAAAACAACATTTTCTGTTATCTACAGGAGAATTATTGACACCCACCATTGTAAATTGTAATTGATCGTAATTGTAATCTCATGATTGTGACTGTGATTGATGTGATCGTATTTGTGAACATAAGTAATTAATTTAATTGATTATGATAAAATAATAGATTGTTATGCTGGCTGACTGCTTAAGTGAAGAGTGAATAACTTATGTATGTATATGGCTATTTCTACTTTAGCAATTGTGTAGGTGTAGAATATTGGGTTATAGTTATTTACCAACTAATGTTGGTTACTTTTTACTGAAATAAGTTGCTATTTCTACTATTGTTTTAATAATTTTCAGTGCTTTATATAATCCACACCGAGCAATATTTCAAAATCTATGGCACATGAGAAGGGTATCAGGACAAAAGGCGATGTATCCATTCTGTTGGTTTTGAGAAAAACTCACTTTTGCGCTATACAAGAACTTACCCAGGCCTGGACATTAAAGTTTTGTATCCACTGGCCCAGGGTGGCAGTAAATTAAAAAAAGTTACTGGACCACTCAAAAATGTTACTGGCCCGGATTTAAAAAAAAAAAGTTGATACTGCGGTGCCTGTCGGTTGCTTCATAAGAAGTCCACAAATTCAAAGGTTCGCTTGGAGCGATGTCATGCTGACTTTCCGAAGTTCTTAGTTGTGCGCATCATGTACAAAATTAAGATAGCGACTATAAGAAGTGATAACGCAAAGTTAAATGAAGATTTTTAATTGTGGTATCGCTCTGCAGTCTGCTATTAATGCAAAATCTGAGACGTCACTGATCTAATTTCAGCTCGGGGCTTGATACTTTAGCTGGCTGTCCTCAGCACATCAGAGGCATTTCTTTGTTTTGGCTGTGCCTGAGACTCCAAGCTAAGGCTGGTATTGCCAGGATCAGACACATACCATGATAAATGTGCACCTGATACCATGTGTATCACGTTATCATTAAGACTGGCAGTGACAATGCTGATGTAAACAACGCATGGTGTGTGACAATGTGAACGCTGTCCAGTGTCCGTGCTCTTGTTCCGCCCAAGGCACATCTGTATTACACGATCCACTGCTGCAGCAGTGGTCTTTAGTAATGCTATAAAATGTTTGATAATATAACAAATTTCTTTGATGCCTTTCCATTAAGGAATATTATATGCACTAGTGTTTTCTCATGCAGATGGCAGTTGAGATTGCCTGCCATCCGTAGCCAACGTGTAACAAGACCGCATATTGGGTGAATAATTAATGACCCCGCCATTCACCAATCACGCAGGCAGATACAAATGAGTTTGGCAGTGCATATACGGCATCATACATGCATGGCTGAGTTTTAGTTGCTGTTGTTTTATTAGTTATAACAAAAATGTAACAAAACACACGCAAACATTGATTTAAATATCAAATAAACAAATAAAAAGATTAGGCTTGGTGGTTGTCCTATTTTTCTAGGTAGGGTCGGGATACTGGAAACACGTTGGTGGTCAATCAGATTGAAACCAGTGGCCCAGCGGGCCAGTAAAATATAAAACTGGTGGCCCGTACTGGCCGGACAGTCTCAAAAAAGGCGCTGGGCCAGCGGGCCAGTGTTTATGTTGTGGCCTGTTACCTTTACCTGTCAAAGTATCATGTGCAGTTGTGTGATTGCCTGCTTGTTCCTGCTCCAGGTGTCATGGACGCATGCTCTACGCACCATAGTGCAGGACTGCTACAAGCACCACGGACGAGATGACCTGCTACCAGAGTTCCACGAGACAGACCACAGTCAGCAGCAGCACGCAGTTGCTGGTGTTCCCTTCCCCCACCACACCATGGTCCAGACCATCAACAACCCCGATGGCACTGTGTCCATTATACAGATCGACACAGGAGAATCAGGGGCACCTCAGATGGTCACCCTCGCAGACGGCACGCAGGCACAGATTGTGCACACAGTAAGTGCATGGTGCCCAACGTTAAGTGCCAATGTCCAACTGTAATTGAGCTATATGTATGTTTACTATAAGTGTTTGTTATATTACTCCTAGATGCTTTGTGTTGTGGGTGTCCAATTTTTAGGGCATTATCTACAACCCCAGGAAAGTTCCATAACACTTTTATTTGTTTTATATTCCCCATGCATTCAAAATAACTTCCAAGGCCACAACCAATAGATGCCATATTAAGCTGATGCGAGACGGTTGCCAACACATTACCCTCCCAGTTCTGATACTCTTAACTTTGTCAGTGTGCATTAGTATATGTTCCACTCTAGGTGGTGCTGCGGTAGTGACTTATTCCCCCCACAATACATGGTGTCGACCAAACCACCCTCCCCACAATACATGGTGACGACCAAACCGCCCCCCCCACAATACATGGTGACGACCAAACCGCGCCCCCCCCCACAATACATGGTGACGACCAAACCGCCCCCCCCCCCACAATACATGGTGACGACCAAACCGCCCCCCACCCAAATATAATGTTACAGGTTTAGGGACTGTGATGCCTAACTCAACTACTTTCCTGTGCTCAGGTACAGAACATTGGCGTTCCTCCCCACGAGTCCTCCCAGGCTGTCCAGACTTTGGCCGAGGTAGTGTCCAGTCAGTCGGATGTGGGTCAGCCCGTCGGTATAGAGATGACCAATGCCCACCCACAGCCAGTGACCACACTGGCAGAAGTGAACCCAGAGGGTCAACTCATCCTTACTGACGCCAGTGGACTCGGTCAGTCACTTGTTTCGTGCTTATTTGGCACCAGTCTACATTCAACATATTAATTCTAGTATTAAGAATGTTATAGTAAGTAAAATAAGGAACAGACAGCGTCATTTTAAGGAGGATTTCATAAGATGTTTAAACTGCACATGTTGATTAGTAGATGTTTAACATTATTAAAAACTGTTTTGATAAGATACTGGCATTGAACGAAGGCAGGCAGTTTTTATTGAGGGTCCAACATTTATACATGCTGCATGGCTTTGTGTAGTTGAAATCCGAATACTGGACTTGAAAACACAATTTGGTATTTCTAGGTAGATATATCGCATTCCTGTTCAGATCAAGTTTCACCATCGATCAGCTTACGGAATGTATCTACATCAAACACTAACTACGATAGGTTTTGTTGGGTTGGAATTCTCTGACTGCTCTAAGGATGTCATTCGATTTTGTACTTATGATCTCAAGAAAATGGGTACTACTTTATAATTTTTTTATTTTGAATCAGATTATATATGGATCAAATATACGACCACATCCTTCCAAAAATCCAGTTCATCTGTATTGTATACTGATAATCCATAGAATGTGGAATGTCTGTATATATTTGTTTTAGTAGGCAGGGTTAATTGCTTTCAAAGAACATTTTTTCTTTGTTCTTCAAATATTTTCAGTTTGGTTACAGGTTTCGCAAATCACTTAAATCGAAAATCACTACAAATAGACAGAATCTATGTGCAGTTGTATTGCAGTTTAAACGTGTACCACCTTTTCCAAAATACTACATGAAGAATCATGTACTTAATGTCAAGTTACAAGCCAGCTGTGCATATGTACCGATATTGACCGTATTTTCTATAGTACAATGAAAACGTAGTCGAGATTTAAACTTACCTTTACGTGTCTTCTTCTCCAGGTATGGTCACCATCCCAGTGTCGATGTACCAGACGGTCGTTTCCAACGTCAGCCAGTTCCAGGTCGCCTTAGCAACGACAGCACAGCAGCAGCAAGCACAGCAGAACGGTGATGTTCCCGACGCGACGCACGCAGTAGAAATAATGACAGTCGAACCGACCGTGGTTACGTAGCACTTGGAAGCTACTGTTGACAATTACCGCACATGTGACATTTCGTTTGGGTGTTTGCCCGGGGCACCTCTGCCATCGTGTTCGATGAAGCCATGCCATGTGTTCATCATAGCCGTGGCTGTGACTTACGTCTCGATGACTGTAGGATATACCAATCAGTTTCAAGGAGCAGGCAACTTGCAAGACAGGACAGTATTTGTGTGCTTGTTTGCACTACAAATTTAGTGTGTTATTAGCTGCCGTATAGCCACATTACCTTAACTGAAATCAGTTGCAATTAAACTTTTAGTAAGCCGTTATGCTGAAGTGATATCAGCAGTGACCAAATGAAAAGTTTCAGTGATGGAGTAAAATTGCATTTTCTGTGTGTTAGGTATGAATTGTTGTGTAGGAGGTTTTTATGAACATAGACCATCACAAAGACTGTTTCACCCAATGTTACGGTTGCAATTATGAACTGGAGGTGGACACACGTGTTGGTCACTTGGTCCTTTGTCTTGGTCTGTGTGTCGAGTTGGGTCTTGTCATAAGTCTCACGTTCCAGGATACTGCACTTGATACAGGCCATCACTTATTGTTCCTCTGCTAAATCATCTGTTATCACGCATTTCTGAGATTCTGACAAGCATTTCTTTACTACGTTGCACGCTGTCTACACTACTGTCAGTGTAAGCAATTTGGTTGGGTTGTGTTTATATACATAAAATTAAATTAAGTACACACACACATGCACGCACGCACGTATGCACAGGCACACACTAAAATGATGTATTGTGTTTCTAGTGTTTATTTAAAGCCATACAAAAAACTTCCGGATTTCTCTTCTGAACCTTGTACAAAATTAAGGATTAATTTATTTTTTGTGTGCTGATGTAGGTGATAGCAACTATCAAAGGGGCTGTTCTCAATGTTCAACAAAAGCGACAAAGCAGTAGACAAAATTGTATTGCCTTGTGCAAATCATAGATTTTACTTATTGCGTGGGAATGCGTATTTAGAGGAATAAAATTATTACTCATAGTTAAACAAAATTAATTTTGCAGCACCTATTTTTAGATGTGTGTGCTGATGAGAAGCCGGGGAGTTTGTTTGTATGTAAAATACTTGTGACAGTTATACTTTGATTTGTCGGACTAATCTGTGATTTACCTGCTCCAGAGTATCTGCAACAATATCGGTTTCTTCCCGTCTTCGTTCCATATGAAACTGGAACAGTCTGATTTTATCGGTATTATGTACCCCTATTTGGTCAGTTTCCAAAATGCAGGTGCTTGAATTGGTTGTAGTTCTTATAAATTTAATCGTGTAATTTCAGTAAGTCAATGTATTTCACAAATGGGTGAGCTTCTGATGGAGGAAAAACCAACGGGTGGTTTGTGCATTCAACAATGCTTTCAGCCATGTGAATCGAGCATTCAGCTTATGTCATAGGCGGTGCTGATGCAGTCAGTCTGAGACATGGTCTATGCGACTGGGTCTAGTCTGGCACTGGTGCTCAGGTTATCTGGACTCTGTGTTATACGTGATGACATTGCGATGATGATTGAAGTATTTCGCATCAGTGGTCTTGGTAAGAACATTGTGGATGGAGAATTCCTCCTCGTGGTACCAAATTCTCTACTCTCGCAGCCCCGTCAATGGTTTGAACTGCAATGTTTACAGGATCAAATGTGTCAAGTGTGGCCATTGGTGTGGCCGCTTCGTGCTGGAATTGTCCTCTGCTGGAAGTAATACAGGAGGAAAATAGGCCGTCCTTTTTCTAGCTAGTATTTTGCAAAAGTTGTCTTGGTGATATATCATAGATGTGAATCAGGTTAGTGGTTTCTTGTCAGGTTAGACAAAAGATGACCACCAATGAATGTAATCTTGGAGGCCTTGCTGAGGCTGCTTCTGCTTATGCAATCGTCTTTTTGAGGTAGACCTTCAGAAAATACTGACAATTATGCCTGCAAAGTTTGTTTGCCATTCTGTACAACGATGCAACTTTCTGTCTTACAGACAGTAGGTGTAGCTAGTTGCTGCCAACTTCAGTGCCTACACGGTGAAGTTCTGTACAGAATTTCCCAGTTCGCATTCAGTAACAGACACAGTTGTATGTTTGTCAAACTTATATATATATTGAGGGGAAGAGGTGCAAAACTGCAAAATGTTACATTTATTTGAGACTGGGAATGCAAGCTCACATCTGTTGACTGGCCAACGTATGATTTCAGCCACTTCACAATTGTTGGCTTTTTGTTGCTCACATGTTCACTTCACCCACAGCTTGTTCTGCTAGGAGTCTCGAGACAGTGCTGTGTAAGTGCTGGGTAGTGGTGTATTTAACAATCAAATATCTCTCACAGTTGAAGATAAACAGTGGATGTCGTTGAGTCTAGTTTTTGGGGCTACAGTCGGTTTCCGTTGATGGGAATCTTTCGTCTAGTTGAAGATGCCTCTGTTGCTGCAATGGCTTACTTCAAATCTAGTGTAAGGTATGTGTCTTCTGTTGCAAATGATGCACTGAAATTAATGTAATTTATGCACCTTTAAACAATACGAAGCTGGTCATTAGTAATTAATTTTAGTCTACCGTACAGAAGATTATATGAGGTACTTGTGCTAGATGTGTCACAACACAACATCAACACTTGTGTACTCATTGCTGGACAGCAAACTCAGGTGTATTTATGCTCAATCATTTGTAAGGGACCTTGACAGACATAATTATATTGGTTTTTGTGTGAAGCAGTATATAAAAACGAGGTGTGTAAGTCACGTTGTTGTGTGCATGGTCTGTTTTATGAATGAATTGTCTGGAATGGCTGTCGCATTGTTGGGAAAAGGGAGGGAATTTTAACAATTAAATGAGTTTGTACAGTGAACGTTAAGTAGTCATTTGTAAATATTTCTGTTATGTACTTTTTGTATTTGATATGTCAGAATAAATCAAACTACTGTATATGTGATGTTTGTTGATATCTTCATTTGCGGTGATTTAATAATTTGTGATGCTAACAATAATTTAATATGTAGTAAAAGGTAAAGGTATATTCTCATAATAATTCTATATTGGATACTTAGCTATATTATAGCTCAGTATCCAGTCCTTGGGGCTGCTTCATTCAAACACCTCAACGTCTTTGGGAAGCATTCAGCCATGCTGCAATTAATGCACAAAGACCACATATCCACTACTGTCTATAACCAGGTGCTCATTAGTACAGCTAGGTGAACTGAAGCAACTTGCCCAAAGTTTGAAATAACAACAAGATGATTGGAACCAAGAATCCCCTGATTGAAAGCCGAAGCTCTAGCTCTCATTTAAAAGCAATGCAGTTATTAAAAAGGATATATCACAAATTAATACATTCTCTTTAATAAAATGTTGCCTACAGAGGGTAAGTAGGCTAGTTTCTTTCAACACAGATTATTAACTGCTAATAAAATGAGTTCAATAAAAATATTTGATAACATGTTTTGATACTGTATAAAGTTGGCCAAAACAATTTTTAAATTCTTTCGAAATGCCAATAATTGGTTTGTTTAATCACACAGATGTTTGTGTAAAATTACAGTTAATTAGTTCCTAGCCTATATAGGGCCAGGCTAGTCTAGTTAGGTTATAACGTAGCCATGTTATTCAGATTTCAGAGTCTCGGTCGTCTTGTGTCTGTATAGGAGCAGAGATAATACCACAAACAATTATGCTGATCGAAGAATTGTTGGATCTTTTTAAGTTTTTGTATTTTATTTACGAACTGAATGAATGAATGAATCACTTTGTTACAGAATATAACATTCCATATACAAAGAATAAGGTAACTGTGCTTCCTATACATACATATAATACATAATTATACATACATGTGGATTATGCTTTTCTAATCAAAGAAACATTTGTGTATCATTTTATACCAATATGTTCATATATTACCTATTTATTGGGCGTATATTTTGTATCATATTTTACTATAATATTTATAATAGTTACATTATCAGAACTCTAAATTCTTACAATGAAATTGTACACACATCACCATGTCATCAGAATATGAAACATCAGTATATAGTCTCATAGAGTATAGTATTGTATAGTACAAAATACAACTTGATTTTCTAATATTACAGTTAAAATCTCTAACCACATTTATGCATGGACTATCCAACTCATCACATCAAGTATAATTAAGTAAGTAAGTAAGTAAGTAAGTAAATGTTTATTTTTCCAACAAAAGATACATACAGTGTATATGGTATATCAGAATGAGTATGTCAGAAAAAAGGGGTATACTGAAGAAACTCTTGTATTTGTATACCCCTAAGAATTATTTACATACATCACGTGGAATATGGCAGATATTACATAATAGTACAATGTTAGTTATTATTGGCTATTATAATATAAATACAAAAAATAACACATTGATAGTAGTACTTATTTGACAATTAATAATTTATATTTTTAGTTGCGATATGCTCACTTATTGATAACAGTGTAGTGCAAGTTAGAATTGAATATACAGTTTTTGACCAATGACCTATTTTTTGTTATATTTCTCGATCATGTTCCTTTTTAATTTACAAACAAATGTATGAAATGTTGACACCATTGTAGTACTGGAAGGTAATGAATTCCAGCGTTTTACACCATAGATTGCTAAACACTTTAGTTTAACGTTAGTTCGAACACATTGTCGGACATATTGATATTGAACTCGGGAGGAGTGTGAGGAAGTTTGTTTAGTAAACAAACACTGCACATTGACAGGTACTAGTAAATTGTTATACACTTTATACATAATTGACAAGATCTTAAAATCTATTAAGTCTTGGAATCTTAGTACTCTACATCTATTAAATAACGTATTGGTATGATGAAGCCTATCAACACCATATATCAGTCTAATCACCCTTTTTTGTAAGATTGTAATACAATGTACATTGCCATTGGTGATATATGTAGTTCCCCAAACTTCACAACAGTAACTCATTATTGGTAAGAAGAGTGAATAATATAAAGTAAGTAAACTTTTGTTTCCTAGGATATGACTTGCTCTATACATTACTCCAATTATTCTAGATAGCTTAGTCTTCACACTGTTTATATGATATTTCCATGTAAGTTTTTCATCAATGTTTACTCCAAGTTATAACATTAAGGATATTGAGACGTATTTTATATCGGCGACTCCAGACTTATGAACTATGCCGATTAACCACGTAGACGTAGTCGTAGAAGTAAGACGTCTTAGAAGACGATTAAATTAATATCATTCTTCATTAAATTATCATGAAATGACATTAGTCTAGTCTAGACATTACATTCATGATAAGGTAAATACACATTAATAATGTATGACGATTTATAACTATTGCATATTTTAATACCAACAATCCATTCGTCATCAAACAATAGAGGAGTAATGTGCTTTTCTAAACGGTTATTTAGAGGGATCGTTGTACAATCTTTAAATAATTATTATGATTTAATCAGGCCACAAATCCACATGTAAATAATTCCGAATAATAAAACGTTCACTAGATGGCACCACAGATAATACTAGAATTAACAAGAATTTACTAGATTCTTCGTTGTGTTGTATTCGCGTGTTTGAGCGAGTGAATGAAGTATATTTATATACTCTTTATATACACACAATATTAAATGTATTTTCAACGAAATAAAATAACGTTTGTATAATGTTTTTACGCCCGTACTGGCCAGGTGCGTTATTACGCACTTAAAACCCATCTAGCAGAGTGGCGCAGTGGAAGCGTGCTGGGCCCATATCCGATAAAGCTCGTTGAGTCGAGCGTAGGGACACCCAGAGGTCCGTGGATCGAAACCACGCTCTGCTAACTTTTTTTTCGCTAATAAACTCATTATTATTTCATTAATGCATAATGGCAATGATTATGTTCTGATTTTGAGTACTGAAGTTTTTGTGGTTATGTAAATGTTAAATTTTATTTATTTTTAGGAACATGATATTGAACACCCGCACGTCATCAAAAGCGCTTTTACCACGCAGCACACAAACAAAACGTAACATAAATATTTATATGAATATGTGTAAATTATGCAAATATTATTTAAACAAATTGACAAAATGTTATTGTAGTTTTTGTTTTATTTATTAGTGCTATTACATATACTGGTAGAATACTTTAAAAACTGCACATTATAACCTACCAACAACATATACAATCATTTACAAGGGCTCTAATACATCACGTGCATCCAACAGAAACATGATACACGCACGAATGCATACACACGTATCAAATTATATTACTTATTAAACTTCCTGAAGTATGTGTAATTGTTCACATAACACTAGGAGTTACACTTTTGGCAAAACTTGTGGGTAAAGAATAAATCGTCGATCCACACGACCAACCAATTTTTTTTTTTTTCAATTCAAAAAGTAAACCGCTCTGAATGCGTTCTCTCCCTCCAACCACGCCCGAAAGCATGGAGGAACATTCTTCAAAGGATGCCGACACTCAACCAGAGTTGACACTCAGCACCCAGCTTCACGCTCAGGAGAAAACGCTTCGACTCATCATCGAGGTTTACGGTCCGGAGTCAGTTTTACCTGACGTCCTGGCGATGCATACTATAGAAATGATCCCTAAAAGTATGATCTTATAGGCTATTAGCATCCCTACATCAGATGAATGCAGTGTGTCATGATGAAATAGTGGTGTAGCTGTGATTTATATTTCGCATAACATTATATATTATAAATGTTACGTTTTACTCTACGCAACATCTTTCCATTTATTATGCAAGCTATTATTATACTACGTAATTACATAAAAGTTAATTCTCTTGTTTGAACCACTTACCAGTAATAAGTATGAAACTATATGTATTAATTAGTTAGTAGCAGTAGTTCGCTTCAACGGGCGCCAACGTCGCCCTCTGTCGGATAGTGTAATTACCACTTTTACCGAAACTTCATTTCCTTACTGTTCTGCGTACGTGTGTTGGTTATGTCTGTGACCCTTATTAGGTATGCCATTGAACATTTGACATTGTAGATATATGTTGTTTTATATCTTTATAATATGGCAGAACCCAGGAGAAAGTAAAATCAGAAAGGAATAGCAAAAAGCAGTATAGGAGAAATTTCCACAAAGGAAGGTATAAGGACATGAGGAAATATTTAGCAAAGATAGACTGGAATAAGACACTGAAAAATAAGACGGCAACAGAATGCTGGAATATATTAAAGAGTGAAATTAAGTGCATAATCGATAAATTTGTACCCTTCAAAAAACAAGAAAACGGTCCAAAAAGATACACTTATCGAAAGAAGCCATTAGAAAAATTAAGTATAAACAAACGATGTGGAAGTCATATAGATGTACTGGAAATGATGAAGACTACAACAGTTATAAAGAAGCACTTAACCAAGCTACAGCTGAAATTATAAATTCAAAGAGAAGCTATGAACAACAATTAGCTAGTAATATAAAACATGACAGCAAGAGTTTTTATGCGTATGTTCGAAGCAAACCGAAAGTTCAAGATAAGGTCGGTTCTCTAGAAGATAGTGCTGGAAATATAATATCAGAGGGATTCATAATGACAGAAGACCTGAATGAGTACTTTAGTTCAGTGTTTACCAGGGAAGATATTAGTTCACTGCCAATACCAGAGGCTAAGTTCAAGGGGGCAGATTCAGACTATTTAGGACAATTAATTGTAACCCTGGAAATGGTAGCTAAGAAAATAAGGGCTATGAAGGATAATAAATCACCTGGAGTGGATGGTATTCCACCCAAACTACTATTGGAAATTGTAGAACAAATTAGCATACCACTTGCAAAAGTTTTCAACTTGTCATTAGAAGAGGGAGTGGTTCCTTTAGAATGGAAAGAAGCAAACATTATACCGTTATTCAAAAAAGGTTCGAGAAACAAGTCAGAGAACTATAGACCAGTGAGTTTAACATCAGTGATTTGTAAATTATTAGAAAGACTAATTAAAGATCACATGGTGGATTTTCTTGTTAAACAAAACTTGATAAACCCATCTCAACATGTTTTTTTTAAAGGGAGGTCATGCTTAACAAATATGTATGTTTTTTGGAAGACATCACTAAGTGGGTAGATGAGGGATCACCAGTAGATATCGTCTACTTAGATTTTCAAAAAGCTTTTGACAAAGTACCACATCAAAGATTACTGCTTAAACTAAAGGCCCATGGCATAGGAAATGGTATAATAAACTGGATAGAACAATGGCTGATTGACAGAAGACAACGTGTAGTAGTTGATGGGGAGGCTTCAAACTGGAAATCGGTATTGAGTGGGGTACCACAGGGATCAGTATTAGGTCCTATATTATTCTTAATATACATCAACGATTTGGATGATGAAATAACAAGCAAGGTGTTGAAATTTGCGGATGATACAAAAGTGTTTAGAAGGATTAAAAGTGATAGAGATAGACAGCATTTACAAGATGATCTTGACAGGTTGATCAAATGGTCTGAAAAGTGGCAAATGATGTTCAATTTTGGGAAATGTAAATGCCTCCACATAGGACATGGGAACGAAGAAGTAGAATATACAATGGGGGTACTGTACTAAGTACTACTGTAAAAGAAAAGGACTTAGGGTTAATCGTTAGTGCTGATATGAAGATTTCAGAGCAGTATGGAATTGCAGCTTCAAAGGGAAATCAAATCCTTGGATTAATTAGGCGAAACATAACGTATAAGGAAAAAGAGCTAATAATACCGCTGTACAAAACAATAGTTAGGCCTCATTTAGAATATTGTATTCAAGCATGGAGGCCATATTGCAGGAAGGACATAGATATGCTAGAAAGAGTGCAGAGGAGAGCAACTAAAATGATACCAAATCTGAGGGATCTTAGTTACGAAATACGCCTAAAATAATGAAAATATTTATAGAAATATGTTTTTCTCAGTTAAGAAAGATAGGACTAGAGGACATGAACTTGCATTAGCAAAGGAGCAGAGTAGATTGGATATAAGAAAGTTTTCATTTTCACAAAGGACTGTAAATGAATGGAACAGATTACCTGCTGATTGTGTGGATGCTAGTAGCGTGAATGTTTAAAAATAAAATCGACACATACCTCAGACGGGCGGGATACACATAGATAAAAGGGTCGGACTCTCGATAAGCCAAGGGCTTCCTTGTCCACCTGCTACCTAGAGTTAATTCTCTGGGTGGCAATCTTGTTAAAGTGAAAACAATAACAAAATCGGTAAAGTACTTTTTGAGATATGAACTATTCAGTCTCGTTTCCTCGCTGGAAGTATTACATTTTTTTATATTGATAATTTGTGTTATGCCAATTGTCATATTTCATTACATTGTAAACTTTGAGGAAATAAAGAAAATCGAAGTTTTATTGAAAGCAAACTAACTTTTAAATTAATCATATTAACTTTATTGCACATTAATTTTTAATTAATAGGTCGGTCCTAAACACCTCTCCTCTCACTCTCCATCTCTCTCTCTCCCCCCTCTTCTCTCTTTCTCCCTATATCTCCCTCCCTCTTTATTTCCCCCCTCTCTCTCTCTCCCCCTCGCTATCTCTTTCTTTCCACTTGCATCTCTCCCCTCTGTTCCCGGCCCCTTTCTCTCTCCCTTCTCTATTCTTTTGACACATGTAAGGTGTATATAAGAGAGCTACTGTGACAGTGACTCAAATCTTAGCAATTCTCATTGGCCTTATCTGTGTGTTAAGTAAGTGTTACGTTCAGGACTTTACCTTACATGGGGTCTAATATACATAATGAGCTTAATTACACTTTGAGGACACCACACATAATACCGCATTTGTTGTAGTTGTCTATATTACATGTTTGTTTGTTAAAACCGATTAAAATATGCAAAGCTGTGCATATGCATGCGTGAACTGTGAATAAGTGTTCAACATAAATTTGTAATCGGGCAGAATACATTCTCTGTCTCTCCATCTCTCTCTCAGTCTCTGTATCTTTGTCTGTCCCTCTCCTTCTATGAAATTTTGTAACCCACCTATGTGCGTGCATGTGACTCACAAATGCATTTTATTGTACTTTAATGTAATTTGTCAAACCAATTCAATTATTTGAAGTTTATCATAAATTCACAAATACCAAGCCATCCTCTGGTTTCAGGATGGCATCACAAACAAGACCAGCAGGGTTGCCTTTAACATTTTTATTGATGACATTGTTATTCTGCATGACACCAACATGATTTAACCATATGGTTAAAACAACGCTCGCTGCAAGCTACAAGACTTGCTCAGTGTGAGGTCACTACCTGGCTAAACAGGACATGACCCCGATACCAGAAGGTAGTGTATACACCCAACAGAGGCATAGAATTGTGTCTAGTCTAGTCACATAAATGACAAGATCGATCATGTTGTGAATGCCTAGAAAAAGTACTGATCCAGCCCACAGTGCATAAACTAGACACTGCTTCATTCATCTATGTCTAGAGTACGTGCAGCATGCAACCTTTAATACATGATGAAAATGCAAAATATCAAGACCAACTGCCCGCATTACTCCAGTGCTGGCCCTGGCTCTAGATCTAGATCTAGCACAGGCCTGGTGGTCAACTCATACAACATGATGCAGTAAGTAATGCCCTGGCTCTATATCTAGCACAGGCCTGGTGGTCAACTCATACAACATAATGCAGTAAGTAATGCCCTGGCTCTATATCTAGCACAGGCCTGGTGGTCAACTCATACAACATGATGCAGTAAGTAATGCCCTGGCTCTATATCTAGCACAGGCCTGGTGGTCAACTCATACAACATAATGCAGTAAGTAATGCCCTGGCTCTATATCTAGCACAGGCCTGGTGGTCAACTCATACAACATAATGCAGTAAGTAATGCCCTGGCTCTACATCTAGCACAGGCCTGGTGGTCAACTCATACAATATGATACAGTAAGAAATGCCCTGGCTCTACATCTAGCACAGGCCTGGTGGTCAACTCATACAACATGATGCAGTAAGAAATGCCCTGGCTCTACATCTAGCACAGGCCTGGTGGTCAACTCATACAACATGATACAGTAAGAAATGCGGCTTAACATATAATACAAATTAATTAAAACACAAATGACAGGACCAAAACAAATTAGATCGACAGACTTGCCTCCAAATCATCCACAACTTGACCCTGAAATTAACCTACCCTCTTTCAAATTACCATGACACCCTGCACTGTGGATGCATGTCAACCTTTCAAGTCGTCCCAAACACACATACCTAATTCCATGATTTCACCTTTAGTCTCCAACACCACTTTTTATTATTTAATTATGCAAAAATTATTAACAGCAAACAGAAACAAATTAGTTGCTAAAATGTCGCAAATTACTCCACGTGCATATGATAATTAGATTAAGTCTGCACGATTTCACATATCAGAAGCATCTTGTCCAGTTGAGTTACCCGGCACTGTTAGGTTTCCACACACAGATGATTTAACTCCATGCACAAGACAGGAAATTGTCAACATTAAATATCGTCACAAATCCTGCACCTACAAGTTAACAGTCGCTAAACTTGACAAACTAATAACATAACTACGCATATGCTTGCAAACTGCAACATTGCATTGTGGGATGGTACATCTATTTGACGAGTGGACAAGATCAACTTGATGACAACATTTGTAGCAATCGAGGTGATCGCTATAAAACATTGCTCACTGCTGGTCGACTGTTGAAACTCTGGCATTCTAACTGCTTATGACAATAGATGCACATAACAGAACGTTACTATAACATTTACATCATATTGCTATAGTCATGGGAACATGTCATATTGAAACAGCCACAAGTTGAGTGTCAAACTTGATATCAGGATAAGTACATTTGTGAGTTTCTTTTTGACAATTTCTCAAGTCAATTATACATCTCAGTAGCATCTTCAGTCCTGATGCTACGTGGTATTTCCATCCACTACATACTGCATAAGTAAGGAAAAGACTACCAACACGGAAGTGCTACACCTGTTGTTATTTCAAGTGTGCTTTCATATAAATGTATTCTTTTCACCAACTTAGTAGCACTGTTTTCATGATACCCGTTTTTATTGGTACAGTGACACTTGTCAGATTATGGAGGAATTAAAAGTTGTGCATAAACTAATGGCAATTTTAGCAAACAAACCATTTAAAACTTGGGCAGACAAAACCAGCTGCTGTATCTAATCTGATTCCCATCCTTAAATCCTGCGAGACAAGTGCATTGCGGTCATGTGATATTTTTAGAAGCAAATGTTTGACGGTGTACAATGTCAAAAATCATGTGTTTATGAAAAAGCACCTAGCTGCTTTAGTCTTTCCAGTGTGACGCCATTAATTGAGTATTTATGTGTTCCACTGCAAATTATGAACCAGAAAGAATGGTGCTAGAAAAAATATACCTGGTTATATAACATCATGGGTTTGCATAACTGATCTCCCAGTACATTAGAAGCTGTTCAAACCTTGGTACACTGATACGATGGGTCTGACAGCATCTTGTGCATTATCACCAGTTGTTTATAATAACAAGTTCCAACATGCTACCGAGTTATCACCGAGTCTCCCTTCCGGCATTTCAACCATACTGACATGACACCAGCCATCACCAGGCATATACACAAATTTTCCAAATCTGTCTTCAAGAATAAACAGCATTAGACGAATATTGGATATACATTTCACACTACCAGACAACTCTGTGTTCATAATGTTAACAAAGTTCCGGAATCACTACACATCTTCATCTTGACTTCTTCCTTGACAACCTTCACAAATGTCCTTGACATTTGCCCTTCAAAGCAGCAATACTGTTTTGCTGGCAGATGTCACTCATGATGATTCGAGCTCCACCCACTTGTTGCATTGAAGATATGTTTCATGATTAATATCTGAAAGCAGAAGTGAGTCAAATAAGAAGGAGCTGACAACAGTTGCTGCTAGTGTGAAATATATTCAACGCTTAAACAGGCCTGCACAATTCAATATTTTTGCTCGTCTCATTTCGAATTATTTCGGGAAAAAGTAAAATGACCTAGTATCAACAACGAAATGCTAGTTCATCTGTAGTTTTAGTAAAACCATCAAACTATTAGCATATTTAATACTTGCCCAGGAATTCATTCAAGCGATTACAAAAATTGGAATGTAAATGTGAATATGTGATATGATTATGCACGTGTTTCTGTGCAGATGTTGTCGACTTTCCTTGCTCTTTTAAAACCCATGTGCAGACAAATTCAGTGGATTGAAGGCTCAATGCCGGCCTGGCAACTGACTTTAGCCAGTACCAAGATGTAGTGGCCATAGTCAATTCTTTTGACAATTTAAACAAATATATTACCTTTTTATTAAAACAACTGTATATGATGCTTTCTGAAATGTTCATACATTACACATTTGGATGTGAAAGAAGAGGATCAGTTGAATACGGCACCTTAAAGCTAAATTTGAATAAAAACACCAGTGACTGAAGAAGTATGTGGGGATTTGTTTGTAACTGCGGGAACTCAAAACATCTAGTCGTAGCAAACCTATACAGGTCTGAGCAAGAACCACAGACAAGGCTGTGTACCCAGATAGGACCTCACCTGTAGTAGTTTGGCTTGAATGGTCCGGCCTTGGACAGGCCCAGGTACTTGGCCTGTTCGTCACTCAGCTCTGTGAGGTGGGCATCAAAGCTGGACAGGTGGAGACTGGCCACGTACTCGTCTGAAGGAGACAGACAATATTTAAGACGCACGACAACACAGCAAACAACGCACACGGCAAACAACTACATCGTTACTCTCTGACAAGATTATTAACAATTTATGCTGCTTAAAATGGTAAGTGCTGCCTCTGGTGGATTACCTTGGCTTCGATGGTCAGAGAACTGCGTTATGGACATTACGGGAAAATTACATCCGACAGCCTCACTCCTCAGAATATCTGACCACCATCACAATGATCGCAACACTTTCAAGTCAAAGCAACAAAAACTTAAGTAGATTTCAATAAAGTGCATTTAATTGTTCTAACCATCTGTTAGGTATAATGGTCTTTGTGTGCAAGAGATTCGCCATTTGACGTGCTAATATTTAATGGAATTATCACAACTTTCCTAAAGACTGAAATGCAAGACACACATTTGTCCTACGTGGTACATTGTGAAGTGGAGAGTGTGTGACGTACCCATCTTTTTTGGCAGCAAGTAGACATCCTGCTTGTAACGGCCCGCTGGGGCGTTGTAGAGTTCTATCAGGGCCAGAGCCTACAAACATAACACAGTCTCACTTAGGGGATGGATGTAAACATTCGTTGACTTTAAGTTTGCAGCAAATTAGTATGTGTATATGTCTGTATACATTAATTATCTTACGTGGCTTTGTTTTATATTGAAGGAGACAGACAATATTAACCTTTGAGCAGGTTCTTAACCCAGATATATGGCGCTTTACAAATGGATCCTTATAATAATATATGTTCATGTACACATTCCTACACATTCCTAGTACTTACACTCAGACATTCGTTCATACATACATTCATATATATAATGCATACATACAACAGAGTGACATACATGCATACATACATACACACTTGCATACAAACATACATACGTGAATGCATACAATTAGAAATGTTCTTATCATAGTATTATTAAATGGCTTCAATTATGTAACACGTGGAGAGAGTCATCCACAAACTGGGCTGTGGTTTTACCACAGACCCGACTGGCAATTCTCAGCAGGCAGAACCAGTGCTACATCTAGTGAGACCGCAGGACAAGATGGTCTACTTCTCTAATGTAGGATAAGCAAGGAATGGTCTCATAAGATTGCAAAGTCCAAAACAGTGCTTCATACAGTTTCAAAACTTTCACCCAGCACCCACTCGCGGTGTGAGGCTAAAGATCCACAATAGCATGAATGTGCGTTATCCCCTGCCCGATGTGGTATCCACAATAGGTGAATGTACATTATCCAGCCACCCTGCCTGATCTGATATCCACAATAACGTGAATGTGCATTATCCAGCCACCCTGCCCGATCTGATATCCACATTAGAGTGAATGTGCATTATCTGCCACCCTGCCCGATCTGATATCCACAATGGCATGAATGTACATTATCTGCCACCCTGCCCGATCTGATATCCACAATAGCGTGAATGTGCATTATCTGCCACCCTGCCCGATCTGATATCCACAATGGCGTGAATGTGCATTATCTGCCACCCTGCCCGATCTGATATCCACAATGGCGTGAATGTGCATTATCTGCCACCCTGCCCGATCTGATATCCACAATAGCGTGAATGTGCATTATCTGCCACCCTGCCCGATCTGATATCCACAATAGCGTGAATGTGCATTATCTGCCACCCTGCCCGATCTGATATCCACAATGGCGTGAATGTGCATTATCTGCCACCCTGCCCGATCTGATATCCACAATAGCGTGAATGTGCATTATCTGCCACCCTGCCCGATCTGATATCCACAATGGCGTGAATGTGCATTATCTGCCACCCTGCCCGATCTGATATCCACAATGGCATGAATGTGCATTATCTGCCACCCTGCCCGATCTGATATCCACAATAGCGTGAATGTGCATTATCTGCCACCCTGCCCGATCTGATATCCACAATGGCGTGAATGTGCATTATCTGCCACCCTGCCCGATCTGATATCCACAATGGCATGAATGTGCATTATCTGCCACCCTGCCCGATCTGATATCCACAATGGCGTGAATGTGCACTAATAATTATAATGTTCCACTTGATACATGTCGCCAGTGTAGTGATTTGTTTCCCCACAATAGGCGATGATGACCTACCAACTCCCCACCCCAACGATTTAAATGTTCAACAGTAATAACAAAGTAATAGGTCAATTACTGTTACATTGCTTCCTATTACTATTACATCGAGTTTTTGCTCAACCTATTACTATTACTTCAATATTTGTAATTGTTACTATTATTATTACAAATTACTATTACGCCAAGCATGGTTTGGTTAAATTGAATTTTGTGATATGTTGATGAATGCATTTTTACCCAGGATACTTTGTGTTTGGGGGGACAACTCACCTGAGTGGCTGAAGTAATGGACACAACACAGGAAGGAATGGTTAATACTGTAAGTGTCTGTGGACAACTCACCTGAGTGGCTGAAGTAATGGACACAACAAAGGAAGGAATGGTTAATGCTGTAAGTGTCTGTGGACAACTCACCTGAGTGGCTGAAGTAATGGACACAACAAAGGAAGGAATGGTTAAAGCTGTAAGTGTCTGTGGACAACTCACCTGAGTGGCTGAAGTAATAGACACAACAAAGGAAGGAATGGTTAATGCTGTAAGTGTCTGTGGACAACTCACCTGAGTGGCTGAAGTAATGGACACAACAAAGGAAGGAATGGTTAAAGCTGTAAGTGTCTGTGGACAACTCACCTGAGTGGCTGAAGTAATGGACACAACAAAGGAAGGAATGCTGGAGCAACTCAGATTCACAAGGCGGCCCTGGCAACACAAGGACACGTTTAGGAGACCAACATAACAAGACATAGACACTAACATTTTCTCACATTCATTTATATTCCACTATACTTGTTAACACATTTTGAGAATATTTCATTGCACTGCACTGTTCTCATTACAATAATATTGTAAAGAAAGTAAAAATAAGTCTTAAGAATGGTATATTTTAGGATGTCAATGACAACAATAACAGACTCCACAAACACCGCATTTTTACAGAATTGCACTACTGCTATAATGTTTTTATTTACAGTTACAATGCTGAAATTTCTATTATCACACCTGCTCAGAAAAATGGGCCAAGTGGTCCTGAAGTCCTTTGGACTATATTGTGAGTTTGTAATTATTAATGAAATGGTTTTTGGTGAATCATAGTTGTAGATCATTAAGGGTTATGATAAAACTAAAATGTTGACATGTTTAGTGGAGACTATATGCATGCCAGTGAAGATACACCTGGAAATAAGATATTTCAGTAGGCCATTTCGTGAAGATTGTAAATATTAGTTAATGTGTTATTAAAAATACTGTAGAATTTTATCCCAATACTGTGCTATTTAGGCTGATTTCTAGTAGTTGTAAAAACCTTGCAGGAGAGTTGGTGAGATGTAATCTCGCATGTAACACAGTTAAATGTTGTTTACAAAAATGTGCACACATTTTCTGTTCTCATTTTGCCCCTACCACCCTCCCACAGAATGGAAAGAAGAAAGAGATGAATTATGATAACATTTTATTTGTTCACAAGGTACATATAAATAGCATGCATTTGGACTTAAAAACAGTTACAGGCCACACGGAGGATTCTGTTTGATACGGGGCAATGGCAGGGAGTGAGCCTACAGCATCTCTGACACCAGGCCACTCCACTTACCCACCCCAGTGATCAGAGATAGGGCAAAGTCCACTATCCAGTTATAAATAGAGATCAATGGCCCAAGCTACTGTAGAAGGCATACAGCAGTAAGGAAAATGTAACATTTTGGGGGGCCCTGAAGTGCCCTTAGAATGATCCAATCAAATACAGATTTCTTGTGTAAAGTGGCACTACCACATGAAATGTCTATGCAAAATCAGAGAAAAAGTTACTGAAGAATTTTTGAAAAAACAGGCAAAATGTAAAAACCTACCAGTTTCGTGGGCCCAAGGGGCCCTTAGAATTATTCAATCAAATACACATTTCTCATGCATAGTGGCAGTACCCTAAGATACATCTATGCAAAATTAGAGAAAAAGTTGCTGAATGGTTTCTGAGATATGGCAGCTAACGGCGCATGGTGGACGCAGAACGATGGCATAAGTCCGTCGGACCTTCGGCCCAAAAATGGCTAATCCAAACCAAAACATACAAAGCCAACTAGAATCATTATGTAGTTTGAGCATCTTGTTTAAAACGTTCTTTAAAAAACAAATTCAAGTGACGGTAATTAAGCATACTTGTACAGTTGTCATGCAACTAAGAATACAAGTATGGTTGCCATGGTAATCACTCACCTCAGCAAGTAGAATGATCCTCTTGCCGTCGGGCCAGATGATGTGGTCTACTTGCGAGCGAACGCGTTCCCAGGTCAGGTCCGCCGTACGCAGACTGTTCTGTAATGGGGACACAACAACATAAAAAAAACTTCCTTTTTGGCTTCATTTCCGGTCACACTTCCTCTAGAAATGTGGGGTCGTGATTAGGGGACAGATCATTATTTTATTTCCAGGTTCAGGGCAGACAAATAAAATAACAGTGATTTTGAGATGCTACTCACTTTGAATATAAAACCGAAACCAGACAAGCTATTAGCATTTCATCTATCTATGCATCTATCTACAGATCTATGTACGCATATATTTATGCATCTATCATTTCATCTATCTATGCATCTATCTACACATCTATGTATGCATATATCTATGCATCTATCATTGCAAATATCTGTGCATCTATCAATGCATATATCTATGCATCTATCATTGCATATATCTGTGCATCTATCATTGCATATATCTATGCATCTATCATTGCATATACCTATGCATCTATCATTGCATAAATCTATGCATCTATTTATGTACACATATATATATATATGCATGAATATCAAGTAAAATAGAGACAAAACCACACCTTGCTTCACTCCATTAGTAGTGGAGAATTACAATGACACTGGATTGTTCCATGGTATGTCTAAATGTTGGTTATATGAAGGGAACCTCTAAAGGGATTAGTGTACATATAAAGTAAACCTCTAAAGGGATTAGTTTACATATAAAGTAAACCTCTAAAGCGATTAGTATACATATAAAGTAACTCTAATTAGCAGTAGATTCGTTCCTTTATACATCAATAAATAAACAGTTCAAAATAATTAACTTTATCAAATGCCCTTGCAGCATTTATTATGCAGGAAATGTAACACTTTATTAAATAAATTACACAAATTGTTCAGCTGAATTAAAACCCTCAAAACTGCAGAATTCCGCTCTCATAATGCAATGCGCATGTAACTCACCACATCAATCTCGGTGTTGGAATGTCCCATGTTGGCGACAATACAGCCGTTCTTCATACGGTCCATGTGTTCTCTTGTCACCACACTCTTGTTGCCTACAAACACAGTGTTGTCACATGTCACAACAGCATACCCACAGTATCACTCTTGTTGCCTACAAACAGTGTTGTCACATGTCACAACAGCACTCCCACATCATCACTCTTGTTGCCTACAAACACAGTGTTGTCACATGTCACAACAGCACTCCCACATCATCACTCTTGTTGCCTACAAACACAGTGTTGTCACATGTCACAACAGCACTCCCACATCATCACTCTTGTTGCCTACAAACACAGTGTTGTCACATGTCACAACAGCACTCCCACATCATCACTTTTGTTGCCTACAAACACAGTGTTGTCACATGTCACAACAGCACACCCACATCATCACTCTTGTTGCCTACAAACACAGTGTTGTCACATGTCACAACAGCACTCCCACATCATCACACTTGTTGCCTACAAACACAGTGTTGTCACACGTCACAACAGCACTCCCACATCATCACTTTTGTTGCCTACAAACACAGTGTTGTCACATGTCACAACAGCACTCCCACATCATCACTTTTGTTGCCTACAAACACAGTGTTGTCACACGTCACAACAGCACCCCACATCATCACACTTGTTGCCTACAAACACAGTGTTGTCACACGTCACAACAGCACACCCACATCATCACTCTTGTTGCCTACAAACACAGTGTTGTCACACGTCACAACAGCACACCCACATGACCACTCTTGTTACCTACAAACACAGTGTTGTCACACGTCACAACAGCACACCCACATCATCACTCTTGTTGCCTACAAACACAGTGTTGTCACACGTCACAACAGCACACCCACATCACCACTCTTGTTACCTACAAACAGAGTGTTGTCACACGTCACAACAGCACAACCACATCATCACTCTTGTTACCTACAAACACAGTGTTGTCACACGTCACAACAGCACACCCACATCATCACTCTTGTTGCCTACAAACACAGTGTTGTCACACATCACAACAGCACACCCACATCACCACTCTTGTTGCCTACAAACACAGTGTTGTCACACGTCACAACAGCACACCCACATCACCACTCTTGTTACCTACAAACACAGGGTTGTCACAACAATACTGATAATGATTAACATGCAAGTAGGTGTGTTTCATGGAGAAATGCCACCATTTGAATTGTAACAGAAATATGTTTGAAAATTTTTAGGTTTGGAGTATATTCAATGAATGAAAAGTTTATGAATGAAAGTTTATTCAGCAACAACAACATAATACATGGTGTGTTGTTGGTGCTGTTGAAGAGACATACCTGAAGTCATGTGACTTATGAGGGAATGTACCCTTCTCGAACTATCTGTTGACAACTGAATTCTAGATTGCCTGACCCTTCTGTGTTTTTCTGAGGATTTAGGAAACTAGGAGCACTAGAAGTTCTCTTTATTTGTGTTATTGTAAGTGTTTGTGACTGAAAGAAGAATCAACAGAAACAGAACCAGGCAGTCAGAATCATGCTTCATGTTGTCTTTCTATGCGTGGATTAAGATTTTTTTGTCTGTAAAATTTACTATTTTAGCACAGATGAACAAACGTTAGACTTTACAAGCGAGGCATATAAAATACAACGGGAGGTGAAGTCAGCGAGAAGTTGTAAAGACAAGTGAGATGGTCAGAAGGAAAGGTTTGATACAATGAGAGATGTGACTTTGAGCCTTGCACTCAATGACATGATAACAGACTCACTGAGTGACCTACCTGTACAGGTGATGACAAGGTCAGTGGTGCGCGCAATCTCCGACATCTTCACCACTCGGAACCCATCCATACTACAAACAACCAAAGATTTTTTTTAATTTTAATTTTATCCATGTATAATTCTATTCTCATATAAGCATGTCCAATAAAATATAGAGGACATTTAACAGGATTTAACAAGATTGCCACCCAGAGAATTAACTCTAGATGGCAGGTGGACAAGGAAGCCCTTTGGCTTATAGAGAGTCCAACCCTTTTTATTTACATGTATCCTGTCCATCTGAGGTATGTGTTGATTTTATTTTAAAACATATTCACGCTACTAGCACCCACACAATCAGCAGATAATATGTTCCATTAATTTATAGTCCTTTGTGAAAATGAGAACGTTCTTATATTTAATCTACACTAATCCTTTACTAATGTAACTTCATGTCCTGTAGTCCGTCTATCTTTCTTAACTGAGGAATAAATATTTCTATCAATAATTTGATAACCATTCAATATTTTAAACACTTCTATCTGATCTCCTCTCAATCTCCTGGTCTCTAGAGTTGTTAAACCACATTCTTTTAGGCATATTTCGTAACTAAGATCCCTCAGTTTTGGTATCATTTTAGTTACTCTCCTCTGTACTCTTTCTAGCATATCTATGTCCTTCCTGCGATACGGCCTCCACGCTTGGATACAATATTCTAAATGAGGCCTAACTATTGTTTTGTACAGTGGTAGTATTAGTTCTTTTTCCTTGTATGCTATATTTCACCTAATTAATCCAAGGATTTGATTTGATAGTTTGGGTTGAATCCCATCCACTCCAGGTGATTTATTATCCTTCATAGCCCTTATTTTTTTAGCTACCATTTCCAGGGTTACAATTAATTGTCCTAAATAGTCAGAATCTGCCCCCTTGAACTTAGCCTCTAGTACAGGCAGTGAACTAATATCTTCCCTGGTAAACACTAAAATTAAAATACTAATTTAGGCCTTCTGCCAGTAAGAATCCTTCAGTAATATCATCAAAGACACCTTGTGATGGCCCCCCTTCAATAACATCATCAAACAAAGACACCTAGTGATGGCTCCCCTTCAATAACATCATCAAACAAAGACACCTAGTGATGGCTCCCCCTTCAATAACATAAACAAACAAAGACACCTTGTGATGGCTCCCCCTTCAATAACATAAACAAACAAAGACACCTTGTGATGGCCCCCCTTCAATAACATCATCAAACAAAGACACCTAGTGATGGCTCCCCCTTCAATAACATCAACAAACAAAGACACCTAGTGATGGCTCCCCCTTCAATAACATAAACAAACAAAGACACCTTGTGATGGCCCCCCTTCAATAACATCATCAAACAAAGACACCTAGTGATGGCTCCCCCTTCAATAACATCAACAAACAAAGACACCTAGTGATGGCTCCCCCTTCAATAACATAAACAAACAAAGACACCTTGTGATGGCTCCCCCTTCAATAACATAATCAAACAAAGACACCTTGTGATGACTCCCCCTTCAATAACATCATCAAACAAAGACACCTTGTGATGGCTCCTCCTTCAATAACATCAACAAACAAAGACACCTAGTGATGGCTCACCCTTCAATAACATCATCAAACAAAGACACCTTGTGATGGCCCCCCCCCTTCAATAACATCAACAAACAAAGACACCTAGTGATGGCTCCCCCTTCAATAACATCATCAAACAAAGACACCTAGTGATGGCTCCCCCTTCAATAACATCAACAAACAAAGACACCTAGTGATGGCTCCCCCTTCAATAACATCATCAAACAAAGACACCTTGTGATGGCTCCCCCTTCAATAACATCAACAAACAAAGACACCTAGTGATGGCTCCCCCTTCAATAACATCAACAAACAAAGACACCTAGTGATGGCTCCCCCTTCAATAACATCAACAAACAAAGACACCTAATGATGGCTCCCCCTTCAATAACATCAACAAACAAAGACACCTAGTGATGGCTCCCCCTTCAATAACATCAACAAACAAAGACACCTAGTGATGGCTCCCCCTTCAATAACATCAACAAACAAAGACACCTTGTGATGGCTCCCCTTCAATAACATAAACAAACAAAGACACCTTGTGATGGCTCCCCCTTCTATAACATCATCAAACAAAGACACCTTGTGATGGCTCCCCTTCAATAACATAAACAAACAAAGACACCTTGTGATGGCTCCCCCTTCAATAACACCAACAAACAAAGACACCTTGTGATGGCTCCCCCTTCAATAACATCATCAAACAAAGACACCTTGTGATGGCTCCCCCTTCTATAACATCAACAAAGACACCTAGTGATGGCTCCCCTTCAATAACATCATCAATCAAAGACACCTTGTGATGGCTCCCCTTCAATAACATAAACAAACAAAGACACCTTGTGATGGCTCCCCCTTCTATAACATAAACAAACAAAGACACCTTGTGATGGCTCCCCTTCAATAACATAAACAAACAAAGACACCTTGTGATGGCTCCCCCTTCAATAACATCATCAAACAAAGACACCTTGTGATGGCTCCCCCTTCTATAACATCAACAAAGACACCTAGTGATGGCTCCCCTTCAATAACATCATCAATCAAAGACACCTTGTGATGGCTCCCCCTTCAATTATGATGTAGGACTACTTTATCTATTTGCTATTCTATCCATGTCTACTATTGCAATACTATAACAACAGTACAGTGGAAACTGGAATTGCACTAGTATGGTCACCCTGAGGACAGTACAGTGGAAACTGAAATATCACTATTATGGTCACCCTGAGGACAGTACAGTGGAAACTGGAATCTCACTATTATGCTCACCCTGAGGATAATACAGTGGAAACTGGAATCTCACTATTATTGTCACCCTGAGGACAGTACAGTGGAAACTGGAATCTCACTATTATAGACACCGTGAGGACAGTGCAGCGGAAACTGGAATCTCACTATTATTGTCACCCTGAGGACAGTGCAGTGAGAACTGGAATCTCACTATTATTGTCACCCTGAGGACAGTGCAGTGATAACTGGAATCTCACTATTATGGTCACCCTGAGGACAGTACAGTGGAAACTGGAATCTCACTCTTATGGCCACCATGAGGACAGTACAGTGGAAACTGGAATCTCATTATTATAGACACCGTGAGGACAGTGCAGTGGAAACTGGAATCTCACTATTATTGTCACCCTGAGGACAGTGCAGTGAGAACTGGAATCTCACTATTATGGTCACCTTGAGGACAGTGTGGTGGAAATTGGAATCTCACTCTTATGGTCACCATGAGGACATCGCAGTGGAAACTGGAATCTCATTATTATGGTCACCATTAGGACACACTGCGAGGACAGTACAGTGGAAACTAGAATCTCAATACTATGGACACCCTGAGGACAGTGCAGTGGAAACTGGAATCTCACTTTTATGGTCACCATGAGGACAGTACAGTGGAAACTGGAATCTCACTATTATAGACACCGTGAGGACAGTGCAGTGGAAACTGGAATCTCACTATTATTGTCACCCTGAGGACAGTGCAGTGAGAACTGGAATCTCACTATTATGGTCACCTTGAGGACAGTGTGGTGGAAATTGGAATATCACTCTTATGGTCACCATGAGGACATCGCAGTGGAAACTGGAATCTCATTATTATGGTCACCATTAGGACACACTGCGAGGACAGTACAGTGGAAACTAGAATCTCAATACTATGGACACCCTGAGGACAGTGCAGTGGAAACTGGAATCTCACTATTATGGTCACCCTGAGGACTTGCCAAAATTACCTAAATAATGAGGTGATCGCATTAGTGGAACAAATTTCTAATTAAAAAAGAAATAAGTTAGGACTGTTCTAGGGTGACCATAACTGCAGTGGATGTATTACCGAGATCTATTACTATAAAAACGAGGTAATAGTAATGTAGCTGTTGCCAATAGCGAGCCCTAACACTCACCAGGCCTGAAGTGCACAGATGGGGTCGATCTCTGTCACATTGACAACGGCACCAAGGCCTTTGAGGGCAGCACAGCAACCCTTGCCAACCTGCAATAGAAACAAACATACAGTTTCATTGCCACATATGTTGCCGTGGTGTCTACCTATACCAATAAATAGTAAGTATTGTATTAATTTATATCATGTTTTATGTATTACACACCTAAGAAAATAATTATTTTAATGTCTTTTTAAAGATTTTATATAAATGCGACAATGGCTACCATCAGCAGAAATACAAAAACTGAACACTGGAAGACACGTCTTAGTTTGTGCATCAACCTCTTCAAGCAGCAACTACAGACAAATTGAGCAATAACTCTACTTTGAAAAACTGCATTGCCAGCAAACAATTCCCAAGGAATCCCAATCAATCAAACCGATTGAAAAACCACACAGCCGCCTAGCCAGCGGCCTAGCCGTGGATGATAAAGATGTTAATGGACTGCAGACATTATAACACAATACCAATATAGACTGGCTTTAAAATGTCAGCCCAAATTGATGGCCTCTCTTCTTCTGCCTTTGCCCCCACCCCCCTGCCACACGTAAAGGCATTTGCTCGGTCTGGTCTTTGGCATATATTTGACGACCAATTGTTTAATCACTAGGCCACTGTCCACTGGTATATTACACTTCATAAAGGCGTCTCGTAGCTCATACGCTGCACTTATGAAGCCGTAGAGCTTCTAAAGAACAAATACCAAGGTTATGTGTATGGCATTTAAAGCATGCTTGTCTATTCCATTACGCACAGTCAGCCATGGTGGTAGTTATCAGCAGGAAGTTCCATTACGCACAGTCAGCCATGGTGGTAGTTATTAGCAGGAAGTTTCGTTACGCAGAATCAGCCAGGGTGGTAGTTATTAGTAGGAAGTTCCATTATGCACAGACCGTCAGAGTGGTAGTTATTAGCAGGAAGTTTCATTGCGCACAATCAGCCAAGGTGGTAGTTATTAGCAGGAAGTTCCATTGCGCACAATCAGCCAAGGTGGTAGTTATTAGCAGGAAGTTTCATTATGCACAATCAGCCAAGGTGGAACTTATGAGCTGGAAGTTCAAATATGCACAATCAGCCAAGGTGGTAGTTATTAGCAGGAAGTTCCATTGCGCACAATCAGCCAAGGTGGTAGTTATCAGCAGGAAGTTCCATTATGCGCAATCAGCCAAGGTGGAACTTATGAGCTGGAAGTTCAAATATGCACAATCAGCCAGGGTGGTAGTTATTAGCAGGAAGTTCCATTATGCACAATCAGCCAGGGTGTTAGTTATTAGCAGGAAGTTCCATTGTGCACAATCAGCCCTGGTGGTAGTTATTAGCAGGAAGTTCCATTGTGTACAATCAGCCAGGGTGGTAGTTATTAGCAGGAAGTTCCATTGTGCACAATCAGCCAAGGTAGTAGTTATTAGCAGGAAGTTGCAATTGTACTTGGTCAGGAGTGTGGGAAACAGCCAACTTCAAAGGTATTTAAGGTTGGGGCACGTGCATCTACATTAAGTGCCAACAGTGTCTGTCTGCAATGTGAATGTTTTGTTAAAAGGCCATAGGCTGTTCCTAGGTTTTCATCTATTAATTAATATAATGTTCTTAAAACTATATTAACTATGTTGAAGGTACACTGCTCGCCAAATCGTGTTTAGTAAGCCAGTAACAACAGTCGCAATTTGAAGGCACGACCGTGGAAGCATGTTCAAATAGTAAACAAAACATCCAGTTTCAAAACAAGCTTTATTGGCAATACGGCCAAGTTGGGCCAAGTTAACTGCTATACCGTTTGATGTTCAACGATGCTCACTTTCCCACAGTCAACAGAGCAGACTTCCAGTTAGAAATCACTACGCCCACTAATTCCGGATGGATAACCAGACTACGACCCCTTAACAATCTGAACATTGGTAACTAAAGATGGGGAGAGAGCACAGGCGAATATGATGAGACCTAGGCTGAACATGTACTATGGCAATATGGACAGCTACAAAAAGATGAATGGAAGGGAAAAGGCCAAGAGTGATGGCAGTGTAGAGAGAATAGGATCGACTAATAAAGATGTATGTTAAAGCTTTGTTGGAAGACAAACGAGTGCCAATGTTTGAATGAGTGTTAGCCTGTCTCCTGGGCCCAGGAGGTTAGTTCGTGCAAGCAACAGTAGCAGCTCCTGCTATTTGCAAAATGGCAGATATTAGTTTGTAGGAACCTGAATGCTATATATACGTTTGGACAGATATATAAACAGACAGACGGACGGACACACGGACGGACGGACGGACGGACGGACAGATAGATAGGTGGCCATGTGGACATACGGATAAATGGGCATACAAAAAAACAGACAGATGGACAAAAAATGTACAGGCTGACAGACAGGTGGACAGATGTACAGGCTGACAGACAGATGGACAGGCTGACAGACAATTGGACAGATGTACAGGCTGACAGACAATTGGACAGATGTACAGGCTGACAGACAATTGGACAGATGTACAGGCTGACAGACAAATAGATAGATGAACATGACACATACCTCGCCGTAGCCACAGACAACCACTTGTTTTCCCCCAAACATCACGTCGGTTGTACGCTTCAGCCTGCAACACAATGAGCACAGGTTGATTCTTGTTTGTTTGTAGTGAATCAACAGTAATATGATTGATGTTTGTCTACCAGGGGCGAAGATAGAGGACGTCACAGAACGAGTAAATCTGGTCATGTGCACATGGGCACGAATAATGCTGAGAAGGAAGGTACAATAGCCATCATTTGCAAATCTAGGAGACTAGTCCAAAACTCGGAAAGAGGCATGCATTGGTCAAATCGTGTTATCGGGTATACTGCTGAAAATGGGTGGCAGGGGACAGTACTACAAGAACTGTAGAAGAATGGCCATTAACACACTGTTACAGAAGTTATGTATGGAGGAAGGAGTCGGCTTTGTAGACATGTGGGCAAGCATTGTAGGGAAGGAAGATCTGTTTATGAGTGATGGGCTTCATCTGACAGGCACAGGAGCAGCAGTTTTAGGGAGTGAGCTCATCAGGTGCATGGATGAAGGTAAAGGCAGTCGAGTATTTAGACTAGACGCACAGGGGGATACGTACAGCCACCTCAAACAGATGGTACATGCAAATCTACAAGGAAAGGTTGACCAAGTATCCATAAAAATTAATTTAGATGTTTATGCTTAAATGCCAGAACCACAGTAAATAAGAGAAGCAATTTAGAAATCATGGTAGCAGATGTTGACCCAGATGTAATACACTGTAGGCATCACAGAATCATGGGCACACGGAGACATGGTAGATGCTGAACTAGCTCTATCAGTTTATGTCATGTTTAGAAAGGACAGACAAGAGAGAAGGGGAGGCGGTGTCATTCTATATGTATATTAAAAAATCTATACAGGCATATGACTAAAAAGTGAAGCAGATTACAAGGAAGCTATTTGGTGCAACATAGTTACCTGAAAGTTAACATTAACAATAGGACTAGTTTATCGTAGTCCTAATATACGACAAGAGGATGATTAAAACTGCCCAGTGTATAAAGGAGATGACTAAAGGGGAATGTGTTATTATGGGTGATTTTAATGTAAACAGATGAGAAAATATTTAGCACACACAGATTGGACTACCTTAATGAAGAACAAGACAGCAACAGAATGTTGGATCGTTTTGAGAGATGAGATCGAGGGCATTATTGAAAGATTTGTTCCCCTGAAAAAAGTAAGGGAAACGATCCAAGAAGAAACACCTTTCAAAGGAGGCTATACGTAAGATTGCCATAAACAAATTATGTGGAGAGTTTACAGACACTGGAAATATAGACGACTATAACAACTACAAAGAGGACCTGAACATAGCTACAGCCGAAATTAGAAAATCTAAACAAACTTTTGAGGACAAATTGGCAAATGATATAAAAAATGACAGCAAGAGTTTCTACGCTTACGTAAGGAGTAAACAGAAGGTTAGAAATAAAACAGGACCACTTGAAAATAGTGCAGGAAAAGTACTAAATGACGGGTTTCTGATGGCAGAGACCCTGAATGAGTATTTCAGCTCAGTGTTTACCACAGAAGATATAAGTTCACTGCCAGTACCTATTACTAAGTTTGAGGTGGGTGAATCAGATAATTTAGAGCAGTTGTTTGTTACTCCTGAAATGATATCAAAGAAAATCAAGAAGATGAAAGAAAATAAATCACCTGGAGTTGACGGGATAGCACCAAATCTGCTTAAGGAAATTGTAGAGCAAATCAGTACACCACTTGCTATATTTATATTCTCTAACTTTTCACTTAAAGAGGGAATCGTTCCATTAGAATGGAAAGAAGCAAACATTACGCCATTACTTAAAAAATGGATCAAGGAGCAAGACAGAATTACAGACCAGTTAGTTTAACATCAGTTTTATGCAAATTAGAGAGAACGCTTATAAGAGACCACTAGTGGAATTGCTTGTAAAACACAAATAAATAAATGAATCTCAACATGGGTTCTTAAAGGCTAGGTCTTGTCTAACCAATCTCTTAAGACCATGGGTCACCAGTGGATGTTGTCTACTTAGGTTTTCAGAAAGTATTTAATAAAGAGTCACATCAAAGATTGTTGCGTAAACTTAAAGCACACATGATGTAGGGGATGGGGCGCAGGCTGCGAAATAAGGCCGGTCCGATCGTCCCGGACGAGTAGTTTCAGTGACTGGACTAGTCCATGTTTAGTGCAGCAATCCCATCGGACTAGCTCTGATTATGTGAATTAATTTGATGGAATAAAAAAAAAGACAATAAGGTAACATTTTGTAACACGCAGCTAAATCGTCGAATGGGAAACTTGCTGAACGCGGTGAATGTAAATGGCGGCTGTTTACATCTGGGTTACAGACATCGTTACGAGCTATCCCATCGTATAGTTGCGTTATTCCCGCATTGGGTGATATTTTAGCAAGTTACCAAACGCCAGCAATGTTACTGATTGTTTAGTCGGCTTCGGGAAAGGAAACACTAATGAAAAGTATAGGCCAAATGATGCAACTTAGTGATTAGTCTGACAATATCGGTCCTTCATCCCTGTCAGGCGTCAAATTCTGCTGGCATCACCTTGTCCACCACTGTCGTTGGCTGCCCCTGATTAAACTAGTCATTTCTTCTGATGATTGCAATTGGATCTACGGTATCACATGTATTTGTTTCTATTAATGACATTTAGTTGAACAGTTAATTGAAATATGAAACAGCTTGTTTTCTTTATGAAATAAAAGCCACTTTTACTATATATATATGATAGGACAAGTGTGATTGATGGTACCTGGCACATTTATTTTTAAGGACTAGTAAAACAATAGCAGGACTAGTTGTTTCTGAGTCAGCTAGTCTGACGGACTACCTGTCAGCTAAAGCCATCGTGCACCCTGGGTGTGATCAGCTGGATAGAAACATGGTTGACAGACAGAAGACAGAGGGTAACAGAAGTGGGGGGATTTAAAACTGGAAGCCAGTTTTGAGGGGAGTTAATACATTAATACATAATGGGAGATACCATATTAGGTAAAAACAGTAAAGGAAAAGGATTTAGGAGTGACAGTTTGTGCTGACACGAAAGTTTCAGAGCAATGTGGAATTGCTGCTTCAAAGGGCAACCAAAATACTAGGGCTAATTAGAAGAAATATTACATATAAGGACAAACAGCTGATTGTATCACTGTACAATGCAATTAGTTAGACCTCATTTGGAATATTGTATACAAGCATGGAGGCCGTATCATAAGAAGGACATAGATGAGCTAGAAAGAATACAACGAAGAGCAATTAAGCTGATTCCTGAACTGAAAGATCTTAGTTATGAAAGACGCCTATTAGAATGCGGGTTGACAACATAGAACAGTGTAGGTTAGATGTGAGAAAATACTCATTCTCTGAGAGGACAATAAATGACTGGAAAAAATTATCTGATGGTTGTGTTAATGCTGGCAGTGTGAATACGTTTAAAAATAAAATTGACAGCTATCTGGCGAGGGTGGGTTATACGTAGTTTGAAAATTGTTGCACTCTCAATAAGCCAAAGGCTTCCTTTTCCGCATGCCGTCTGGAGCTTATAGCTCTGAACGGCAATCTTGTTAAATTTTGTTAAAGTGATCAAGAAACGTGACTTGAAACAATCGTTGCAAAAATACTACTTTACAGTAAGATAGGCAGATGTTATGGAATCAACCACAGGATGGAATACTGACTGCACCAACTGTTACAACATTTAAGGTTAAATATCAGATTTTTGGGAAAAAACAGTGACAAAATGTGATTATGTAAGTGACAAGATTCTGTCGCTTGTGGGATAACCTTGACCTACTTACAAGACATGTCCATGTAGAGTTATATAATGGAGGAAAGTAATTGAATAACATTGGTTCTGATAAACAGACACAAGAAGATTATTTTATAATACATAATTTTTGTTAGCAGTTTAAATTAAAGGATTTTAGTTTTGTTTTCAATGAGCTAATCTCTAAATCTTCTTCAACAAATGCTACAAGGTTGACATTAGTTTCGTCGCCTGTCAGACTCAAGGACACATTGATGATTGAATGAATCCACTGGAAGATGAGAGGCCTAGATCATTGCTGTCTATTTCTCTCTGCTGGGACACTGCTGGTGTTACCGGAGTGGCAAGTTTGAGTAAGCTGGATTATCTTGCATGGGATTGCTACGAGAAAAGCCGATTCGAGATTTTGCAATCTTGAATGACCTTTCAATATCCTGCGCTATTCGGTTTCTGCATTTTAACATAATTAATGCTGCCTAAAGTTTTTATAACACTAAAAGGTATCTGAAAAATGTCTGATGTTAAAATATGTTTTCCACAAATAAATTATTTACATAAAAATACATTTTTATGTGCATTACATATAAAGCAAAGATTAAACATAACCATTTAGAAAGAGAAACAAAATGGATGAACCTAAGAACATGATGACTTATTACTTTAAGATATGAATTTTTACATTATTTTCTTATTATCATTGTGTTACAACAGAATGAATTAGAGTCCACAACTTGTTAAATCAGTCCACACAAGTTTTTAAATCAGACTTAAATTTATTCTTAAAAACACTTTCCGTTACGTGGAATTCACACCACACAGAAACAAGATACATTCCTCAGCACTAACTTGACTTCACAGAGACTTGTTGAGGTTTTACTTACGCGTCAAGGATTGATTCCCGGCAACTGTACAGGTTGTCAAACTTGGTCTGAAAAAGAGCAACATGTCACTCAGTGTGACTGTTATCTAATCTACGGGCACTGACGAGGATCAAGTAACTCGAGCATATGACACAAGAGTGCTCGTTCCAGTTAGCTGGGTCAGGAAAAAGCTGGGGTGTGTCACAAGTGATGCTCCCGCAGGAACATGGCCTTTAACCAGACAATGGGGTGTTCCATGTTGGGGGGCAGGGGTGGCCTATTTCAAGATGCTTAAGAACTGGGAATATGCAGGCACGACTGTGAAAGGAGAAGAAGTTGGTGGGAGAGAAAGGCAAAGGCATAACTAAATGCAGACACTACGAAAAAGGGATGATATGCATTTCACATGCCTTCAGACAGATACAGGCAAAATGGGGTGAATGAAACAGCCTCAGCTTTGAAACATTGTGGAATCGAACCACCATCCCCTCAATAGACAGCCAGGGGTGCTGTAATCAGTAGTCCACCATCCCCTCAATAGACAGCCCTGGGTGCTCTAAATATTAGTTCACCATCCCCTCAACTGACAGCTCTGGGTGCTCTAATCATTAGTCCACCATCCCCTCAACAGACAGCCCGAGGTGCTCTAATCATTAGTCCACCATCCCCTCAACAGACAGCCCAGGGTGCTCTAATCATTAGTCCACCATCCCCTCAACAGACAACCCGGGGTGTTCTAATCATTAGTCCACCATCCCCTCAACAGACAGCCCGGGGTGCTCTAATCATTAGTCCACCATCCCCTCAACAGACAGCCCGGGGTGCTCTAATCATTAGTCCACCATCCCCTCAAAAGACAGCCCGGGGTGCTCTAATCATTAGTCCACCATCCCCTCAACAGACAGCCCGGGGTGCTCTAATCATTAGTCCACCGTCCCCTCAACAGACAGCCCGAGGTGCTCTAATCATTAGTCCACCATCCCCTCAACAGATAGCCCGAGGTGCTCTAATCATTAGTCCACCATTCCCTCAACAGACAGCCCGAGGTGCTCTAATCATTAGTCCACCATTCCCTCAACAGACAAACCGGGTGCTCTAATCATTAGTCCACCATCCCCTCAATAGACATCCCAGGGTGCTCTAATCATTAGTCCACCATCCCCTCAATAGACAGTTTGGGGTGCTCTAATCATTAGTCCACCATCCCCTCAACAGACACCCCTGGGTGCTCTAATCACTAGTCCACCATCCCCTCAATAGACAGCCCTGGGTGCTCTAATCACTAGTCCACCATCCCCTCAATAGACAGCCCGGAGTGCTCTAATCACTAGTCCACCGTCCCTTCAACAGACAGCCCGGGGTGCTCTAATCACTAGTCCACCTTCCCTCAATAGACAGCCCGAGGTGCTCTAATCATTAGTCCACCATCCCCTCAACAGACAGCCCGGGTGCTCTAATCATTAGTCCACCATTCCCTCAACAGACAAACCGGGTGCTCTAATCATTAGTCCACCATCCCCTCAATAGACATCCCTGGGTGCTCTAATCATTAGTCCACCATCCCCTCAACAGACAGCTTGGGGTGCTCTAACCATTAGTCCACCATCCCCTCAACAGACACCTCTGGGTGCTCTAATCACTAGTCCACCTTCCCTCAACAGACAGCCTGGGGTGCTCTAATCATTAGTCCACCTTCCCTCAACAGACAGCCTGGGGTGCTCTAATCACTAGTCCACCATCCCCTCAACAGACAGCCCGGGGTGCTCTAATCATTAGTCCACCGTCCCCTCAACAGACAGCCTGGGGTGCTCTAATCATTAGTCCACCGTCCCCTCAACAGACAGCCCGGGGTGCTCTAATCATTAGTCCACCATCCCCTCAACAGACAGCTTGGGGTGCTCTAACCATTAGTCCACCATCCCCTCAACAGACACCCCTGGGTGCTCTAATCACTAGTCCACCTTCCCTCAACAGACAGCCTGGGGTGCTCTAATCATTAGTCCACCTTCCCTCAACAGACAGCCTGGGGTGCTCTAATCACTAGTCCACCATCCCCTCAACAGACAGCCCGGGGTGCTCTAATCATTAGTCCACCGTCCCCTCAACAGACAGCCTGGGGTGCTCTAATCATTAGTCCACCGTCCCCTCAACAGACAGCCTGGGGTGCTCTAATCATTAGTCCACCGTCCCCTCAACAGACAGCCTGGGGTGCTCTAATCATTAGTCCACCGTCCCCTCAACAGACAGCCTGGGGTGCTCTAATCATTAGTCCACCATCCCCTCAATAGACATCCCAGGGTGCTCTAATCATTAGTCCACCATCCCCTCAATAGACAGTTTGGGGTGCTCTAATCATTAGTCCACCATCCCCTCAACAGACACCCCTGGGTGCTCTAATCACTAGTCCACCATCCCCTCAATAGACAGCCCTGGGTGCTCTAATCACTAGTCCACCATCCCCTCAATAGACAGCCCGGAGTGCTCTAATCACTAGTCCACCGTCCCTTCAACAGACAGCCCGGGGTGCTCTAATCACTAGTCCACCTTCCCTCAATAGACAGCCCGAGGTGCTCTAATCATTAGTCCACCATCCCCTCAATAGACATCCCTGGGTGCTCTAATCATTAGTCCACCATCCCCTCAACAGACAGCTTGGGGTGCTCAAACCATTAGTCCACCATCCCCTCAACAGACACCCCTGGGTGCTCTAATCACTAGTCCACCTTCCCTCAACAGACAGCCTGGGGTGCTCTAATCATTAGTCCACCTTCCCTCAACAGACAGCCTGGGGTGCTCTAATCACTAGTCCACCATCCCCTCAACAGACAGCCCGGGGTGCTCTAATCATTAGTCCACCGTCCCCTCAACAGACAGCCTGGGGTGCTCTAATCATTAGTCCACCGTCCCCTCAACAGACAGCCCGGGGTGCTCTAATCATTAGTCCACCATCCCCTCAACAGACAGCTTGGGGTGCTCTAACCATTAGTCCACCATCCCCTCAACAGACACCCCTGGGTGCTCTAATCACTAGTCCACCTTCCCTCAACAGACAGCCTGGGGTGCTCTAATCATTAGTCCACCTTCCCTCAACAGACAGCCTGGGGTGCTCTAATCACTAGTCCACCATCCCCTCAACAGACAGCCCGGGGTGCTCTAATCATTAGTCCACCGTCCCCTCAACAGACAGCCTGGGGTGCTCTAATCATTAGTCCACCGTCCCCTCAACAGACAGCCTGGGGTGCTCTAATCATTAGTCCACCGTCCCCTCAACAGACAGCCTGGGGTGCTCTAATCATTAGTCCACCGTCCCCTCAACAGACAGCCCGGGGTGCTCTAATCATTAGTCCACCGTCCCCTCAACAGACAGCCCGGGGTGCTCTAGTCATTAGTCCACCGTCCCCTCAACAGACAGCCTGGGGTGCTCTAATCATTAGTCCACCGTCCCCTCAACAGACAGCTTGGGGTGCTCTAGTCATTAGTCCACCGTCCCCTCAACAGACAGCCTGGGGTGCTCTAATCATTAGTCCACCTTCCCTCAACAGACAGCCCGGGGTGCTCTAATCATTAGTCCACCTTCCCTCAACAGACACCCCTGGGTGCTCTAATCACTAGTCCACCGTCCCCTCAACAGACAGCCTGGGGTGCTCTAATCATTAGTCCACCTTCCCTCAACAGACAGCCCGGGGTGCTCTAATCATTAGTCCACCATTCCCTCAACAGACAGCCCGGGGTGCTCTAATCATTAGTCCACCATTCCCTCAACAGACAGACCGGGGTGCTCTAATCATTAGTCCACCGTCCCCTCAACCGACAGCCCGAGGTGCTCTAATAATCATTAGTCCAACACTCATTGCTATGTGATGAATAGTCAATGACAACTAAACCAGATTTATCTCCAAATACGAGGTCCATGTAGTGATTCATAAAATATGTTATATTATGTATAGATGTTAGATTCAATTGTGAGGAGAGATGTTGAGGACTATACTCCAACGGTACAAAACACTGAAAACTGCTTTGATTTAAAATTATTGAAACTGCTCTAAGAGATCACTGGGAAATGAGCAAAAATACAAACTTTATAATTTACATAGCAACAAATCACATGAGAAATCACAACTTGGTGATATCACCATTAACAACAATAAACGAGTGACAAGTGTGTTACCTTGGTAACGGAGTCGTTGACATTCATGGCTGGGACGGTGAGCTTGCCAGACTTAGACAGTTGATAGAGACGATGTACTCCAGTGACACTCTCCTCCACAATGCCCTTCACCAAACTGAACATGGCCGGGTACTTCTTCAGCATGAGATGGGTCGCGTCTCCACCATCATCCAGGATCTCATGACACAAACACACAACACGTCTCACAAACACATGGTAATAAACACTGTTTATTCAAGTCCTTATAAACTATACGTTTGTCTTGCTATGGGTCGTGAATTTAAACCTCGAGCGCCCCATGAAAATTTTAAGTAGCAAACTGTTCCTAAACAAATCACAACTTTGCTAGTAGTTATCATAAAGATATGAATTAGGTATCAGTTTATTGCTGAAGGAATGCGTTATTATAATAAAATGTTAATAACTATGTCATATAATAATCATATGGATTTTATTATCAAAAAATATTTAAATAAACATTTCATCTTGTTACTAGATAATTACTGTGCGGCTATGATGAAAAGTTATGTCCTGTGTCAAGCGAGAAAAATATAACCATACATGTTGGTTGTCAAATCACATCAAAATTAATGTAACCCCTTTGTACACACCTGCATCTGCCTTATGGACATAAGTAACCATTATATTAATCCTAATTAACAGGATTAAGATTACTATCTCATTGAAACTACTATAACAAAACCTCATTTTACAACACCTTCAGACACTGATCTACACAAGCTCCCCCTGGTGACAGCGGGAGGTACTCACCATGTCTGGCTGCCAGCTGTCTGTGCTGATACATTAGCGCCCCCTGGTGACAGTGGGAGGTACTCACCATGTTCGGCTGCCAGCTGTCTGCGCTGATACATTAGGGACCCCTGGTGTCATAGGGAAGTACTCACCATGTTCGGCTGCCAGCTGTCTGTGCTGATACATTAGCGCCCCCTGGTGTCAGAAGGAGGTACTCACCATGTTCGGCTGCCAGCTGTCTGCGCTGATACATTAGCGCCCCCTGGTGTCAGAGGGAGGTACTTACCATGTTCGGCTGCCAGCTGTCTGCGCTGATACACTTCTCTATACACCACCAGAAGTCCGCCTCAGATTCTCCCTTCCACGCAAAGATCGGGAACCCCCCCTCCGCCAGGGCCGCTGCAACCTCATTCTGAAACACATCATCGCAGTCGGGAAATGTACAACTTAATACCATTCTAAAAATAAAACTCCTTCAAGAATCAATAGGCTCCTCGTGGAAGTATATAAGTCTATTTTAACATAAGTATACTCGAGTTGAGAAGAAATTAATAACTTCCAAATAAAGTAACCAGTCTGAAATTAAGTATGTGCCATCTAAAAGTATACTAATTCTTAATACAGGATAACTTAAATAATTTATTCACACTTTATTTCATTCTGAAAATAAGGAAATGTGGGTAAGAAAACACGTTTTCATTCTAAGAATGCGGCTTCATTTTTAAAGCAGACACCTTCATTCTGACATCACCAGCTACAAATATTTTGAAAGCGATTGACATGTTTAACATCTCTGTGAGTGCCAAAATTTGACACACGAAACAAACACATAAGACCTTTGCCATTTACACATCGGCAATTACAAAATCAATTTCTCACATCAGTCCCCAAAAGCTAAATGTCAAATCGTGGTCGTGCTTAGCACAATGCAATCAAACGGTGTATTAGGAACCTACGACTGATGGAAGTAACTGAGAGACACTGAGAGAGACTGAGGTTTCTCTCAGGCCTCAGCTGGTCTCACTCACCTGGGTGGAGTAGATGTTGCAAGCCGCCCACCTCACCTGGGCCCCCAGAGCTGACAGAGTCTCAATGAGCACCTAACAACACAACATAGGGTTAATCCTGTAATCCTTTACACCCCAACCCCCCGCAACCAGCCCATCTGTCGTTGTCCCCCCCCTGAAGATAAGCTGGACTGAAAACTACTCAAATATGTGGTCTTATTGCATAATTGTATGTCTATTACGTTTAAAGCACATTCTATTTTCTATTCACAAGAGGTATTTGTTGTATGGCTGTAGGGAACTGAAATATATTTCATTAAACCGTTGCGGGGAGTAAACAGTTAAACAGGATGTGTGCCGCTCGGGTTTCAACACTTTTAGGAATGTTTAAGGTCGTTACTTCAAAAAGCCAACAACTTATGGTTTGGCACTGTTTTTCTTGGGGATTTGTTATTCCATGACCCTATAATGATGCTACCTCAGCAATTACCACACTCTTGTAATAGTTTTGCAACTGTAATACAGATATCGCAACACTATCACAATAGTTAAAGTATCTACAGTAGCTACCCCTAATGATTAGAGCCATCCCTGGTTACAACTCTACAATTGACAAGGTGTGGTGCACACAATTAAAATTACATAATAATAATAATATAATTAAATTCAACAATAATTTATTTATTTGCAATCGTGAGACTGAATAAAATACAATACCAAAAAATCTGCTAAAACTAGTACATTTTGTTAGAAAATAAATTAAGCTTAAAAACATCAAACACGATATATCTATATATATATGAATTATATAATTGTACAAACATATATATACATAATTATGCACACACCCAAATATAAACATAAGTACATGGGTTTGAACTATAACTGGTCATGCTGCAGTCTGTGTGTGCATGTGTCAGGTATGTCTATAGCAATATTTGAAAGTGGGATAAACAAGGACCAACAAATACAACACATATAGTACATCTGAATCATTGTTATTGATATACTAAGGGCATGAGTGGCTTGTAGTAGTTAGACTTTCAGGTGAAATGGTCAAACATCCATGTCAAAGGGTCACAGTTTTCAATTGCCACACGAATGCAACGTAATTTGTAAATTATTCAGTACTCTTTGAATTCTATCTGGTAATTCAGAAGAGGTATTCAACATGACTGACATGCAAAGAAACTGGTTGGGACACATCAGGAGAAGGTCTTTTGAAGCTGGCTTCAGAAGGAAGGTTGCCAGGAAACAAACAGTTTACCAAAGGAGAGGTGATCATTTGAAGATATGAAGAGAAATAAGAACGGAAGGAAAGAGAAACTGATCCAAGAATAAACAAAGAAGAACAAATGTAGGCTTCTTACATTTCTTCCAAATCCTATCAGCTCACACAAATGATAAGATTATGCTGCTGATGAGTGATGACGCAGGAACCAGTTTATATGGTACTTTTAGCCATGTTTCTTTTTCATCTTGGTAACACTCAGTCGTAACTAAATACCAAACACTACATCCCTCTGGGCAGGACGACAGTTTAGTGTTCAACTGTTCAACTTATTTGGAAACACTTCAACGTCCGTCATTGCAGTTGGAAGATGTGTAAGGACGACCTGTGCCGGGTCTGATGTGTCCATCATTGATTAACTTCTCTCAGTGTTTTCTTTAATGTCAACACAACATCTAAATGCACCGACTGTGCAGGATCTCTGTAACGTTCACACTGATAATGTATGACATGACTGTGCGGCCGTATAACCACAGAACGGGTCGGTATCGACTGTTTCAAGGGAGTTTCCTCAGTGCCTTCTGATAATCTGTCTTTACAATGAACGTTAATGATTGAATTATTAATACTGGCGATTCAATCAGCCAATCTGTTGCCTATTCTATTCACTTCTTGCTTGATTCTGTGGCAGTTTGTCAACATTTCACTTCCCTTGAGGCAGTTGCTTGCAGCAACAATGTGTTTACACGAAAAACCTCCATCATACGGCATGTTTCATCAAAGTAATAGTCAAGACACATTTTCATAATTATAGTTAATGTTCACATAAGCAAATTTAATCAATTTCTTTGTCTATCCCGGTATTTATGTCACCTCTGATTTAGTAATAACTAAAACACCCTTTTTGATTCACTGACATCTGTTAAACTGTTTTTGCTCAAACTGCAAGCTTCAGCAACTGAAACATTATCACTGTTTATGTCTCATAATATACAAACATAGAATTTTACATTACAACAGGTGTATAACCATTACGTTTACTATGAATTCTATTGTACAAAGTCAAATAAGATTTTACTTTTAATCTCACCTGCTACACGTCTAGTGCCTGACTCCCAGTGGAGTAGGGAAGGACGTTGGACCTCTGATTGAAGGGACCAGGGTTTTATTCCCTAGCTGCCGTTTGTCACATTGGCAATTTCATTTGCACTGTCTCCAAGGCCCCAGTTCTCCCAAGAGACTAAACAAGCATCTGTCTAGAGACACTGCTGGAACTATGCAAATGAATTGCTTTTGTGTAGTGATTACAGTGTGGCTAAACAGTTCATATTTGATGTCTCAACATGTTGGGAATGCACTGTGCTATTTACACACTACTACATTTGTTCGGCATAACATCTAACTCATAGCCTATCATATCATTATATCACAATAATAATTTCCATTTTTATTACACTGATATTATAATATTTTATTAATTAAACACACGTGAACAGAAATAATAAACACCACCAGAATACCCATTTCAGTATCAGTGACTGACTGAGTCAGGTAATGCCAAGGGTTAATGAATGTAAAGGGTTAAATTACTGATCAACGGTAAGTCGGTAACTGCGGAAAATGCAACTATGAATTAATTAATGCTAGTTCACAATCCGCGAAATGGATTAGTGGGTGTAAATGGATTTGTGGGTGTAAATGGGTTTGTGGCAAATCTATTTAGAGCTGTCACTGATCATACCACAAATATATGTCAAACATGGCTGCCACACCACTGGTTTTTAAAACCTTTATAATTAATTTATATATAGTTATTTATATATAATTTTTAATTTCAATATCATGCTACAACTGTACTGTAATAATTTAAGTCAGTAGTAACTGATGATACTACAAGTTCTGCAGATCTAAACAGCAATTACTAATTTAGGTCCAACTTTGAAATGTGCAAACATGAACAATATAGACTCATTGAATACACCTCCGGCATTCTTTAAATATCTCATGATATAATCATTGCGAAGATGCGACCTTCGATTGTTTCCCGGAATAACAAGCGTCTTTGGTCCTTTGTGCACTGTGGTTGTCATGGTTACGAAAGTGGAAATCCTTAATCCATGCTAAGTTAATGTAATTAGACACCATCACACAAGAGGCTCAGAGGAGGCCTTAAGGTGCAAGAAAGAAGTCCTGGTGGAGGGGGGTGGCCGTTAGTCACTAAGGTGTGGTTGGTAACCGGATATGTTGACATTCCTGACCGGATGTGGGACCCCCTTTGACACTTTACACAATTAAAACTACCAGCCAATGTGCCACCTCCTGCCAAACAAGTAAAACTAAAGATTCTGCTCTGTAACACTCTGTGCATGATGTGCCGTTTCTCCACTGTTATTACATTTAATACAATGTGACATTTATAAGATCATAAAATGTGATGAAGATATGCCACTGTCATTTCACACTTGGTCTCCGTAGAAAATAAAAACCACACAAAGCATCCCAGTGATGCACTGCTTAATTTACCGTCTTGTTTGTGTAGTTTTGTCTTCCTGAATCAGTCGTAAATCGCAACAATCCGCAGCAACCATTGAAACAACTGCTGATTCACCCATTTCCAGTAGTCTTATTATACTCCAAAGCCAAAACCTAACATGTTGCTAATAGAAACGTCACTCTAGGGAGAAGGTGCCTCCAGGAGGATTCATAAACCTCTTTATCGATTCAGGTTTTCATATGACACGTCAAATAAATACATCTGATTGTGAGTCGACTGATCTACCTGTCTCGACACACCTGTCATAAGTCGCAGTAATGATTGAGTGGTATTATTGATTGTGCTATGTCCGGTACACAGACCCCCCAGAATCAGGTGGTGTTACAAAGTGAGTCCTATGAGGTGGTGCTTTGCGTGCTCATGTGGCCTACATGACTGAGACACAAAATGGTGCCCACCAAATGGTGCACACAATGTGGTGCCCATATTGCAGACTCTAAATGGTACCCACCAAATGTGCACACAATGTGGTGCCCATATTGCAGACTCTATATGGTACCCACCAAGTGGTGCACACAATGTGGTGCCCATATTGCAGACTCTAAATGGTACCCACCAAATGTGCACACAATGTGGTGCCCATATTGCAGACTCTAAATGGTACCCACCAAATGGTGCACACAATGTGGTGCCAATATTGCAGACTCTAAATGGTACCCACCAAATGGTGCACACAATGTGGTGCCCATATTGCAGACTCTAAATGGTGTCCACCAAATGGTGCACACAATGTGGTGCCCATATTGCAGACTCTAAATGGTGCACACAATGTGGTGCCCATATTGCAAACTCTAAATGGTGCCCACCAAATGGTGCACACAATGTGGTGCCCATATTGCAGACTCTAAATGGTGCCCACCAAATGGTGCACACAATGTGGTGCCAATATTGCAGACTGTAAATGGTGCCCACGAAATAGTGCACACAATGTGGTGCCAATATTGCAGACTGTAAATGGTGCCCACCAAATGGTGCATACAATGTGGTGCCCATAAGGCAGACTCAAAATGGTGCCCACCAAATGTGCACACAATGTGGTACCCATATTGCAGACTCTACATGATGCCCACCAAATGGTGCATACAATGTGGTGCCCATATTGCAGACTGGTGCCCATGGTATTGTATGGGTCTTGAAACTATGATACTGAGCTTACAGGTCAGTCCATTCCTCCAGTCGACTGTTGAAAATAAAAACATGTAGAAACTAATGTTATCTTGTCAAGATTAATTTGCTAATCTTGTTACGTATATTGTCGAGATTAATTTGGTAATCTTAATCTGTATCGTATCAAGATTAATTTTCTAATCTTATATAAAAATCAGTGTGCACAACAGAAGAGAAATGTGACCCATCTTAACGAAATGAGTCGGATGTCGGCAAAACTGATTGTCCGTAAATGCTGTTTATGTAAACAATTCCCGAATCTACAGAGTTTTCCCTGAAAATTATTCCTTAATATTCGTTTTATTGATTGCCACTACCGGGGTATTGCTACTTTCTAATTAATTCTGTTTTATGTATTTTAATGTCATTTCTGACGAGCTGTGTGAAGTGTCCCGCTTGGTTTCCGTAAAACAAAGTCAAAAATGCCGCTAATTGAGCACATTCTTTGCCATCATCTTTGGGATGATCCCTAACAAATCAGGTATCCCTGCAAAGCTTGATATGTCCTCTTGCAAAATATGGGCACATATATGCTAATAACTGCAAACTGTGACCTACAGACGGCAAGGAACACACCCCCTCTAATGCCAGATGTTTGAATCACATTGTACCAACAGTAACCACATGACGCAAGCGGTTTCACGCACTGGTTCAGTGAAGAGGTAATTTGAATAATTCTCTATGCACGCAGGCGTACTGTGTATTTTCACTGCATCCGCACTGTCACTTGTGACCCAGATAGTTGTTTATAACAACGCAACAAGGGCGGTTGAAGGCCGTGTAGTTGCTACAGTGAGCAGCCTGTAGAGGCTGTGGCACTAACTCATCTGACATCACCTTGGACAATAGTTATTTGGGAAGTGAGAAGGATATTGGACAGGGAGAGGGAGAGGAAGGGGGAGATGGGGAGATGACACAGATGGGGAGCCAGAGGAGGAGACAATGATGATGGCAGGAGAGAAGAGGAAGACAGAGAGAGAGAAGTGGAGGGAGGGAGGGAGGGAGGGAGACAAGAGGGAAATGAAAGGAGACAGAGGGGCAGAAGAGACAGAGGATAGTTACTATGATGATAGTAGAGACAGAGGGAGTGAACAGAGAAAAGAACAAAACAGACAGAAAGTGAGAGACCACATCCAGACAGCTGCTGCAGCAAGAGACCACATCCAGACAGCTGTTGCAGCAAGAGACCACATCCAGACAGCTGTTGCAGCAAGAGACCACATCCAGACAGCTGTTGCAGCAAGAGACCACATCCAGACAGCTGCTGCAGCAAGAGACCACATCCAGACAGCTGCTGCAGCAAGAGACCACAGATAACACAAATACATCCAGGTGGGGCAGATTTGAAGCCTTCAAAGCTGGGACCAAATTCCTCAGTTGGCAAGCACACCACCCAATCGTGCTGCCCTACTCCCTGGGGACTAGAGGAACCAGACAGACATCCCTGGGAGGGAGAGCAGGTATGTACAGTGGGCCAGGGAGAGGGGGGGGGGGGGGGGGCAGGTATGTTGTTTGTACTCACTGCAGTCTGGGCAGTGATATGTGTGCAGCCGACCACCTTCGCCCCAGACAGGGGTTTGTCAGCCTGTGCTCTCTTCCGCAAGGCCACCAGTCCAGGCATCTCTGCAACCAGAAACATCTTACTCCAGCAAATCTCCACTTACTCCTACAACTCTCCTCTTACTCCGGCAACTCTCTTTACCAACATTTCATTATCACACATGTCCCACCCTGCAGATCTCACGTTTACAATATGGAATGTAGGTTTTTTTTAAGTAACACAGCAGCCCCAGTCCCATTTTAAAACAGATTTTGTTTCACATTGTGATTAACTACGCATCAACTTCAACACCTCACACAAACTATAAATATCATTGACAAGCCTGTAGTCGTCAGAGCAACTAACACGTTTTGATGCATGAGAGATTTCCAAAAAAGATTTTGTTTGACGTAGATATTTGAGATAGTAACACTAGATCAAAATCAAATAATGGCCATTTAACTAAGGATTTTGACAGAATTTCAAATTATATGGATTTTTAGCAAAAAATGGTGCCACATCTTTATGATTATAGTTTGATGACGCCAGAGGAGGGAGGTTTTGATCAATCATTGAAGACAGAAAGTGGGTCTCTCATCAGATTGAACAAGACTGCCACCCAAAGCAACCAGCTCCAGATGGCAACTAGACAAGGAAGCCACAAGTATATTGAGAGTTGAATGATTTCCATCCACATGTAAACCCACTCTTGTCAAATATCATTGACGCAATCACCAGATCAATTGGCTAATTCACTGATCTCACAACCTTCCCTCCCCAGGCACACAAACAAGTTCCTCGCATCTCACCGTTTAGTTTACACTGATAAGATTCAAGATGGGTTTATGTTAAGGTTTAATTTTAATCATAAACACATTAAGTGAAACAATATGCATAATCGGGAATGGTATTGTTTAGATATACTGAACATCACAGACACACAAGTCCTATACACATGCTGATTATTCCATGTACATTATGCACACATGCATTTTTGAATTAATTTTTACATCAATTTCATAAAATAAATATATATAAAAGAAATATTTTGCAAAACATGAAAATGGTATTGTAAAACGTACACCAAATAGACCAAATGTCTAAATGTAAATCAGAGGAGAAACATTGCATCAAGCCAAGTTATTTATGGACACAATGACACAAACTCATTCATTGGAACGGTCGCATAATGCAATCACCTGTCAAACGAAAGGATAAACGACGTTCCACCGAGACAGACACATCAATATGCCTTGGTTCACTTGTCACAACATTTCTATGAATTGCACATTATTCCTGTCTGAGCAGTGCTAACTACGTTTAGCACATAATCCTTGTGACATTCCATGGGGACAGATTTAATTACAAAGCGGCATTTTCTGAACTCCCGACTGATTTCGATAAACAGCATAGAATTGTGTGTAACAAAGTGCATGCATACGTATGTATACGTATTCCTGTGTGCGCATACGTGGGCACATGTTTCACGTTGAAGATTTCACAAGATTGCCATCCACAGCAAACAAACACAGCTGGCAAGTAGACAAGGAAGCCTTAGGGTTATCTAGATTCAAACATTTGTTTGTACCAATGTGTAACACTTCAGAAATATTGGTCAATTATACTTTTCAATGTATTCACGGTGCATGCAGATGTTTACACATTTGTGTGTGCATGCACGTCCATGTATGCAGCCACACCAGCATGTTTCCTGGCTAGCCTATTCAAAGTTCACCTCTGCATGACACCACGGACAAACATGCAGACCCAAAGACACGACTGCAATGCCACCTTGGAGCCAAATATGTATTTGGATTTAAATACGCTGATTTTTTGCATTAGTCTTTTCCAAAAGGCTGTATTCATATTTGGTGTTCGTATTTGTCGTCTTTGATAAAAAACACAGTTGATACAGCATTTGTGTTTGGTGTATTCTCATTTTGAACACCGACATGGTGCATTTGAAGTGAACCTCGCTTATCTGAAATTTTAATAGTGCATATATTTATATTTGACAATGCATATTTGTGTTTGATGTGTTAAAATAGAGCGGATTTGTATTTGAAAAAAATTAGTTTTCGGTGTAGTCGTATAAAATCACTAAGTCCCCAAATATGTGAAGCATTACAACGGCGGTTTGTGCTTGGTCGTCCACATGCATCGTAGCCAAAACAAACTCTACAAATGATGCTAAAAGTAATTTTAGATCATAACAATCGTACATATTGGCGAAGTGGGGTGCATAACTGTTTTTTGGCATTGCGAACATGCAGGACTACCCTATAGTGACAGGTACAGGTACTCACCCTGCTGTGCGATCTCGATCTCGCGCCGCCCGAATGCTGCCTGTGCCACATTGTGCACACAGAAGTCTGAGCCACCCTTTGAGTTGCTCTGTAACAAGGCAAAGGAGGCTCATTATCCCGACAAATATACAACATCCTAACCGATCACAAGTAGCAGGTGAATTAAACAGTACCTTAAAATGGAAACAAAGCCAGTAAATTTTGAAATATAGATCTAAAAAACTATAAAAAAAATTATTCATTTGTTCCACACACACACACACAGCGTCGCAAGTGCACGCACGCACGCACAAACATTAAAAAAATTACAAACATGCACACAACAACAAAATTAAAATGTTCCGTGGAAAAATCATGCATTCTAAACATTTTACATAGTTTTATTACTGAACATTCTTCAGGATAGTTCGTTTTCAAAACAGAAACTTTCATTTTTCATATCCAAAGCCTCTACCAGGTAAATTAAACATCTTGGATATGAAAAATGAAAGTTTCTGATTTTATCTAGTACTTAGAAATAAAATCACAGCATTGTATTTTTCATGAGCTAAGGCAGGATCATTCATACCACCTTTCACCACTACTAATTCATGAATCATATTTGCACTATCACAGAAGCAGTTTCAAAACACAACTCACCTGTTCCTTCTCTTTTGGGTTTGTTGCCTCCTCGTCAGAAGAGCTGCCAGTGTAAGACGCTGAAATCAGAAAGATTCACCTGTTTAATTTTCACTCGAAAATAACACAAAACATCAACAGATCTCTTCAAGTCTGCAGCAATTACTACCTAGACCTGCTCTACATGTATGGAGTTCTCGGTCTTGGACCCAGTTTGGCTAAACAACGTATCTCAACACAGGAGTCTGTGTAATTCAGGGATTCGCAAACAGGGACCAGGGATCTGGGGGTACGTAGTTTAAGGAATTCCCTGCCAGATGGGCATAATGACTTTCTTGGCACTTAGTGACTTGAATCACTTAGTTACCTTTGGTTTGTGGGTTTCAACTAGGGGATTTAAATATGGGTAGCATTGAACTGGGAAAATTTGGGAATCCCCGCTGTACATCCCTCCTGGGTCAGTGGATGATGACAACACCAGTCCCGTCTGAATAATTAGCAACGTAAAAGAACTGCAGACAACATGCACACTGGCAGTAACAACTTTCAGGGCCAGTAGTAAAGAAAGGGTAACTATCAGATTCTAGTAACCACAATATATTATATTTATTATTGTGTACACAGACTTGTCAGCTGACAGAAAGTGCTGACTGAACTAACTAGAACTAGAGCCACTGCATAGAAAGAACTAGTGGAAACTAATGGTGTAGCCACACTCTTGAGGACAGGTGTGTGCTCCAGGGTGTGACTGAGACACGCCAGAAGGGATCCTGTATGTGTGGTCTCCTGCAATGCATATTCCAAATCTCAGCAATCAAAGTCTGCTATGAAAATCACAGTTGAAGCAGACATATTTTGTTAACATCATTAGGACATGATGTGCGTTCTCCACCAGACACAAGTATATGGGTGTAACATATCATGTATTATACTTTAAATAATGTTAATATTCAATATTTGCATGCACACCGATACACCATAATTAGCCGATGGAACAAGTGTTTGACTAGCTAAAATAACATTGAGATTAGTTAATATTAGTGTGTTATATGAAATGACATCTCTTGGACAAATCTCTGACAAATCACACTATTTAACTTATTTATGTTGAAATCTTCTGGGTCGCATGTGGCCAGTATGAGTTCAACAGCAAATCGTCTGAAGTCAATGGAATGATACAGCCAGTGTCACAATCCTAACACTGCATGTTGAATATATCTGCTTCCATTTTATAATAAAGCATTTTGCTTCAGATTCACTGGCAATCTGACGTTGACATATGTGAAAACTATTTAATTGAAAATGGAACGATATTCTCGTTAACAAATGTTGCATGCAAGACACAATGACAGAAATCTTACAAGGAGGGTCTTAAAGTGATCACTTCGTGGTCCAATCAAACTACAAGCTATCTGCAGGCAATAATAACACTTATCTGGGAGCACATGCTGGCTGAATCAAAGTAAACAGAAGCTGTAGCCTTCCTACACCAATCAATAACGAGAAATGCCTTTATGTAAAGGAGATATTCATAAATGAGATATTGGTCTGGTATTTTGAAAAGCAATTTAGGACCAGTTCTATGTGAGACATGGAGACATGTTGACAGTCACATCACACACATAACATGGGTGGAAGGGATGCACATATAAATGTTTCCAACGTGTGATAGAAATTGAATATAATCAGGAATTTGTAGGTATTCTGGGAAGCTATTTCTGTGAGTATGAGACACTGTTTAATGGTCTTACACGTGAAGGCTGGTAAGGACCGTTTAATGTAATTCTGTGACTGATCACATCAGCTCCGGGTGTCTCAGGCTTTGTGGGTCACCAGCAGAAGTGAAAGGAAAGGAACTGAATAGTGACACCGACAGTGCCAAACAGAGAGAAAGACGGACGGACGGAGAGATGGACGGAGAGACGGGCGGACTGGCAGGCGGGCGGGTAGGCGGGCAGACAGACAGACAGACAGACAGACAGACAGGCATCGAGGTGGGTGGATTAAAGGACAAACAATGTCAGACAGACAGATAGACAGACACTGCCAGACAGACAGACAGTTAGATGTGAGACAGACAGAGAAACAGGCAGCACCACAGAACAATCTAGAGGCCATCCTAAAGACCAACATAAAATGACTTGATTAAAGAGGAGACCTTATTAAAGGTGGCCTGATTAGAGCTCTAGGCTGTTATTTGGACATGGCAAAAACAGACTACGATAAAATGTCCATTTTCCAGCATTGTCTGTTTGTGAGGGGAGAGTGCTTAACAAGATTGTTACCCAGAGAATTAACTCTATAACTGGTGGACAAGGAGGCTTTTTGGCTTATTGAGAGTCCAACCCTTTAATATTTGTGTATCCCACCCTTCTGAGGTGTGTCAATTTTATTTTTAAACATATTCACGCTACTAGCAGCCACAAAATCAGCAGATAATATGTTCCAATCATTTACAGTCTATTGTCAAAATGAGAACTTTCTTATATCTAATCTACACTGCTCCTTTACTAATGTAACTTCATGTCTTCTAGTCCTTCTATCTTTCTTAACTGAGAAAAAATATTTCTATCAATATTTTCATAACCATTCAATATTTTAAACACTTCTATCTGATCTCCACTCAATCTCCTGGTCTCTAGTGTTGTTAAACTGCATTCTTTTAGGTGTATTTTGTAACTAAGATCCCTCAGTTTTGGTATCATTTCAGTCGCTCTCCTTCCTGCAATATGGCCTCCACGCTTGAATACAATATTCCAAATGAGGCCTAACTATTGTTTTGTATGGCGGTAGTACAGTATTAGTTCTTTTTCCTTATACACTATATTTCACCTAATTAATCCAAGTATTTAATTTCCCTTTGAAGCTGCAATTCCGTATTGCTCTGAAACCTTCATATCAGCACTAATGGTTAACCCTAATTCCTTTTCTTTTACAGCAGTATTTAGTACAGTACCCCCATTGTATATTCTACATCTTGGTTCCCATGTCCTGTGTGGAGGCATTTACATTTCCCAAAATTGAACATTTGCCTCTTTTCAGACCATTTGATAAACCTGTCAAGATCATCTTGTAAATGCTGTCTGTCTCCATCATGTTTAATCCTTCTAAACAATTTTGTATCATCCGCAAATTTCAACACCATGCTTGTTATATCATCGTCCAAATCGTTGATATAAATTCAGAATAATATAGGTCCCAGTACTGATCCCTGTGGTACCCCACTCAAAACGGATTTCCAGCTTGAAGCCTGCCCATCAACTACTACCGGTTGTCTTCTGTCAATCAGCCATTTTTCTATCCAGTTAATTCTACCATTTCCTGCACCGTGGGCCTTTAGTTTAACTTTAAGCAGTAATCTTTGATGTGGCACTTTGTCGAAAGCTTTATGAAAATCTAAGTAGATGCTATAATAATATTCCACCTTCCAACACCCCACACCCTGAAAGAGTCCCTCTTCCTTAGTATCTGCCCATGACTTCCCACAGCTGGACAAGGCGAAATCCACCCAGCTGTGGCAGTCATCGCACACCAAGTGTCGTTTTTGCCTTGACTTGCCACTTTCTATAGCTCTGCACTCTACACCTGAATTGTGCAACATCATTCCTGTATGAACAGATATGGAGACACGAAGGCTGTAGATGATCCATGATGCACATGGGCTGTGAATTGTGTAGTGTCCTGTAACTACTCTAATACTAAGTCAATGCGACACTGAACGATGGCTAGACGGAGGTAAATAAATGATGACTGGTCAGTGAGTGACCACTATCTACTGCAGTAGCAATGTTAGATGTGTACTGGGTCAACTCTGAGTTAAATATAATCAACACGTGAGATAAATATTATGATAACTAGCTCATACCAAGATTTTATGATGACAACATATGTCGTATCATCTATGATGTTGCTGGCCCACTGGCTATTTCACACAAGTCACGAAACTACATGCAAAATGTTAGATTATGGGTTATTTTCGTGTATGAATGGCTTAAAAAACCACAGGTGCCTCTGGTATGAGTCTTCAGGCACCTACACTGGATGCTTCCAACGTACATAGATGTAGGCATGGCATTCCCTCGTGTGTTTTTGTGGGATTCACTGACTCAGCTCATCACAAACACCACTAATGACAAATCCCAACACACATATTACACAAACATACATATTCCAATTCTGAAGCAAATATCTGTACCTATGAGACTCGTAATTCATAAAATACATCTTTGATATATGTCGTTATCAGCAATGTCCATTCCGTATGATTATAACCTTAAGAACAACATCAGTTGCTATTAATTCCTCTTTATCTTCTGATGTCAAAATCAGGTTTACAACCTAAATCATCCATTCTAAGGTGGTATGAACCATTACTGAAGTCCCCTTCAGTCCAGGTGCCACATGTGCTCACAGATGACCATACGATGACAACAACAACAAGGTAATATCCAGTCTTAGTGCTCTTACCACAGTAATTAGCTGCTCTGGTAAACAGCCTTTAACACTGTGAGAAGCCAATACATTAGTGGTGTCCACTGAGCAACATTAGCCAGCAAAGCTGAGGGTACTGCCAGCAAGAGACGTGACAGAACTACCCAAACAGCTGATTACAGCATTTTTACACATTGATTTCGTCGGCTGTCGCTCTGCACTCAATCTGCAGTATTTTTAAATGTCCATAACTACACTTTATGGTTATTTTCGGGTCTACGGGTGCATCTAGGCTGTTTTCACTTGCCCTAGGTCATGTGTCAAGTCTACTTCAATTGCTCTGTTAGCATGTGTGTGCGCTCGTGAGCGTGTGTGCATGTGTGCATGACTGCATGACTGCATGTAACCTCATTAATTGGGCATAAGCAGCCTTAGGCAGTTCCAACTTCTTACAGCTCCAGGTAGTTGGATTAATAACCAACCAATAACTGATCAATACAGCCGCCATTTCACCATCTTTGTCAGTTTATAGCTGACAACTGGACATACAATGAATACAACAGTACGTTTGATGATTAAAATGCAACTATGTCCACATATTATTGCATTCAAATACAAATTTATCTGAATAATTTTGAAGCAAAAAATGTCATCCTAACTAAAATTTCAAAACACTTGAGCACTTTACATATTTGAACTGTTCTTGGACTGGATATTATAAGTGACAGAATATTCAGATACACAAAGCAGAACTTGTGGTATCACTAGAAAATCAACTGAGAAAAATGGGCAAGGAACATTTGGCAAGGAAACTATATTTATATATATATATTTATAATTACGGGTATGTCTAAACAAAATAATATTATATATTTATTATATAGTCATAAATATGGTATACAAATACAAATAATTTTAATTTGAACTTCAAACAACGATTTCATGGTGCACAAAACTAATCAATATGGATTAAGGTCAGAATTAAGTAGTTTTGCACTTGTATACAATAGATGAGATTCTGTTGGATTAATTTCTGATAACAAATTCTGCTCATGTCAACACATAAATTAATGATGCTCCAGGGCTCTAGTAGTAGTTCTGTTTTCACTTTGCTGAGATGCAGCTCATTTTGGGATGTCAGGTCAGACAGCAACAACTTAATGGACCAAAGTAGACGTGCTGAGTAAAGGCGAAGTGCAGCAAACACAACAAAACAACCAGGTGATTTCACGCACAACTGCCATGCCAGATAATTAAACCTCACCAAAGTTGCACAACACCTTGTAAATCACACCACAAAAAGGCAGATTAACAACATAGCTGTCAGCAAAACAATAACCCGGCAATTAAGAGTTGTTTATCACCTGTAAAAAATCGCCAGTGACAGCTGCCAGACACCTAGATGCTCGGATGTGCCTAAGTTCTGTTTACAATGGCCTGGATTGTGGGGACATGATCCCGGAATGGGGCATGATCCCTAGGGTTTGGGGACAGTAGAGACACTCACACCATGATCCCGTGCTTGTGGTGCTCTCTCTGCGCGATCTCATCGGCGCCTTCTGTCCGCCGAGACTCTGGCGTCGCTGCCGGTGTTTAAACTCCTCCTTCTTCTCCTCCTTCAGTTTGCCGGGAAGGTCTCCCTCATCCTCTGCATCATTCGTCATCATCTCCCCGCTCCACGCCTCCCTCTCCCTTCCTCCTCACGCACAACCCTCACGGCGGACCCTTAAAGTCCACACTCACACGGGATCACTCACTGGCGACCCAGGTCAACACGCGTGACCTTGACACTTGACCTTAGCCAGCAGTCAGCTGTAGAGGAACGCGGAGTGGAGTGGACGGTGTCGCACTCAAGTGTGTGTCATGGCAAGTAGACACCAGTCCTCGCCTTGCTCGACCTCACACCACCTCTACTGCACTCACTCTGAACACTCCACTCACACTGACTCCGCTCAGCCACGCATGCATTCACCACGTGACCTGGCCACACACTGCTAAATCCACTGTCAACAAGCTTGGCCGCACAACACAACTCGCACTGACCAGTCCTCTCTCAATGTCCAGCAGAGGTCCACTCAGTCGGACAGTATTCTTCGATGAGACTGGACAAGGTCCAGCAGAGACTTGACTGTGAGTTTTACTATTTCTCTCCTCGGGTCCTGCCGCAATCACTGAATACATCCTGGCACAGTCCATTGTTAATTCAGGGGGTGGCAGGTGGCTGGTGCTTGTTGGCATCAACAAAGTCTGTTTGTCTGGCTGGGCCACAGATAATTTGTTTAGTCTCCAGATTTAGCTACCCACTGATAGGGGGCAGGAGGTCATACACATAACATGTGACCCTGCTAGTGACCTGACCTTATAAGTCAGTATACTGACCAGTGGTGGACATAAATTAATATCTAACTGATCAGGACAATCATTTTTATAGTCCTTGTCTAATAACTAAATTGTACTCTTTCTTAATATTTTAAAGGTGTAGTATAATCTTGTATTTTAATTTATATCCATATTTTAATTGTGATTTCAATAGCCGCTACATCACACATTTTCTGTTATAGTATTTTTTTAAATTATCAAATTTGACAGCTACTGCTTACTGCTTGTGCATTTCTATATCATATTGTAATAGTATCAACAGAACTCGGCATATTATTTTCTGTATCAATACTGCAAATTCTGTATCTTTTTTGGACAAGTAACTTTGTTGATGCCTTAGTTGGTTATGCAGGAACAGTGTGCAAGAGAAAACATTAAGTGATAAATACATTGCAAAACTGAAGAATACTGCAAACAAGTTCATACGTGTCTGTCAAAACCTGTCATAAATATAAAAAAATGATTTATTTAACCACATTTGGCAATCCTATCATGTCTAAATGAAGAAACACAATCAAGTATAATGTAACTAGTGTTGTGTTCATATGAACCATTGCACTGCCATGAAAGAGATTGATAATCTGTTTATATACTGTAATTATATACCTCAGATAACCACTTGATATGGTTGAAATAACTAGGATAATCATGCTCTCCACACTAAAAACACATCTAATCTGTCAGTCGCAATCACTCAAAACTTGTTTGTAGTGGTGTTTGCACCTTCTTCACTGCTGTTGCGAGAATTGATCATGTTATACAAATTATAAATTTTGAAAGAAACAACCCCTTCAATCCAACAGGTGTAACTAGATATAAATTGTAAATTATAGTTTATACACATTATCGTTGAATGACGTTGTACTCGTGTCACAATACCATAGTTCAGATCATAGTTAAAAAACAGCATAACATTATTGTTGGCTTAGCACATCGTGGTAATACTTTCTTTTCACACCTACCAAAGGTAATTAGTCATAATTAGTCCACTTTTACAACAGCTGCATCATTATACCTGACTGTGCTATAGTGCCAGTCATCAACGCTGCTGTCAAACAAACAGGTGATGTGAAACAGCCAGGTAAGTGCAGGTAACAAGATCTGTCAACCGAGTTACATAATAACATGTCACCTGCAGTGGTGGTCACCTGTGGACTGGCACTATTGGCATGTCAATAGGAAGGATGGGCTGATACAAAGGATGGGCCAATAGGAAGGAAAGGTAAATATGAAGTTTGCTCAAAATGTAGGACAGGCCAATATTAAGGACGGGCCAATATTACCGGATGGGCCAATATAAAGGATGAGCCAATATCAATGAAGGACAAATATGAAGGCCTGCCAATACAAAGGATGGGCTGATATGAAGGAAGAGCCAACTGAAAGGAAGGGCCCATGTGAAGGATGAATCAATATGAAGGAAGGATGAAGCAAAGAAAGGGCCAATGCAAACAGAGAGATGACAATACAGAGGACACGCCAATATAAAGGACAGGCTAATACGAAAATAATAATAAATACTAAAATTACTTCTTTACCACCAATATCCTCGGAAAATATGAGCTCACTGGCGCAAATCTGAGCTCAGTGGCAAAAGGCCAATGTGAAGTATAGGCCAATGTGAAGTATGGGCCAATATGGAGTATGGGCCAATGTGGAGTATGGGCCAATGTGAAGTATGGGCCAATGTGAAGGGCCAATGGGAAAAAAGGAAGGCAGCTGTTGAGGCGACTGCATCATAAATACAGTACCACAGATTTTACCTGAACAATTCTTACATAAAAATATTCTTAGATGACAGAGAGGTGTAGAACGTGTGGTACACTACCATTGGGGGTGGGGGGGGGGTTGGGGGGGGGCAATAACGAGCCTGCAGTGAACAGACGAAACAAAACAGGCTAATGACCTACATCTACCTACTACATACGCAAGCAAACTCTGATGACACACAAACTAAATCACATTTCCAACCAAACGTAGAGAGAAACCCAAGTTTAATCAATGAGACTGTACCCTAGTCACAATCTCAAATCAATGAACTAGTCGTGATACTAATGAATTTAGACAAACACTCATCATTCAAACTCCCAATGCCGAAATATTGTGGTCATTATTTCGGGTTTATTTAATGCAATTTGGCAGTCAATGTACGTACTTTCGATGTTTTTATTCTAGCATTAAAACACGACATTAAAAGGACTGCTGCTCTGTGATACGCAACTAGTAACATAACCTAAAGACAACAGGCAACAGGTGGTCTCCCTAACAAGTGCGGCTTCATCCATAATTTAGTGGGCTCGTGTGACTATGCCATGTTAACAGAAATTATAAATAATTATTGCTGAACAGTTACATACAAGACCTTACCAATACACCGATAGATCTGAGAAATTGATGCACCTGACCCATTGGTTAGCAGAATTAATATGCAATGTTTGATTGCGATGCATCTCTGAACAATTATTAAATATATCATAATTCTAGACTGTTTAGATGGCATAAATTATTGGAATCACGTTCAATCATAACTGGGTTCGGTCGTTATCGGCAAGTCTTGTGCACATGCTGATACTAACTTGCTACATGTCTACTAGTTGTTGTGGCTTTAATGATGCAATCAGGTGTTTAATTAACACCACTGGCCTATCATTATTCGCACACACCTATCATTTATCGCACACAGTAAAAATGTATCATGGCCAATTCATCAATTTCCTGGATCGTGATGGCTGATGTCAAGATGACTTATGACGAGAAATTGCATGGGAAGTTTATTTTTACTATTTTAGCATACACTCTATCCATTACTACCAATTTACCAACTTCTGCAATATCTGATTAACACATTTTCCTATGCTAAAAATGTGCAAAATTTCCATGACAAAACACTTTATCACAGTCAAATAGTAGGAACTTTTTTATATCAATTCATACAATCTGTGCATCTAGCGAAATGGCTGCAGAGATCTGAATGAACACCACGCACATCTGCCTTTGACAGAAACTGGTGGCGTGGTGGAAATGATATCTGTTGTCGGGTTAATTAGCATTAAGCAAACTGTCCGTCACTCCTAGGATTCAACACATTTCAGAAGAAACACTATGGATAACAAAATCAAATTATGGTCTCACACAAGCATTGGTGTATAAAACAAACAATGAAGATCCAACAAAATTATGTCAACTTGTACATTGTTTTAATTTTTTTTACTTATTCCATCGTACAAAAACCCAGATAAAACATGTGGCATTTTGAAGTAATAATGACAGCATTATCTGCATAACTAGACTGCTAGGAAACTGCAAGGTTAATGTATGCTATGCAAATTTTTTATTTTGCTATCTCCGGTTGAGGCATTTTTTGTATAATGCAATGCTGCCATCTGTTATTCAATAATGCTGATAAATATTGTGTGCTGCCATCTTGTGTTACAAATGCAAACTACACCAGCAATTAGTTCACATAACTCCAGCAGATGTCAGGACATGCATGGTAGATTCACAGTACAGTAGAGACAGACCAAATATCAAAGAACTGGACAAGAGTGACTAAACAAGGCTTTGTTCTCTATTGACAATGATAATTTTAATATTATTGTTTATTAAGCAGGCATACATAAGTTAAATAACCTAGTTAAGGACTTCAATTGGTAACACAGAAATTAGGCGCCATTCCGTTCTCTGTTTGCTTGGGTTAGTTCAGCCAGGAGAGAGTAAATTATTAGTTATCACAACAGTTTCACGAGGATGCTTATACTGATAACATCTGCAGGGGTTTACGTTACCATGGATACATACATCAAAGGCAACATCAATACTAATAAAATATAAAACTACTGCAAGCAGTGTTTAACGATAGGCTGTTATAAATAATGCAAGCTAACGACAGCAGACGAGGCAGTAAACGCTAGGTGTGTCACACATGTTCACGATTAGATAACTTTGTCTGTCGTCATTCACACATCTTCATCGTCACATTTACGCATTTTACGATTAAGTACCTTAAGATGGTTCTGATCGCAGGATCCTCTCGGTTCCTCGTTGATCAGATCTTCACATTCAGTTTCTAATTCATGACAGTTCCAGTATTTATTGTTCGTGGTGCGTCATAGTTATAAAGAATTGCCAGGGTAGGCCAGAATTTGTCTAGACGATTTCTGAACAAGTGTAATGTCCCAGCTTGGGTGACTGTTTCTGGGAGACTATTCCGTGGCTCTGCCACTCTAAGTGGAAATGCACTTTTGTTCGGTTTAACTTAGCTCTTTGCCCACTCTGAAAGGACTTTGTGGTTTTGTTCGATAAGGGGTAAGGTTACTGAAAATCTCTATATAATTGTTCAAACATAACAAATAACAATTAATCGTTCAGTAAGTTGAAGTAATTGACCATATAAACATAGACACCTGGTCTGTTTAGATGTAATTTTATATAAGGCATTATGTTGTAATGTATGTGATTCCATTTACCGATATTCTACTGAAAAACATAGTTTATATGGGCGAAAAGTTAAACGTATAAACCTGATTGAAAATAAAAATGGCTTTGCATTATGTCATGAAAAACTATATACTATAAGATGATTAACAAATACATGGTTGATTTAGAGCATACTGGGTGACGATATGTCATTTCCAACCGTTTTCTTGATTTAGGAGATAGGTGTATGGTTACATATATGATGTTTTTCCACGTGACAGTACATGACTATGGAAACATACTGATGTGAAATTATCAGGTCAATATACTATGGGTATGAGTATGGAACAAACGGAAGCACTACGCATATAGATTTTATTGAAAAAAGTGAGAAATTAGTACACAAAATGACCGAACGTATCATATTAATGATTGAAAATTAAAAAATGTTGTTACAGTGCTGTTGTACATTCACTTACGTATCTACCCGTGAATTTATAACAAGATTCAAGTACAATTATTTTATTTCTGGCATATTTTATGATTTTTTTTATTTCTGAGAATTTTTTTCAACCACTCGTGACAAATGTCGTTTTTCTTATAGAACAGACACCTAAAATTTTTGTTAATGTTTTATAATTATTAGTTTATAGTTAAATTAAAAAGAAAATATCAAGAAACCTCTCTTGGCGGGGGGGGGGGGGGTGCAACGAAATCCTAAATTTCCAGAACAGCACCAGGACCATCTAGGTTTTTTTATTACATGCCAGGCATTGGGTCAATTCCAATTGGAATTGATTGTCAAAAGTTAGCTAAAATTGGAATTGGGGTTTTCTTTGGATTTTGAAAAGGAACTGATATGGAATTGATTTTGTTGCATTTGGTAACTTGACGCTGTTAATCTTTACTCCTTAAATTTGCTATTCAAATCATATTTGTCTGCTATGTCACCCTGAATCTGGTAACGCCCATTGCAGTGGCTAGACTGGTAACTGGCCTATGAAATACCCACTCAGTGAGACAATGGAGTAGTTCTGCAATGTAGTAGTTACTTTATTATAACTTAAAAATCATAAAAATGTGCCAAGAGGCCCTGAAGTCCTTTAAACTATGTGTTCACCCGGCTGACCAAGTGAGTGATAAGTAAGAAACATTGTAACATTGTTTTCTTACATTCTTGTAAAGGTTTGGTAGGGTGCTTTACATGGTTTCAAAAATTATGACTCTGCTACAAAAACTGGCAAAGTTATGGAGCAATGAACATGGTAGGGGTCAAAAAGTGAAAATGAAGAAAAAGATTGTTGAAGTTTGACATTATATATGCAAATGGATTGCATGGAAATCTTACATACATGACACTCAAATATGGCACACAATATTATTATGATGCCACGATACACTGGAAGTACAATATTATTATGATGCCATGATACACTGGAAGTACAATATTATTATGATGCCATGATACACTGGAAGTACAATATTATTATGATGCCATGATACACTGGAAGTACAAAAGTTATGCCAGATTATGTCTTTACATGTAAACAAAATGATAACACAACATGACTGTGAAGGTTTTGCATATGCACATGGATAGCATGGAACTATTGTGTATGGCATTCAAAGTTGGCTTATAGTATGCATGTTATTAACGTATAGTACAACAATACTTGATGCTTAGCTAATTATATCATAACTAATACTATACTGACAGTACACTAGTTATACTACATCGGTGTATGACAGTACACCAGTTATACTACATCGGTGTATGACAGTACACCAGTTATACTACATCGGTGTATGACAGTACACCAGTTATACTACATCGGTGTATGACAGTACACCAGTTATACTACATCGGTGTATGACAGTACACCAGTTATACTACATCGGTGTATGACAGTACACCAGTTATACTACATCGGTGTATGACAGTACACCAGTTATACTACATCGGTGTATGACAGTACACCAGTTATACTACATCGGTGTATGACAGTACACCAGTTATACTACATCGGTGTATGACAGTACACCAGTTATACTACATCGGTGTATGACAGTACACCAGTTATACTACATCGGTGTATGACAGTACACCAGTTATACTACATCGGTGTATGACAGTACACCAGTTATACTACATCGGTGTATGACAGTACACCAGTTATACTACATCGGTGTATGACAGTACACCAGTTATACTACATCGGTGTATGACAGTACACCAGTTATACTACATCGGTGTATGACAGTACACCAGTTATACTACATCGGTGTATGACAGTACACCAGTTATACTACATCGGTGTATGACAGTACACCAGTTATACTACATCGGTGTATGACAGTACACCAGTTATACTACATCGGTGTATGACAGTACACCAGTTATACTACATCGGTGTATGACAGTACACCAGTTATACTACATCGGTGTATGACAGTACACCAGTTATACTACATCGGTGTATGACAGTACACCAGTTATACTACATCGGTGTATGACAGTACCTCAATAACACCACATCACTGTATGATACTAAATCAGTGTGTGACATTACATCGATCACCTCCACTAATTCAATGACACAACGTTACACCATATCAATGACATCACAAAGTGTATGACACTACATTGTTTACACTACATCAGTGTATAGCACTATGTACATCAACGATACTATATCCAATATATCAGTGTACAGTAGTCTCTCTCTCTTCAGCGGACCCTCTGACGAGGGGACACCCGCTATGTCGGGACAGTTTGTCAATGTACGGACCGTTTTGCCATGTTAATGTCCCTCTAATGAGGGGACACCTCGTGTACGCGGACAGTGGACAGGATATTTTGGTTATATGTCCCTCCTAAGATGGACAGTATTCATTAATTCAAAGATTTGTTGCCGAATTTGTTTAGAAAATGGCGGACACTTGGTGTGTGTCAATGGTAACACCAAGTACACATGTACCCGCGTAACAACAGGCTTGTCTTCCTTGCTGTAATCATTGTTTGTCCACACTACTTAGAGTTCCTTTGATTACAGTCTGTAAATTTTAGGCAGAGTGAATATATGGAGGAAGGTATTGTTAATTTTGTGCTGATATCAATCACATTTGCCATCAGTGATGCCAGGATGGCTTCCCTGTTTGCACCTCCAGCCCCAGTCAGGGCTTTTGACTTTTCAGCTTGTAAATTGCAATTAAGATTCACAAATACCATGTATAAAAGGTTCACCTCAATTGTTTTCAATGTAGACCAACATTAAGCCTCAACTGAGGTGAAATAATAAACAAGCATTATCAAAATTATTTATGCTGCGCTACGGCAAACGGCAAATATTACCAGTGCCTGGAAAAGATGAACTGGTTGCCAGCGTATGAAACGGTGGAACGCATTATAAAGTGACGTACAATTTGTGCATTAATTAATCTTTCGAAATTGGATGAAAAATGAAGTGATACAATTAATGATTGTACCCGTTACCATTTTTTATATTTAATATTTTTTTAAATATTTAACGTTCACGCTGCATGTAGCAACTGATTTAAATATTCGGTTGATAATTTCCAGGTTATTATTTTAGCCGGTAGGGGGCAGCCAAAATCGTCAAATTGCGAATTACTTACAAAGTACTATTTTAGCTAAAGAATATCCAAATCGTTCGAGAATACCAATTTATAAAATGTTTAACGAAGATGTTTTGTTCGACATTTTTGGTTGAATGCTGCCATACGCGCAGCAAATTCTACTGTAACGCCGGGCCGATACCATTGCGTAGGCTAGTAGCAGTGAATGAGTGACCATTGCGCGGTTTAGGAAAATCTCAGATCGACAGAGGGAGTCGGGCGGACGGTGCTGGGTGGACGATATGACTTCATGACTAACTGTTTATTTTTTAATACATCACAATAATAGTAAACATATATATATATAGTGCTTAATTCCTATCATCAATGCATTGATATATTGCCACATCTTTACCATGTGTCGGTTGTACTGGTGTGAACTCCAGCACTAAGATGCCTGTCCCGCCACGTCGTACATCAATGATACTATATCCAATATATCAGTGTATAGCACTACGTACATCAATGATACTATATCCAATATATCAGTGTATACAACTACGTACATCAATGATACTATATCCAATATATCAGTGTATACCACTACGTACATCAATGATACTATATCCAATATATCAGTGTATACAACTACGTACATCAATGATACTATATCCAATATATCAGTGTATACCACTACGTACATCAATGATACTATATCCAATATATCAGTGTATACCACTACGTACATCAATGATACTATATCCAATATATCAGTGTATACCACTACGTACATCAATGATACTATATCCAATATATCAGTGTATACAACTACGTACATCAATGATACTATATCCAATATATCAGTGTATACCACTACGTACATCAATGATACTATATCCAATATATCAGTGTATACCACTACGTACATCAATGATACTATATCCAATATATCAGTGTATACCACTACGTACATCAATGATACTATATCCAATATATCAGTGTATACCACTACGTACATCAATGATACTATATCCAATATATCAGTGTATACCACTACGTACATCAATGATACTATATCCAATATATCAGTGTATACCACTACGTACATCAATGATACTATATCCAATATATCAGTGTATACCACTACGTACATCAATGATACTATATCCAATATATCAGTGTATACCACTACGTACATCAATGATACTATATCCAATATATCAGTGTATACCACTACGTACATCAATGATACTATATCCAATATATCAGTGTATACCACTACGTACATCAATGATACTATATCCAATATATCAGTGTATACCACTACGTACATCAATGATACTATATCCAATATATCAGTGTATACCACTACGTACATCAATGATACTATATCCAATATATCAGTGTATACAACTACGTACATCAATGATACTATATCCAATATATCAGTGTATACAACTACGTACATCAATGATACTATATCCAATATATCAGTGTATACCACTACGTACATCAATGATACTATATCCAATATATCAGTGTATACCACTACGTACATCAATGATACTATATCCAATATATCAGTGTATACCACTATGTACATCAATGATACTATATCCAATATATCAGTGTATACCACTACGTACATCAATGATACTATATCCAATATATCAGTGTATACCACTATGTACATCAATGATACTATATCCAATATATCAGTGTATACAACTACGTACATCAATGATACTATATCCAATATATCAGTGTATACCACTACGTACATCAATGATACTATATCCAATATATCAGTGTATACCACTACGTACATCAATGATACTATATCCAATATATCAGTGTATACCATTATGTACATCAATGATATTATATCCACTATATCAGTGTATAGCACTACGTACATCAATGATACTATATCCAATATATCAGTGTATACCATTATGTACATCAATGATATTATATCCAATATATCAGTGTATACCGCTACGTACATCAATGATACTATATCCAATATATCAGTGTATAGCACTACGTACGTCAATGATACTATATCCAATATATCAGTGTATACCGCTACGTACATCAATGATACTATATCCAATATATCAGTGTATAGCACTACGTACGTCAATGATACTATATCCAATATATCAGTGTATACCACTATGTACATCAATGATATTATATCCAATATATCAGTGTATACCACTATGTACATTAATGATACTATATCCAATATATCAGTGTATAGCACTACGTACGTCAATGATACTATATCCAATATATCAGTGTATACCACTATGTACATCAATGATATTATATCCAATATATCAGTGTATACCACTATGTACATTAATGATACTATATCCAATATATCAGTGTATACCACTATGTACATCAATGATATTATATCCAATATATCAGTGTATACCACTACGTACATCAATGATACTATATCCAATATATCAGTGTATACCATTATGTACATCAATGATATTATATCCAATATATCAGTGTATAGCACTACGTACATCAATGATACTATATCCAATATATCAGTGTATACCACTACGTACATCAATGATACTATATCCAATATATCAGTGTATAGCACTATGTACATCAATGATACTATATCCAATATATCAGTGTATAGCACTATGTACATCAATGATACTATATCCAATATATCGGTGTATAGCACTACGTACACCAATGATACTATATCCAATATATCAGTGTATAGCACTACATACACCAATGATACTATATCCAATATATCAGTGTATACCACTACGTACATCAATGATACTATACCCAATATATCAGTGTATAGCACTACGTACATCAATGATACTATATCCAATATATCAGTGTATAGCACTACGTACATCAATGATACTATATCCAATATATCAGTGTATACCACTACGTACATCAATGATACTATATCCAATATATCAGTGTATACCATTATGTACATCAATGATATTATATCCAATATATCAGTGTATACCACTACGTACATCAATGATACTATATCCAATATATCAGTGTATACCATTATGTACATCAATGATATTATATCCAATATATCAGTGTATACCACTACGTACATCAATGATACTATATCCAATATATCAGTGTATACCACTACGTACATCAATGATATTATATCCAATATATCAGTGTATAGCATGTGTGGGGCCCATTGGTTGGAAAGTTTGTCAAAGGGCAGGGCCTTTGTATTTCAACAAAATAAGTGAATATCAACTTAAATAAATGAATTGTAAATACAACTTAATTTTACTTCAAATACCAAGTGTTCTGGTTTCAGGTGACGAAAGACAGCAAGTCACAAAGAATATGGGCTCTATACTACTTCCTGTACACACCTCATGGCCTGAGTGGAAGGGAGGGAACATTGTTTACATCTACACCAGGACATAACAGAACCCTCAAGACCATCATTCTCCCACCCCACCCAGTGACACCCCCTTCCCTGTCAACACATATAGGTCAGCTCAGTGAGACTTTGGAAAAAACTTACAACAAAATGGGCCAGTAAACGACAAAGTAACACAGTAGAAACTAGACCATAAACAGACCTTGTGGGTCCAATGACAAACATTGACATGTCACCACCACCTACCGTCAGAACTGATGGACAGACGAGCAAGAACCTTCATCCTAACACGATCATTCCATTGAACCACCGCTGTAATACATACACACGTCAGTTAGCATGCCAGCGCGACCTGCCCCTGCCCTGTCCTGGTATAGCACACATTGACACTGCCAAATATATGATGAGTACAACGGATTAGGTTTCCAAGGTGCATGACCTCCAAGAAGCCACTCCTACTAACTCCATTACGCAGCCAGGATGCCACTGGTCACACTGAACACATTACACGGCTTCATTTGCATATGCCCCTAAATTTTATGACATCAGGCTAATAGGCCAGTGAATACTCAATCTAGTCAGTAGTTAAAGTAGGCATGTCATTCTGTGAACAATTAAATAATTTATGGCCTGAGAGCACCTGGGTTTTCCCATAGGGGCAGTAGGGGGGTAGTAGGTGGGTGGCACCCCACTACTGAATTTGTGCATATCTTGTGGGTTATATATATTATGGTTGATTTCTGTATAAATGTGATATTTTATAGTACAGTTTGAAGGTTCAATTATAGAAAGATGATTCAATTTGGAAGAGGCCCCCCCCCCCCCGATGAAAGTACAGGAAGAGCAAGATATTTAATATTAACTACACTTAAAATGTTTTACAAAATTGGTCAAAACAGAACATATCTTACATTTTTCAAATGACTGTAATTATGAAAGTGAAAGGCAATGGTGAAAACCAGGATCAGACCATTTTACAAAATATTTAAGAATATACCAGATGGGATGTAGCCGTCATATGGTAGCTAAAACCAAAACTGACAAGTTATTATTAAAGCATTTCAGATTGCTTTGACATTACATAACTTCACAAATATTACAATCTTAATGCATAACGACCAGACTAATTTAAATCTGATGGTTGTTTGTGGTTAGACGGTACTATTCTGTAATTTTAGCCCAATGTCATGTCCCAATCAGCACACGCAAAATAATAACCTGGCCGCTTTTCATCTTACAACAGTGTTCGAAATTAAGGCCTTTGAATCGGCAAATATCAAGCATCACGCAAGTGACAAAAGTGTATTTCGTAAAGTGACCAACATCGGCAAGGTGAAGGCCACGTAGTTTGGTGGTGTCACCTAGCGAATAAACTGGGAAACACCAAAAAAGAAGTGGCAAATGTACTATATACATGCATCTGAGGGGAACACTAATACAGTTAAATACAAGTACTAGCTTTGTGCAGAGTTTGAACTATCAGGACATACATTTGGAACAATATTTAGTATTATTATAGTCTAGTTTGGTAATTAAAAATATTATTTTCTAATTTGCACTTTATTATTAGTGTGCTTACATGTTTGTACATTTTTCAATATACATATATATATATATATCCAATGCAAAGTTATATTATGTTAGTGTAACTTAGCTCTATTATGTTACTGTATATACAGTTAATGTTAACATTATTATTGTTTAATATCTTATGTACTTACATGTAAAATTCAAATGATAGACATTCACGTGTGTGATTAAAGAATGTGAAAAAATTGAAATGTGTTGATGTGGTTTGCAAATTAGTCGGGCTCATCTGTGCCAGTTCCAAAAAAATTTGGGCCAGTTCAGTTTTTTGCTAATTTTAGACATTGTAGAAATGTCATCAATACAACATCGCAGTGCTCTGGATGAGATCTGTCCCAGATAATCAATGTTGGCTGGCCATGTATAGAAATAAATGAGAATCGACGAAGTGATAAATAACCTGGCACTATCACAGATGAGGACTACAGTCTACAGATAGAGAGGATGTTAGCTCTAAGGAATGGGTCTGGTCAAACTGTTCCATACACCTGAGGTTATATGTATATCAATGGGCACACAGTGTACAGGCCAGAACTGGGTTTTCAAAGTTTTTCCTTTTTAGTGCATGTTACAAACAACAGGAGATCAGTAAAGCCGTTAAAAGTGTTTAGAACTGGCCATCAGCAATAAAACTCATAAATCAAAGTACCCCTGATTTCACATGATGGCAACTTCCTGAAAGTAACAATTACCAGGCAATTAAAATAGTTTTACGATGCAATTAAAATAATTTTTACGATGCAATTTAAATAAAAACCGTACAATGGAAATTAGCTGCTACATTGACCGATTCTATTACATCATGTGGAATTTAAACTTTGTGCATTCTCTAGAATTTCATTACCGTAATTATAAATTAGTTAACAAAGATCATGTTAAAACAAAATAAACATCTTTGTGTTGGGAAAATAGCAGAAATTTCCGACGTGGTAAAATTTATATATGGATACATTCAAACTTGATCAACAACAACAAATGTAATAAAATCATATGGACACCAGATAATGATAATGACTAGTATATCAGTCACCTTCATCAGTTTGATAAAATAAATCAAATTATAAATGCGTCCTGTGGAGCACTGACAAGCCACTATTTGCCGACAGACTGATCAGAAGTAAACATATTTACATACACGAACATTGCACTGCTATAATACTGCATACAGTATAGGATTACAGAATCACTAAGGGTCGAATCACTGAAATTTTAATAAATGCCCACAGCAGACAGTGGATATCGGCTAGTGCACAAATGGATGACAAAACATGTAGTCCAAATTACAAATCATGAAGAATCCACCCATCCGGAATCACGCAAATTAAATTAACCCAATCTCGAATCATAAGAAAAAGGCGGAATCACAAATCAAGTGGAAACCCAATGCGTATCTCGGGTATGGCCCTATGCATGTGTCAACCAAGATGAATGTAAGAACGTTTGGCTCATTCCCACAGCATGGAAACCATCTTACATTCATCTTGGTTGACGGAAGAAAATCTCCATTGCCACATCGAAATCAAGGCTGGTCGTGAGCGGACACTATTACAGGCATCACACTATCAACTTGTAACTTTTTGCCTTTCATCGACTCTTGCACTTGTCGTTGTATGAGAAACTCAGCACCGGCTGCAGTCCATTGAAGCTTCTGATATTCCCGTCATTGTAGTTTACAAAAAATTATAATGAAAACGCCAGGTGTCTAATCGATTGAGCGCAATACTGGACAGTGATGTGGGTTCCGGATGTATACAATCTCGTTAACTCTCGCATCAAAACAGACCGGAAACAAGAAACACTTGCGTCCCCTATCCTAACCTCTTGTCACATGAAAACACATTGCGAGGCAACTTGGAAATTTCACATAAAAGTTAGCGAGATTTCAGTAATAACTCATATATTAAAATAAACGTGAGGGCTCTTTGTGGAAGGCCCATAGCCATCCATGGCTGACTCCAGGCCGATCACACCCAGTTTAGGCCATCCATATGGATGGGTGTACGGGTCTCTGACTAACTAATTGACTGTCTGTCAAAACTAGCCACATTTCACCGTCTTTAAATCCAATGTAGTTTGACAAGGAATATTCCAAAAATAGCCCAATGTTGCACACATGTTTAATATTGATATGCGTGGCCTGTGTGTGTGTCTCCGTCCGCTGTGCCAGGTTAATTATTGATGAACTGTGGACCTAAAAGAACTACTCAGGAGAACTGCAGTTAGCATCCATTTGGTGCCTTGCTGCCCTTCTTGCACAGACATGACATCAATGATCAGAGTCGGGATTATTTCCATGAAATATTTACACCCTATGTACAAGAGCTTAAACTAAACTAACTGGATAATTATGCACTGCAGACCTAATTAATCACCACAAACAAGAGAGGATTCAGAAGCTTGGTTTGAATCTGTACACAATACAGTGAATGGTTCACTTATTTACCCTATAACTTTGTTGTTATAAAACATTTTGCTGTGTACACCGATATATATGTCTGTTAGTGCTGATGAGGAAAAACATTAAAATCAATTTGAAAAGCCATGTGATTGAATGTAATCAAATAGGGTTATCAGATATTAAATCAGACATGGGTTTACTGATAGACCTGCCAATCAATTTTGGTAAACACTTACGCCTGAATCATCTCTGATCTTTCCCATCCTCGCAAGCCAGGGCTGTTTGCCATGCAAAACTAGCCCTGGCTGATTCCCTACGCAAAGTGCAGAAGTTAGCTGAGTCAAACTTGTAATTGACTTCGCCAGTCGCGACTACATCACCCCCTATTTGAAAACGGATAAACGACTTCTAGGAGTCCCAATATATAATGACCTGTTCGCCCATTAGCACAAGCAGCTGAGCGGTATTGTGTATTCGAATAATTGCTTCTACTTCCTAAACATTGCATGTAACACGAGCCACGGTTGGTTGAAATTAGTTTTATTATGACCATCTGACCTGCAGAGATCCACTGATCTAGTGAGCGATTTTGTAGGCTGAGCTTAAATTCAGAGTTTCGCAAAGCGATCAGCCAGGTGAGTACTGCTGGCTGGCACTGATGTAATCGGCAGCAGCAACCCCTGGCACGCGAGGATGATCTTTCCTGATACATCGAACAACTCCACAATTTAGCTGTTGATATTGATATAAATTATTACTATCTAAACATGCACTCACAGATGTCTGCAGTTTATTGGAGTCCGAGACAAATCTTATGCATTGATGGCATTCTCCCTTGCTGCTCTGGACAGCACTAGGATACAGTTACATAGAAATCAACTACTTCCTATGTATCCCTTTTAAACATTGTATGCTCTACCCCCCCCCCCCAAGCAACGTGAATTTGTTCTAAGCTTCCTAGTGTTTTTGTCAAAACAAATGTCAACATTCTTATTCTTGAAGTATGACTGCTACAAGCCCCAGGAACGTATGCAGACAACCACTGCTGCCGCATTCATTTCTCCTGTATCCCAGCCATATACTACTTTTGTGTTATCATCTGTTATTAACATGTTACTAGTGTTTGTTTATCTGGATTTTTAGGTCATGTTGATAACAGATGATAACACCCATAGTTGTTGGCTGCTGGCCCATAGTTGTTGGCTGCTGGCCCATAGTTGTTGGCTGCTGGCCCATAGTTGTTGGCTGCTGGCCCATAGTTGTTGGCTGCTGGCCTGTAGTTGTTGGCTGCTGGCCCATAGTTGTTGGCTGCTGGCCGGGGAGTATACAGATTTATTGACTCATAAATTACAACTATTTATAGAATGAACTAGTTATTCTCAACATCGTTACATAAGGATAGGACACAATGGGGTTGGATGTGAGGGGAGGGGTGGCATGGTTACATAAGGATGGCAGAGGGACACAATGGGTTTGGATATGAGGCGAGGGGTGGCATGGTTACATAAGGATGGGAGGGGGACACAATGGGGTTGGATGTGAGGCGAGGGGTGGCATGGTTACATAAGGATGGCAGAAGGACACAATGGGGTTGGATATGAGGCGAGGGGTGGCATGGTTACATAAGGATGGCAGAAGGACACAACGGGGTTGGATGTGAGGCAAGGGGTGGCATGGTTACATAAGGATGGCAGAAGGACACAATGGGGTTGGATATGAGGCGAGGGGTGATATTGTTACATAAGGATGGGAGGGGGACACAATTGGGTTGGATGTGAGGGTAGGGGTGGCAGGAGAAAGAGAGGGAAACAGAGGCAAGGAGGCTGGAAGAGGGAAATGGGAGTATCTAGTTGGGAGACAATGTTATTCAAGGATGAGGCAACAACTGATGGTGAAAGGGAGGAAAAATTTGAGATAGGAGGATTGACAGTGGATGGTTTGGAGAAGGTAGGAAACCCACTACGGAGACGTGGGAAGGAGTCGGGGAATTGGGAGATGACGAGAAAGAACGGAGAAGAAAAGGCTAGCAAGGAACTGGGAGAAGCTGGGAATGAGATGCGGGAAATGTGAGATTGGAAGATTCGGAGGAAGTGGAATTTAAAAGAAGCAGGAAGTCACGAGAAGGAGGACACACAGTGATACAGAGTGATGCAAGAAACAATGGGGCAAATGACCCTATGATCCTATGACCTTAGTCCTGACAGACTGATCCCAGGAGGTCAGTGGCTCTTGACCCAACGTCACCCAAGGGCATCTATGTTGGTCAATCGAGCTGGGGGGCCATTGATATGAAGTGGGCTGTCATTGGTCACATACTTGTACTTTAAACACGTCTTACAGTTGAAGCACACAAGTACAAAATACACAGACTGAATGGTGTCATCCATGTAACCTCTCTGTCCCACACTTGAGACAGGTGGTGCTACATTTTCATTTTCAATTTATGAAAATAAATTCAACAAGATAAATTGCAGAAAAACAGAACCACTAGGAGAGATGAAGTACGCTGAGATACACACAAACCTGTTAGACCGACTTTGTCCTTTCCTTGTTTGTGAATACTAGAATAAATACGTTGCCAAACTGCATTTAATATGCCTGAAGCATTGTTCGCAATTTTAATGTTGCATCATCAAAACATTCAAACATCTAACTGTATATGGGGGAATTTTCGAACACAAACACCAGCTGTATGGCAGCAGTCAGTAATTAAAAGTTACGGGAATTGTTCTTTGAAGTTAGGCATAACCAACCTAATTCCCACAATCAAGACAGCAAGTGGGTCGAAGTACAACATATTCAGTGTATTTCCTGATAATACTATTAATAGCCCTGGCTTGAAAGGATAATTCCAGGTAACAGAACAGAATAGTTTGCTTTCAGTGCTATAATAAATGACCATTACATAAGCACCAATAAAGCACCTGCCGGAGCTAGGAGAACACAGCAGAACTCATTGACAGACAAGCAATTAGCAATGCAGATTTCACAGGTGAACAGACGGGAACAAGAGAGGCCTCCAGAGACAGACATGATAACACTGGCTCCTTGTTTTATGTCACAGTAACCAAGCTCCACACAAACAAACACTGGTCATGTAATATGAAACGAACCAGTTTGAGGAATGTGTATTTCAAACATTGCCACAATTCTGGTGTGATGACAGATTTTGCCTTGTGACCACTGACCAGGATTCAACCCCCAGGCAATCATTTCTTTCAAATTTGGGGCGTTTACTGATTCAGTACCATATGGAAGTTGAAGATATGTGTTTTTCAAAAGAGATCACAACCTGCAGGTCCCTTCTATTTGGCGTCTATGCAAGAAAAAGATCCCACACAGGAGGTTAATGTGCGAGTTACTGTGGATTCACACAGACCATGCCGCGCTTACATTTATCCGGGCGTTATGTATGTTTATATGTATATATATATATTTACATATATGTCTATATATATTCATAAATAAAAAAATGTTCCCTTCCCAAAGACGTAAACAATTTCTGTCATAAAACAATTTTCTCTCCACGCACACGTCACCTGACATACTCTTATACTTGGTCACAAATCTTAAACAGCAAATTATAATTATGTACATTAACTATAACACTCGTATTACGACAACAAACAAAACATATTTAACTAATGGATATTATTTATTACTACGTGATCTGCTGGTGTCAAATATTATGCTTTACATATGCACATAAACATCATACGTATAAAATTTAACGCCCAGATAAATGTAAGCGCGACAACAGTCGTCTCTATCTCTAAACACTAAATACTCCAGCACATATAATACCCCAGAAAGGGCGGTTTGGAGCAACCCCATAAATCAACATCCACTGTGCTTTAGATAGCATAATACTCCTGCAGTTGTTATACCCTGGAAGGGGTGGGGCAGCTTGGAGTAAACCCCAATATATCAATATTGCTTGCACTATAAATAGCCAAATACTCCTGCAGTTATAACAAATGTCCCCCATTACAGGAAGTTGGGGGCGTGAAAGGGGGTAACTAGGCACCAAGTCCACAGAGGTGACTAGTTACATCACCTCTTGTCTGACACCCTTAGTGCACTTAAGATGACGGCCTCATCTACAAGCTCCTATAAGCCCTCAATAACCCAAGTACAAAGTCAGTCCTGTATTAGGCACACTTCATTTAGGCTATTTGAGTCACATCATCATTTGTATGTCTGTCTACATCATGGATGTCATACCATGCCATGTTTTCATTAAAGCAGGGCAACTTTAAGACAGCTAATCTAAATTTAGTTTTTTGTAGTGGGTACTAACATTTGTTTCACCTGAACAAATGCTGTTTTTTATAGTGGGTACTAACATTTGTTTCATCTGAACAAATGCTGTTACGTCTTAAGATTATAATACATGTGTATATTACTTAAAGCAGGCCTCAACATTAGCACTGGCCCACTGACCTGGTGCCTTTTTTTAGGCAGTTGGGCCATTTCGGGTCACCAGCTTTTAATATTTTACTGGCCCGCTGGGCCAGTGGTTTAAATCCGACTGACCACCATCGTGTTTCCGGTAACCCGCCCCTACCTAAACAAAATAGGACAATCCTAAAGCCTAACCGGTAACCCGACCCTGCCTAGAAAAATACGACAACCATCAAGCATAATCTTTTTATTTTATATTTAAATCAGTATTTGTTTTATGACATTTTTGTAATTAAATAACGGCAAACTCAGCCATGCGTATATAATGACGTGTAAGCACTGCCATACTCATTTGTATCTGCCCACGTGATTGGCGAATGGCATGATTATTCACCTGTCTTGTTACAAGTTGGCTACGGATGGCAGGCAATCTCAACTGTCTGAATGAAAAAACGCTAGTGCATATAATATTCCATAATGGAAAGGCATCATGGAAATTTGTTATACTGTCAAACATTCGATAGCATTGCTAAATACCATGGCTGAACTGGTGGATCTTATAATACAGCTGTGTTTTGGGTGGACCGAGAGCAAGGACTCGGGACAGAGTTCACACTGTCGCACCCCATGCGTTGTTTACATCAGCATCGTCATCGCCAGTCATAATGATAACGTGATACACATGGTATCAGTGTTCAGATGCACATTTATCATGGTGTAATGTGCCTGATGCTAATGCTGACACTGTCAAGTGGCTTCCAAATGGAATTTTGACTTAAATGTTATCGTCATCACACATAGACTTATTGGGGTATGGTTATATATACAGTGAGTGTGACTACCAGTGGGTTTTGTAACACTCACATGCTATTGTAGTGAAAATTGTTTTACATCAATCGGTGATGGTTAATTAAAAGCGTTCCATCTGCGAGATGGCTGATTGGCTGCCTAATGGTGCCACGGGATGTCAACTGAGGTCAAAGTCTCCCGAAGTTTTCCCAAGAGATTCTGGTGCTGGATGAGTACGCCTATTGTCTAAAGTCCAGAACAAACAATTAGATGTTAAGAACTCTTACGTGACAGGGTAAAAAGTGTTAGGTTTTCTTACTAAGTGCAGTGTTAGGTTTTCTTACAAAACTACATATGGCATGGGGTGCAGATTTAGTCAGTTTCAGCATCTCAGCTGACACAGCCAACTGGTGGCAGGGGCTGTCGATGTCCAGTTTACACTGAAGGTTTGCAGTAATGGTGTCCGCATTCAAGTTGTGGCGTGCATCTGTGTGTATTTTTCGCAAGATGGAAAACAGCCTCTCTACATCAGCATTGCTGTTTGGGAGGATCTCAAACCAGACATGGCTAACACGTGGCCAACAGCTGAAAGTCCTCATACTCATCTTTCAGCTGTTCGGCATCAACGTCGGGGCAAAGCGGGCTGCCAGACGAATAATCGGCTCGTACGTGAGGTTCACACAGGCTGCAGGGTCGAGAACACTCAAGTCGCGCAACACCTGATCGCCGAACGGAAACTTTGCGACCATCTTGCGCACAACCGCATAATAAAATGCGCGCACATCGTTTATGAACGAAGTATGAGAACATCACCTCTGCTTGAGTCACCTCGTTGGCAGCGTCGCTAGAGTTCGTCTGTGGCTTGAAGAACGTCCTCACGGTTGCCCTTTCCTCGTGATTTTCAAATTCGTTTTTGTGTAGATTCGATTTTAAGTGCTCATTGACGTCGTACAGGCCTGAGGCGGCCACCTTAACATCGCGTGAGCATAAACTACACGTGGCATACTGCTCGCCTGCTTTACTTGATACAATAATTCCTCCAAACTTCTCTAACCATTCATTTTGAAACTTTCCACTACACTTTTGCCGTTTTGCAAGAGAAGCCATTTTGAAACGTGATTTTCCGCCGTTGAAACGCTGTTTCCTGCCGTTGAGCCGCCTATCACATTTTTCAGAACTACACTTTACGAGTGCACTATTGGCTATTGCACGCTACAACGAACTAAATCACTAACTATTGTCGGTGATTCAGTTCGTTCTTTCGATGAAGTTAGTCACTAAAATAAACGATTACTTCATTGCATCGAAAGCTGTTGTTTATTTTCGACTGATATGACTTCAATATGGTTTTATGACGCATACAAGTAAATAGTATGGCTACATAAAAGTTTTTTTCTAAATTTCATTGAAATCCGTATCAAAATGGAGTACGGCCGTATTACTAAAAAAAATCGTTAAAATCCGTATCGGATACGGGTAATCCGTATCAAATGGCAGGTCTGTGTCATATATGAACTGTGTAAGTCTGGTGCCTTAGATACAGTGTCTGAGAGGAAAAGTTTAACATGTATATATACAGAATATATATTAATTTGATTATAGTTAGATATGTCGGTCTCAATCTGAACACAAGACTGCATAAGTGGTGTAGCGGTCAGCTCGTGTGCTACAACAACGGGGGATACCGACTGTAAAGAATTACTGCAACAGACTAATAAACAACACTTTGCAATCTTATTCTTTATTCTAACCAGTGCACACTCTACCTTGACCCATGCCAGTCAAGCCCAACTTACAACCCCATGGCAGCTCAACCTCACATCCCAGGCCAAGCTAGAGAGAAACCCCCAGCTGTACACCAAACTCAACTATCCCCTCAAACCACTACCATATGTCCAACATTAACAATCAACTTTTCACTTCCTTAGAGAGGCTTAATTAATCCAGTCTTATCTCTTAAAGGTGCTCAATCATTTTGATAGTTGTGCTCCTCACGTGTCTAATTTCACGAAACGTAAACGTATCAAGTATTCATTATTGATACACTGGTTCATTTGTATGTATGCTTTACTTCGTTTTGTGAAATTAACAGACAAACAATAAAATGATTTTCGGTTAGTCCTAACGGAATATCAAGACACATATCTGAACTTGGATGTGGTCTGAGATAGACCTCTCGTGTAAGTCACGTGAACGGGAATATGCGACGACATCGGCCTTTGACCCCCACCTTTTGGTGCCTGGATTCAGTCAACATTATGTATTTACGAGTCGCCATCCATTTTTTTTACAAGTGATAGCTCGATAAATTTATCTGCGACGAAGGGATGCCCACGGATACATGTCACCGACTCGGCTAAAAAGAGGGTGAGAGCGGAAGACAAAGAGAGTATCCGCGTATAAAGGTGTATATTGGAAAGGTTATGGATTTGTGAAACCAAACGAAACAAACGGCTGGCGTGAAAAGTGATGCAGCATTCGCCAAGTTTCTTCTGAACAGGTTAGTAATATTGAATTTATCAGCAAGCACACACACACGACTGTGTGTTCAATAGATGGAACAGCCAAAACAAAGCCGTCATCGTCCGCCATCTTAAGTCCATCTTCGATCGACGTTTCGCGACGTTCCATCGCACATGAATATACATTTTTGTAGATATTATGACTTTATATTGATGGACATGTTATATTATATCAATAGTTAACTAAGTGCGAAGTGTCAGTCTCTTGCGAAGCACACACCGAATGGTAGATGAACTTACAAATCCGCTCCATCGACGTTCCGCGACGTTTCATCGACGTTCCATCAATCCATGTCGTTCCATCGCAAATTAATATACAGTAATGTAGATATTATGCCTTCATATTTAAGAACATGCCGTATTATATCAATATTTAACTATGTATAATGTAATACATAATACAACTGTAGCACCCACTGGACATTCACATGTTACTCTCAATCACTGACTGACACTGCCACTGGCTGGACATTTGAGACTAATAAAATAATCGAATGCCTAAAATAGTTGCCTGGATCTAACTATAAGTACTTGCTTTCTTGGATGTCAGTTGAAACTTGAGTCACTGGCTGCTTGTAGTGTGCACTTTGATCATCAAAGCTAGTTACATTTACTGACAGCAGATCAGTGACAATCACCTCAGGAATCACATAATACCCAGTAAAACACAGCTACCAATTGACCTTTAGGCTTTACCCATGCCTACTCAATAGCAGAGTATATGAGTTTTACTACCATGTTTTGTATGGTATAAATATATCTTTACTTGCCTTCTGCAATGTAGAATACAAAATAACACTTCTTTACTGTTTGTCCATGTGTGATGTACAACATGAATGCCGATTGTAATAACATATAAATTTAATAATCTTGTATTATGTAAATTTAAAGAGTAGTAATAATTTATGATTTCTGTAGAGAATGCTAAACATTTATATGTATATTGTGACTGTAATAGTCTACATATGTTACCAAGGGGTAAACGACCCAAACTGCATGTAGTATGTGTAGAAGTATGTATAATATATAAAGAAAAGTTTATAACTTACATCTCTGAAAAGTGTAGAATATGTATACACATTGATAGAGATCTCCTAGGCCTCTATGCTAACCTTAGTTTCATAGGGAGCAAGAAAACAACTACACCAGGTGTATGAACATAGGAGGACAATTTATTTTATTATTTCTGAAAGTTATTTAAATAGCCTGGATATTATTTTGATGTGTTATACTACGCTGTACATTTTGAGGGGTAGTAGTACTACTAAAAAATGTCAAATTTAACCAATTTTGGCCATTCCACTTATGCCTTCACTTCAGTTTCACCACAAGTATATGCAAATGACGTCCACACTAATCCAGCCACCACAGACAATAACCGCTGCATTGGCTCTATCGAGTATCAGTGGTCGCAGTAAAAACAGCTCACTGTCAGGTATTCAGTCTCTTCCCGAGCCTGGGTGCAGCTCTGAACCATTACAACCAATGTCAGTTTAAGTAATGGTATTAATGCACTGTTATGTTCTGGTTTGACCAGTCTAATGTGTGTACAATTATTCCATCTTTGTATGATAGGGTGGTTATCAAACTGTCAACTACATAGCACATTTCATTTGCAGTACTTAATTTTCTTTTTATTTCATTTGGAATGTTTGTATTGCAAACACAAATGTGTATATACACTGTACAATGCAAGTAAATATACGTGACACAGTATAGCCAAGCCTCAGTGATTGTCATTTCATAATAATTATGTTTATGCTGGCGCACTGATCTGCTCAAGGCTGCAACTGCTTTAATGTTACGTCACATGACATTTTATCTCTATAATCACCTGCTGGCTTGCACAGCACAAGATGCTTATGTTCAGTTTCTGATTTGTATCTTTGAATGTATATTTTAGTGTGTGTGTGTTCAGAAATCAAAATAACTTAATTTAACCTGTTTAAACATACAATGTGTGGAATTATTTTAATAATACGTAAGGTTGGGGAGACTCTTAATAAGACATATGATATAATGTCGCTAGTACTATCAGTGAAAAATTGCAAAACTTTTTATTTATTTTTTGAATAAAATTACTTTGTGACTTTATTTACTGTGACCTTCTTTCCAGCCCACTTATGCTCTACATGCACTTACAGGTAGTTAATTATGCTGGCAATTGGATGGTGCGCAATCCAAATTGTTTCACATTGTTGGCTCTGACACTTGTAAATTGTCTATTTTGTTTGTTATATTCTACAATTTTACAATAAATACAATAATAACTTTACCACTCTCATATAATTTATAGTATTTTTTTTACAACTGGGCAAATGACCTTTTCACACTTGAGTGCTGGGCAAATGACCATTAGGCAAATTATTGTACAAAATATTTGTACCTATTAATGAAATTAAAACGTTTATAAGTTACACACCACATGTACACACACATATATTTACATTTACATATACAATATTATATATATTTACGTGTAGTAGTGCTGTCAAACCATGTTCACTTTCACAAATAATCTGACTCATTCCATATTCCAATTCATGACTTTGTTTCACAGCTTCAACACAAAGGCGTGAACTACCTCAACACCGTGTTTGACGTTCTGTTGCACAAAATTACGGATGCTCCCTGACTAAGTTACTTGGACGATCAACAGGGGCCTGCTGCCAAAGCAGTTACTTGTCATTTCGCACCCTCACGTCATCTACTCTCAATATGTATTGTCGGAATAACAGCTTATTAATAACATCCTGCGTAACCAAATACAATACATATCAAATATTATGCTCGTTGTCACTCTCTGACTGAATCTCTGGCTGATATGGTGACTGTCTTAGAGACTTAGACTTGTCAGCCTTGACTGGCTCGAGTTGAGTGTAGACATTCACAAGTTGCAATTCTCGTTGAATTAATACACGGCTACGCGTTCTTGTTGCTAACTGTGATAGTGTAATACGTACCTTCGTACAACTACTTTGGAATTATAATCTTCATCTTGATACGCTAAAGCACGTGTGTGTTGTTATTGTTTTCGAATGCCTGTGATGCCGATCTCGCGTAAAGCACGTGACCAAAGTGGTGCAGTAGACAGACAGCGCAACTGGCTTTCGCCAGCGATACCCGCTGTAACGACAACTCTTTTTTTGACGATTAAAAAACAAGTACGCATTAAAAAAAAATTAAACCGGATTGAGCGCACTAGTTAAACTATTCACACATTACACATCTGGACATAAAAGAACTGGATTGGCGATGGGCAAACGAAGTGATTGAGCACCTTTAACAACCCTTTTTGCAGTCAGCTAAGGGAGTCCTACTGTGCAGGCAGCCTATGAATCACCCTGCCTTGCCATCTGTATATTACATCACAATATAATATCCATTAATATATTACACATGATAACATTCATTAATATATTACACATTGTAATATTCATTAATATTATAATTTATAATAAGCCCTACTATATAAGTACGATACTTACAAGATGTGTACATTGCAGTGTGCTGAGTACAAAGCTTGGAGCAACACGACAACCGCACTGTCCTTCAAACTGGAGTATGAAGCGAGGAGCAACACGTGACACACCTATTTGTTACTGGAGCACGGAGCACAGAGCACGGAGCAAGGACTAACTCCACATACATTATATATGTATAGCAACCGTGATTATTCAAAGAGTTTCTATCAATAGCAAACTTGAAGGACAGTGTAAAGTCAAGTTTTGTTCCATGTCTGTAGCCAATACATCACATTTATTAGACAAACATTCAGATACGAGGACGGACGAGCTCATAAGTCCCCACTCCAGTCTTCCTGAACATTTCATCGGACTTCAGACCTGAAATTTAGGACTGGTTTTCCAGTGAAAAGAGTAATGGTGCTGGAAAATGAATGGAATGTTACTAAACATACCAAAAGTTGTGACTACATTACATTTATTTTGACCGTAAACCATGCGTTTGTGGTACACTTGCAACTTGCAAGACATTTGTTCTTTGTGAGCTGATGACAGACACTGGTCAATGATGACTTTGCACTGTTATACAAGCCAACAGTTAAATATCTGGTTAAAAACCTCATAAACGTCTGTAAAGTCTAACAGTCTGAACTCATAATAGTGACTACGTTCAGGAATACGCATTATTCCAAAATATTGACACAAAAACTTGAGAAATAATGCACCGAACATTAGCCTCAATTACCTCATGGTGAGGTACCTCCATTTGTCAAACTAGCGATGACAACAACAACAATGTGCAGGTTCTGTGCATTGCTGGGTACACAGGGACTGGTGGCCTGTGAAGCTTGAAGTTTTCACGTGAACCAGACTACAAGTAGATGAAAAATTCAAAGGCCCTACATACAGAGTGTTCTTAAAGTATCTCTCTTATGTTAAATTATAAACACAATTAAACTACATTTTAGAAAATCCAATCGAGAGTTTATCTTGACACAGTTTTAGTTTGGGGTGTGAGCAGAATATGCAAAACACTAAACTAAACACACAGCTCACGCCATGCGTCACGCTGTATACAAAAACCAAGTGACTCATCTGTGCCTACGCTGTATACAAAAACCAGGTGACTGATCTGTGCCTACACTGTATACAAAAAGCAAGTGACTGGTCTGTGCCCTTGCTGTATACAAAAAGCAAGTGACTAGTCTGTCGCACAGCGGAATGACAGACAGCAACACGGGCAAGAAAAACCTCAGGAACCCTCTATTTGAGATTGTAGACTTCTCCTACACAGCCAAGTCTCACACACCTGTAGCAAACACTGAGGACATATGGACCAGGATAACAGATGGGAGCATGTCCCAGTTAGACGTCCTGTTTTGTGGAAAAAAGGGCACTGTTTTTTATTATTATTATTACACACAATTTACATGCTCTGACATAAGTGCATTTGAGTAGTCAGATTTCCAGGTGTGATTGTAGAAGCTGTTGACAGTAAAATGGTGTATTTTTAGCTGATTGTACTAAGCGGAAGGATATTTGGTAGCAATTGGGCTATTTGACCCTTTAACCGGGTTACTGCCTTGCATCCATTCGTAAATATTGACGGGTGTCATACATACAGGCATTTTACAAGAGCTAGAAATAACTCATTTGTCGGCCAGCATGTCAATGAGATGATGATAACAGCAGGTAAGAAGTATCATAATTTTTATAGGTCACGTTTTCTTATAATCATACAAAATGCTAACATGGCAACCAATGGGAAAACTAACTGTAGACTGACCCCGGATGTCTTCGCAACTTGAGGTGGACTTGAACTGTAAATTAGTATTAATTTAGACGATCTGAGAGTCACTATGGTTCACGTGTGAAAGTCTACTAACATTTCAAGAAAAAACAACTACAACGTATTATCTGCAAAAATGCTTTCTTATATATCTGTGTTTTCTTCCGTTTTACACATTATTATTTTTCATATTTAAGTTAATTAATCCCTCGGTCTGCTTGTTGGCATATATTTGCAATAACGCTTCTTTGCAGAATATGTGCACATATGTGTTTAACAACTATTCAGACCAGCATTTCAACCACAACTGGTTTTTATGCTCTCATCAACATAATTTTGCTTGTGTGGCAAGATCGAAATATTTATGTTAAAAGCATCCATGATTTCCCAAGATTACAAACAACCATCTTCAGCCATAATAATAAGTAAGGAATGCAATTTCCAACCCATACGACAGATTAAGCACATTATGCTCAAGACAGACACAAAAAATATGTATCAGAATTAATATGCATCATGATGCGAAATGGTCTCGCTATTTGATCTACAGTGAGAGATTTATAATCCTGCCAATTAACACAAGTCGTTACACAATTACTCGCTTCATGATATCAATAAATTGGTCTCAACCGGGCAGTCTGGCTGGCTCCTTGAGTGTCTTACAATGCGACTATGAAGGACCAAAATAACCTCTCATGTCTTGAGAGATACAAATGGCTGCAGAGTGTGCTCAGTATGACGTTCTACCCCGGGGTAGCAATGTCTTGGGGTTTGGGTCAGGTTACACTGTGATATAATTCTTAAATCGATCTTATATTGATAACATTCGTTATACTAAAATAACCATGTTGAAAGGATACTGCCCAGCAAATTGTGTTTTAAATGCAAAGCACTGTTCGCGGTTTTAATGTGCCGATAAAATATTCAAATTTATAATTATACACAAAACATTCAAATGGTATTTAATTTACACAGCTCTTGTAGATAAAAGTGGGGTTAACCGCAAGTACCTGGGATTGCTGTTGGATGTTGCAAGTGTGGTTTCTACAATCAAGATCGCAAGTGGGATGAAGTACAACTGATTCTACAAACTTCCTATTTCTTATTTGTACTTTTACCAACCCTGGCTTGAGATGATGATTTTCGGTAACAGTAACAAAACAGACAAGATGCCTTTAATTCTAGACTAATCCATGGCTTAATGAAGACAAATGAATAAGTCTAATCAATGTGTTGCACATTCAGTCGATCTGGGGACAGTCTATAATACTTTATCACAAATGCATTTTAACAACTTTTTATTTAGAACTAGAACTTTTATTATGAAATAATCCGATGAGCAATTTTCATGATCACACATCTTCTTGAGAGAAACCCCAATTGATAAATACCTTCTTTTAAATAAATTAATATCACAAATAAAAAAATATTACTTGGTAGCAACGAGGGTTACACTAACATAAATCTATAAATAAGATCATACTAACATAAATCTATAAATAACTATCATGAATGAGGCCAAAGAAGCTCGTCCGTTAGTTCACTCATCTGTCGAACAAACACCTGCAGAGTGAAGTGACTGCAGCAGGTTCTCCATAATTACGCAGGCGGGTGGAGTGTCACGCACACACCAGCCCTCTGTTGATCTTACTCGGCCCAGACATGTGGAGCCCACCTGATCCCGCTGATTGCATAGCAACTTTTTACTGCAGCATCCCTTCTGATATAAACAACGTCTCAACATATGTTTCCTGCCAGTTGTCTCTGACTATCACCTCTAGTGTTGTGTATGTACAGCCTTGTACTGTATGTACAGCCTTGTACTGTATGTACAGCCTTGTACTGTATGTACAGCCTTGTACTGTATGTACAGCCTTGTACTGTATGTACAGCCTTGTACTGTATGTACAGCCTTGTACTGTATGTACAGCCTTGTACTGTATGTACAACCTTGTACTGTATGTACAGCCTTGTACTGTATGTACAGCATTGTACTGTATGTACAGCCTTGTACTGTATGTACAGCCTTGTACTGTATGTACAGCCTTGTACTGTATGTCACATCTTCAATAACTTACAATACTTGAAGCTTCTAAAAGCACATAAAAGTAACAACATTTGAACGACAAGACAAGACAATCGACACTTCATCATTATCGTCATGGTGTGGACAAAATATACTTCAGCGCAGAGAACCTGTGTCTGCAAGAGCAGTGTATAAGTCGTAACCAAGCCACAGTGTGGCGCCACTGTTGTATGTACAAATGAGTGCATTTGCTCAATGTAGTGTTCGGAGTTGTACACCTACGGAATGATTCAGGAACCAGAATACATCTCGGAATATCAATTTGCAAACATGTACCATCATGAATACCTGTATAAACTTAATCAAGTATATGCTACATACTGTCCAGTACATACATTGCAGTCACATTGTACATAGCACTTAGTAGAGCCATTAATCACCACAATGGTGGCACTGTCGCGCTTACATTTATCCGGGCGTTAAATCTTATCCGGGTGATGCTTATATGCATATGGAAGGCATATTTGGCACCAGTAGGTCACGCAGTGATAAATAATATCCCGTAGTTAAATATGTTTCGTTTGTTGTTGAAATACGAGCGTTATAGTTAGAGTACATAATCATAATTTGCTGTTTCATATTTGTAACCAAGTATAAGAGTATGTCACGTGACGTGTGCGTGGATAGGCAACTGTTTTACGACAGTAATTGTTTATGTCTGTGGGAAGCAAACGTTTTATAATTTATGTAATATATAGACATATATGTAAATGTATATATATACATATAAGCATACATAACGCCCGGATAAATGAAAACGCGACAGTCGTAGCTAGTGCTAAATGCATTCCCCTAGATACGTGCACGAGCAGAAACGTCACCCAGATATTATTTAACGCCCGGATAAACGTAAGCATGACAGCGCCACCTGATGTGACGGCTGTCTCAATAAATTATGACCCGCAAAAAATACATAGGTACCTTTGTTGTTGACACAGACACAGGATATAAAGTTACGCAACTTTATATCCTGGTTCTTTGTGATAAATTAAACTGAAAGTCAGTACAGGGTTATTATACCTGACTGCTGGAGCCAACGGGTCTAACTGCCAGGTTTTATGTTTTGGAGAAAGTGTAAATATTCAACATAATGACTCATGGAGATGGAAAGTAAGAATTATTTCATATTATAGTGGTTGAAAATTGCATTAAGATCTGAGCAATACTGAGGTTGAAATTTCACCTAGGGTCTCAGCAATATAGGTTAAAAGTTGTCTTATGATTATTATATCATGTTATCAACAATACCCGAGGTTAAAGGTTGCATATTGTGCTCAGAAACACTGAGGTTAAAATTGAATTATTATTTGAAAATGCAACAGGCTTTGGGCAGTCCTAAGGACTGGATCCCTCGATACATAAGAACTTACCTTTACCTTTTAAAAACAAAATAAAAACTTCCCCTGTTCCTCACCACAGTAAACAACTAACAATCAAGATTTAACAAGAACTAGCTATAACAAGATGGCCACCCAGATAATTAACTCTACGTGGCAGGTGGACAAGGAAACCTTTTGGCTTATCAAGAGTCCAACCCTTTTTATCTACGTGTATCCCGCCCTTCTGAGGTATGTGTAGATTTTATTTTTAAACATATTAACGCTACTAGCACCAACACAATCAGCAAATAATATGTTCCTTTCATTTACAGTCCTTTGTGAAAATGAGAACTTTCTTATATCTAATCTACACTGCTCCTTTACTAATGTAACTTCATGTCCTCTGGTCCTTCTATTCTTTTAACTGAGAAAAAATATATTTCTATCAACATTTTCATAACCATTCAATATTTTAAACACTTCTCTCTGATCTCCTCTCAATCTCCTGGTCTCTAGTGTTGTCAAACCACATTTTAAGGCATATTTCGTAACTAAGATCCCTCAGTTTTGGTATAATTTAGTCACTCTCCTCTGTACTCTTTCTAGCATATCTATGTCCTTCTTGCGATATGGTCTCCACACCTGTACACAATATTCTAAATGAGACGTAACTATTGTTTTGTACAGTGGTAGTTTGTTCTTTATCCTAATATGCTATATTTCGTCTAATTAATCCAAGGATTTGATTTCCCTTTGAAGCTGCAATTCCGCACTGCTTTGAAACCTTCAGATCAGCACTAATGGTTAACCCTAAGTCCGTTTCAGTTATAGCAGTACTTAGTACACAGTACCCCCCATTGTATATTCTACATCTTTCTTCCCATGTCCTGTGTGGAGGCATTTATATTTCCCAAAATTGAACATTTGCCACTTTTCAGACCATTTGATCAACCTGTCAAGATCATCAGTTTTCTAGTAAATGCTGTCTATCTCCATCACGTTTAATCCTTCTAAACATGTTTGTATCATCCGCAAATCTCAACATTTTGCTTGTTATATCATCATTGAAATCGTTGATATATAATATTAAGTATAATATAGGTCCCAGTACTGATCCCTGTGCTACCCTACTCAAAACGGATTTCCAGTTTGAAGCCTCAGTACTACCCGTTGTCTTCTGTCAATCAGCCATTTTTTATCCAGTTAATTATACCATTTCCTATGCTATGGGCCTTTAGTTTAAGCAGTAATGTTTGATGAGGCACTTTGTCGAAAGCTTTCTGAAAATCTAAGTAGGTGATATCTCCTGGTGATCCCTCGTCTACCCATTTAGTGAAATCTTCCAATGTCTCAACACCCGTGGTTTGTCAGCTGTTGTCGTCAACTGTATCTCATAGTCTCACAGTATATATTCTATTATACAGTTAAAATGTAATGGTATATCTCGCCCTAGGGACACCTGGATAACTGCCTACCCTGGAACAATCAGAATTATTCCTATCAGCGACTATTGCTACATCCTACAATGAGAGAAGGAGTTAAGGTTGCAGGGACATGAACCCACCTGTTCCGAAGGAGCGCTCACTGCTACACTCGTCCCCCTTGTGAGACTCAAGGAAGACGACTCTGCGTGGTCGCAGCTTCTCCACCTTAGATGGACTCGGAGCGCCTTCTATCTCCTCAGCTAGAACCTCATGGGAATTGGTCACTGGCTTCGGTGTTTCCGTCTCTGATTTCTGGCTCTCTTCTGATTCGTTCCCTTCCGTTATCTCCACGTCTTCAATCGTTGGTGTTTCCTCGTTTGATTCCGCCTTCTTTTCCGAATCTGCATCATCTTCAATTTCATCCTTGTTGTCAGATTCTGAGTTTTCCTCCACTTCTGTCTTCTTGTCCAATTCTGATGATTCTACGACATCTTTCTCCTCTGAGTTCTCGTCTTCAGTCTTGCTGTCTTCAGTCGTCTTGGTGGACTCCGTCTGCTGGTTCGCCCGCTGCAGCAGCGCCTCCTCTTGGGCTTTCTTAACGAGCTCCTGCATGCGATCCTGGTTTGACTTCCCCGACACGAAGTTGCTGCTCCCGAGGTAGCGAGCTGGGGCCAGTCGATCCTCCTTGATCTCACCGTTTGACATCTTTGCCTCGTGGACGTTCCCTGATGCGAGCCGCTAACACTGGTGTCTATCCACAGCTATCAGACACAGGAATGCGTCGCCGCACGACTAGAGTGCACTCGAGTGCAAGGCTACACACACGCACGTGCACACACGTAATGTCATCGCAGAGGAGCACTATCCAAGTGGCACTTCAGATATATTTCACTCACAGGCAGACCAGGTAGGTAAACATGGTGTATGTACCAACATCCAGCAAAGTCATTGTCCTCACACACACTGCGGCTATGATGGCATGTGTGTCTAGGAAGACACCCAGTGTGTCACTCAAACATGTGCTATATATACACCACTCCTACAGTGGAGGCTGGAGTGAGAGGCTGCTCACCCTGATTCCTGACCTTACTGTTGGGTCAGGTGAGTAATCACTGACCACTGGTCAAACACTGTTACCTGGACTACACCTGTCCCGAGAGGAACACCATCCCCAGTGTGTTGCGACTGGCCGGATGCTGGCTGTGGCTGAGAGTCTATGAGTGACTGATGTTCTCTGTGCAGCCTGTCGGGTAACACTTGTTTACTGGAAATAGTTTACTTCATCATTATTGCAAAGAAATTGTTTACGTGGCTATTTATGTGCGTATCTATTTTGCTATATGTTCTACGTCATAATTAATTTTTTTATTATAATAAATCACATTTATTCCATGAATTAATATATATGCAATAATAAAAAACTGATATGCTTTGTATATATATTACAAGTTAATCATAGTATTGTAGAAGGTGTCCATAATAGTTAATATTCTGCAAATTAATTTAAGAAGGTGAGATGCCAAAGATTACTCACATAATATTTACTTTCCCCTTCAACCTACCTGTCCACGTACAGTATTATGCACACAGAATTATGTTATAGTCTGACATATTTTATACAGATAACATGTAATGGTATATTTTGTGCTAGGGACATCTGGATAACTGTCTACCCTGGATATCTTTCTCAGTAAACACACATATTGATATCTATATATATTGATGGCATGTTTATAGGAGGAATGGGAAAGGCTATCTCATCTCCCAGCTCTCTGACACTGGGAAGATCTTTTCCCAACTGCTAAACAAACAACTCTTTTTGCAATACGAGCGTCCATTACTGTCTGTCATAGTTACAAGTTCCAGTTTGTGCTTAAACCACCTCTGATTGATATAAAAGAGGCTATATTTATATTTATATATTTAAAAGCCACTTGGCATTTTATATACTCCACAACCACCTATCGTGAATTCTATATACTGGAATGTTTACCAATACTTTTACGCAAATTTTTAAAAGTTAGTTGCACTTAAATTTATGATTCGGTATGTTCAAAGCATCAGGAATATGAAATAGTTTTATTATTATTCACAGAAATGACAGATTTCCATTAATTTTATGACTTAAAAACTGCAAGTTAATCATTTGCAGGACCTCAAATGAGTTGACATTTAACAAAAGCTGTTAATCTTTACATCAGCCAGAAATAATTCACGGTCAGACAGAAATCCTCATAAACAGTTTTATAGGCTTGTGTGGCATCTAGGGCAAAGGTCAGACTCAAGGTCACATTTGTCTGGACTGATGTAACAGAAGGTGATAATATGGCAATGAAATATGACTGCTCTGTCACTGTGAGGTGGGGTATATGACTGCTCTGTCAATGTGAGGTGGGGTATATTACTGCTGTCATTGTGAGGTGGGGTATATGACTGCTCTGTCAATGTGAGGTGGGGTATATTACTGCTCTGTCACTGTGAGGTGGGGGTATATGACTGCTCTGTCAATGTGAGGTGGGGTATATTACTGCTCTGTCACTGTGAGGTGGGGTGTATTACTGCTCTGTCACTGTGAGGTGGGGTATATTACTGCTCTGTCACTGTGAGGTGGGGTATATGACTGCTCAGTCACTGTGAGGTGGGGTATATTACTGCTCTATCACTGTGAGGTGGAGTATATTACCGCTTTGTCACTGTGAGGTGGAGTATATTACCGCTTTGTCACTGTGAGGTGGGGTATATTACTGCTTTGTCATTGTGAGGCGCGGTATATTACTGCTCTGTCACTGAGGTGGGGTATATGACTGCTCTGTCACTGTGAGGTGGGGTGTATGACTGCTCTGTCACTGTGAGGTGGGGTATATGACTGCGCTGTCACTGAGGTGGGGTATATGACTGCTCTGTCACTGTGAGGTGGGGTGTATGACTGCTTTGTCACTGTGAGGTGGGGTGTATGACTGCTCTGTCACTGTGAGGTGGGTATATGACTGCGCTGTCACTGTGAGGTGGGGTATATAACTGCTCTGTCACTGTGAGGTGGGGTATATGACTGCTCTGTCACTGTGAGGTGGGGTATATTACTGCTTTGTCACTGTGAGGTGGGGTATATTACTGCGCTGTCACTGTGAGGTGGGGTATATTACTGCTCTGTCATTGTGAGGTGGGGTATATTACTGCTTTGTCACTGTGAGGTGGGGTATATTACTGCTCTGTCATTGTGAGGTGGGGTATATTACTGCTTTGTCACTGTGAGGTGGGGTATATTACTGCGCTGTCACTGTGAGGCGGTGTATATTACTGTTCTGTCACTGTGAGGTGGGGTATATTACTGCGCTGTCACTATGTGGTGGGGTATATTACTGCGCTGTCACTGTGAGGTGGGGTATATTAAGGCTCTGTCACTGTGAGGTGAGGTATTACTGCTCTGTCACTGTGAGGTGGGGTATATTACTGCTCTGTCACTGAGGGAGGGTATATTACTGTGCTGTCACTGTGAGGTGGGGTATATTACTGCTCTGTCACAGTGAGGTGGGGTATATTACTGCTCTGTCACTGTGAGGTGGGGTATATTACTGCGCTGTCACTATGTGGTGGGGTATATTACTGCGCTGTCACTGTGAGGTGGGGTATATTAAGGCTCTGTCACTGTGAGGTGAGGTATTACTGCTCTGTCACTGTGAGGTGGGGTATATTATTGCTCTGTCATTTTGAGGTGGGGTATATTACTGCTCTGTCACTGTGAGGTGGGGTATATTACTGCGCTGTCACTGAGGTGGGGTATATATTACTGCTCTGTCACTGTGAGGTGGGGTATATTACTGCTCTGTCACTGTGAGGTGGGGTATATTACTGCTCTGTCATTGTGAGGTGGGGTATGACTACTCAGTCACTGTGAGGTGGGGTATATTACTGCTCTGTCACTGTGAGGTGGGGTATATTACTGCTCTGTCATTGTGAGGTGGGGTATATTACTGCTCTGTCACTGTGAGGTGGGGTATATTACTGCTCTGTCACTGTGAGGTGGGGTATATTACTGCTCTGTCATTGTGAGGTGGGGTATATTATTGCTCTGTCACTGTGAGATGGGGTATATTACTGCTCTGTCACTGTGAGGTGGGGTATATTACTGCTCTGTCACTGTGAGGTGGGGTATATTACTGCTCTGTCATTGTGAGGTGGGGTATGACTGCTCAGTCACTGTGAGGTAGGGTATATTTCTGCTCTGTCACTGTGAGGTGGGGTATATTACTGCTCTGTCACTATGAGGAGGGGTGTATTACTGCTCTGTCACTGTGAGGTGGGGTATTATGACTGCTCAGTCACTGTGAGGTGGGGTATATTACTGCTCTATCACTGTGAGGTGGGGCATATTACTGCTTTGTCATTGTGAGGCACGGTATATTACTGCTCTGTCACTGAGATGGGGTATATGACTGCTCTGTCACTGTGAGGTGGGGTGTATGACTGCTCTGTCACTGTGAGGTGGGGTGTATGACTGCTCTGCCACTGTGAGGTGGGGTATATGACTGCTCTGTCACTGTGAGGTGGGGTATATGACTGGTCTGCCACTGTGAGGCGGGGTATATTACTGCGCTGTCACTGTGAGGTGGGGTATATTAAGGCTCTGTCACTGTGAGGTGAGGTATATATTACTGCTCTGTCACTGTGAGGTGGGGTATATTACTGCTCTGTCACTGTGAGGTGGGGTATATTACTGCACTGTCACTGTGTGGTGGGGTATATTACTGCGCTGTCACTGTGAGGTGGGGTATATTAAGGCTCTGTCACTGTGAGGTGAGGTATATATTACTGCTCTGTCACTGTGAGGTGGGGTATATTACTGCTCTGTCACTGAGGGAGGGTATATTACTGTGCTGTCACTGTGAGGTGGGGTATATTACTGCTCGGTCACAGTGAGGTGGGGTATATTACTGCGCTGTCACTGTGAGGTGGGGTATATTACTGCTCTGTCACTGTGAGGTGGGGTATATGACTGCGCTGTCACTGTGAGGTGGGGTATATTACTGCTCTGTCACTGTGAGGTGGGGTATATTACTGCTCTGTCACTGTGAGGTGGGGTATATTACTGCGCTGTCACTGTGAGGTGGGGTATATTACTGCTCTGTCACTGTGAGGTGGGGTATATTACTGCGCTGTCACTGTGAGGTGAGGGGTATATTACTGCTCTGTCACTGTGAGGTGGGGGTATATTACTGCGCTGTCACTGTGAGGTGGGGTATATTACTGCTCTGTCACTGTGAGGTGGGGTATATTACTGTGCTGTCCGGCGGTATAACATAAAGTACTACTCTTAAGGCGATTTTTATTGGAGATAAAAGTTAGTTTGATTGGAGATCAATGTTGGCTTGATTGGAGATAAAGACGTTGTTTAGGTTTCCTGTTATGTTAACCTCCCCATCCTTTATATTTCCCTATGTACTATATCTCTTTTAGCCTTAACAGGGTGGAGAAAGATATCCAGGGTGAGAAGACATAACATCTTACATACATGTATAATCTATATAATAAATTAATAGAAAAAAACTATATCATTGGGAGATGCAGAAGATTAAGATAATAGAACTTGACAGGGCACCAATAGATCCACCCATACTTCACTTTGACATTTCCAAGTACATTAAACATATACAATAAAGGATCGACTTTGTACAATAAAACCTATATACTGTCTACTGTGTGAATTGTTTTATTTTCAACATTTAAATTTTATCTAGATTCACTCCTCATAAGCACCACTACTATGGTAAGAAAGTCCTGCATCGCATAACCAGCACATTGCATTTGAATATAAACTCCCTGTATTATATCATATCTACAAAATGGGCTTTCATACACTGTAAGACGATACATCCATGGATAAAATACCCATCCATGTTCAAACTGATATGCCCAAATTCCTTACCATAGTGAATAGAACACAATCTTGACATAATCAAACTCACCACAGTGCCAGCGTTTATATCCAGACATCAGGCAACAAATGCCTTCATTTGCGAGTACTCACCGAGCAATAGAACGTAATACAGACCAGACTAAGGTGGCCGGTGCTAGACGTGTGCCTCCAACCTGTATTATCACTCGCCTCATAAAGCCAGTCACATAAAGCCAGCTGTGGCCATACAAAGCACTGGGCCTGCAGTAGACAGCTTAGTGCAGGACCTCAAGTGAGATCGGCTGCTTCAGTGGAAGGATGCAGCTGCCTCTAATGTGACAGGGGTGGGGTGTGGGGGGTCTCAGGGGTCATGGTGTCAGTGACCCTTAGTAGGATGGTGAAGGTGTTTTCACCAAGCTGATGACGACTAGTTTACAGTTTTTTGTTTGTTTACCAAATGGATAAGGGAATTACATCTAAAAGATTATAATTTACATAACGTAGCAACATTTAGACATGCATACATTTTGTAATAGTTGTGTGAATCATAAAATGTAAACTCAGTCAATCATAAACTTGATAATCAATCAATCAATCAATCAATCAACCAAGCAATGAATCGATTAATCGATCAGATTTATTCCCACAAAATATATTCAAGGGTAGCATAAATAGACAATCTAGAAATGTGCGTGATTGAGGGGATGTAAAGTTGCCTTACACACTAACCACCTACTGCAGTCAGGCTCCAATCTATTCTTTAAGTGACTGGTAGACCCACAATTTTCCAAGTAACTGCACTTGAGTTGAAAGATGAAACTTTTGGGCAACTTTTTGTAATATAAACTGCAACGTATAGTCGAAATATGGTTCTCATGCCCCGATTGCAGATAAGGGTAAATATGCCACATGGCCAAACACCACAGGCAAATAATTTACAGCAGAAAGCAAGTGAGTGAGAGGGTGAAACTCTAGACAGTGACTCAAACAGCACAACAGGCTCACATGTCATATCACTACCCAGTAATCACATTAGTTAATCCTACAAATTACTTCATGTTCAGCCCAGAGGAAATGTTATCAGTCAGAGGTGGTTACATAGAGTGATTTGTGGAAAATATGATTCCTCGTAAAATTGTTATTGAACATTTATAACATATATCTGCTTTTATTATAACAAAAGTAATATTAACGTACACTTTGTCTAACACGACATTATAAGATTTCATCTAATCAACAGATGGATGGTGACAATAACACGTTTACTAATTCACTTACAGATTTCATCTAACCAACACATGGATGTGTGACAATAACACGTTTACTAATTCACTTAGAGATTTCATCTAACCAACACATGGATGTGTGACAATAACACGTTTACTAATTCACTTACAGATTTCACCTAACCAACACATGGATGTGTGACAATAACACGTTTACTAATTCACTTACAGATTTCATCTAACCAACACATGGATGTGTGACAATAACACGTTTACTAATTCACTTACAGATTTCATCTAACCAACACATGGATGTGTGACTATAACATGTTTACTAATTCACTTACAGAGCACAAGGTTTGTCAGTACAAGACGAGTAAAACATGACAAAGTCTGATCGCTTTTATCATAAAATAAACACGATATTCAAATAAACTATAACTACATTTGAAGGGTTTCAGAGCAAAATGCAATAGAACCCATTTCTGAAATTTCACCCGAACATGAATAAATCATATATGTTTAACCATGTCTTGTAATACTATATAATTTAAAACTGATGTTGCATTTAGGCAGTCAATGCATGTACCTATATGCAAATGTGCCATAAAATCATGTCACCTTATGTATATTATTGCATTCGGTTGTAAATTTTTCTAACAAATTGGAAGATGACACAAATGCCACCAAACTCACATTTATTTTGAAGTAAAAGCTTTAGAAGTGGTATACAATTTCTCCAGGGATGCGACATGATAAGAATGCATTTAGCCATTTACAGAGACAAATTTCATCTGTCATTTTACTGCATTATTCTTGATGTTTATCAAACATGGACGATATTATGGGCGAAGGCTGTTAGCTACAGTGATGGCAGAATTCTCTTAAAACTGCCAGCTCATTTCAGAGCATACACGACTGTGTGCAGACGACCGAGAGAAGCCAGAAACAGGCGATTAAAACATTTACAAGAAGAACAATTCTAGGCAACAAAGATGACTGGATATGACGAAGACAGGTAAAATAGTATAAGTTGATGAGAAATAATGTTTCAAGTCCTGGAATTGTGTAAAAACAATGAAAAGGGAATGAGTGGGGAAAGACTGACCAAAAGCACAGGAAAAGAGAAGAGGGTGGTACGGTGAGAAGATGAAGACAGTAAGATGGATACTGACAGTAAGAGACAGTGTGAAGACCGACAGTAAGATGGAGAGACAGTATGGAGACTGACAGTAAGATGGAGAGACAGTGTGGAGACCGACAGTAAGATGGCAAGAGAGTGTGGAGACTGACAGTAAGATGGAGAGACAGTGTGGAGACCGACAGTAAGATGGCAAGAGAGTGTGGAGACTGACAGTGAGATGGAGAGACAGTGTGGAGACTGACAGTGAGATGGAGAGACAGTGTGGAGACCGACAGTAAGGTGGAGACAGTGTGGAGACCGACAGTAAGATGGAGAGAGAGTGAGGAGACCGACAGTAAGATGGAGAGACAGTGTGGAGACCGACAGTAAGGTGGAGAGACAGTGTGGAGACCGACAGTAAGATGGAGAGACAGTGTGGAGACCGACAGTAAGATGTAAGATGGAGAGACAGTGTGGAGACCGACAGTAAGGTGGAGAGCCAGTGTGGAGACCGACAGTAAGATGTAAGATGGAGAGACAGTGTGGAGACTGACAGTAAGATGTAAGGTGGAGAGACAGTGTGGAGACCGACAGTAAGATGTAAGATGGAGAGACAGTGTGGAGACCGACAGTAAGATGTAAGATGGAGAGACAGTGTGGAGACCGACAGTAAGATGTAAGATGGAGAGACAGTGTGGAGACCGACAGTAAGATGTAAGGTGGAGAGACAGTGTGGAGACCGACAGTAAGATGTAAGATGGAGAGACAGTGTGGAGACCGACAGTAAGATGTAAGATGGAGAGACAGTGTGGAGACCGACAGTAAGATGTAAGATGGAGAGACAGTGTGGAGACCGACAGTAAGATGTAAGGTGGAGAGACAGTGTGGAGACTGACAGTAAGATGTAAGATGGAGAGACAGTGTGGAGACCGACAGTAAGATGTAAGATGGAGAGACAGTGTGGAGACCGACAGTAAGATGTAAGGTGGAGAGACAGTGTGGAGACCGACAGTAAGATGTAAGGTGGAGAGACAGTGTGGAGACTGACAGTAAGATGTAAGATGGAGAGACAGTGTGGAGACCGACAGTAAGATGTAAGATGGAGAGACAGTGTGGAGACCGACAGTAAGATGTAAGATGGAGAGACAGTGTGGAGACTGACAGTAAGATGTAAGATGGAGAGACAGTGTGGAGACTGACAGTAAGATGTAAGATGGAGAGACAGTGTGGAGACCGACAGTAAGATGTAAGATGGAGAGACAGTGTGGAGACCGACAGTAAGATGTAAGATGGAGAGACAGTGTGGAGACTGACAGTAAGATGTAAGATGGAGAGACAGTGTGGAGACCGACAGTAAGATGTAAGATGGAGAGACAGTGTAGAGGCAGATCACAAAATGGTAGGTCTGAATAGCATAGAGTCCAAGAACATTGCAGAAGCCTGGCATGAAATTTAAAAAATAACACAGAGGATCAGCCAAATTTATGTGGACCCCACACTGCCAGAAATGAAGAGAAGAAGACATAAACATGCTGACTCTGACACACACACACCGAGATGTTTACTCCATCCACTGATTCGAGGAAACAGCACTAGCACCGTCTCCGGCCTTGACTGCATACTCTGTGGAATAACTATTTGCCTCGCTACTTTGTGAATGCGAGGACTGTCATGATCTACTCTTCTCCCAGCCTGCCATGACGCAAAACCACATCATAATTGATCGCTTTTCTGCAAACCTACGCAGTGCAGTGCTCGCTGCCTGGGGCAAGTGTGCGTGTCACGTTTGGTAACAAGACTGATTTATCAGCAAGGAAGAAGTGTATCAGGTGGCCGTTAGGCATTGCCAAACACCATGAGTCTGACTTGCAACAACAGGCTGCTTCACAAACTAGACACCAGGTGGCAGCATGTGTTACCGCAAGCATGTCGACAGTCAATTATTGTGTTTATTTGTTAGTTAGATTATGGTTCTTTGATCAGTGCATGAAGAAGTCAAGTACAAAAGTTCTACAAACACAGAGAAAATGTTAAGACCATAAATTGGTTGAGTAAATAAATGTGTCAATAATTCTCTATTACCACTTCCACAGAGTGTTCTGTAAGGTCTAGTCAACAAATTCATGCTTTATGTACTGAAATATGACACAACATTTACAATATCTGTCACACATCACAAGTTTGGGCATAACCTCCTAGTCAGTGGAAATTAGTTAATTGTGTGAACTAACTGAATCCATCCTACAGTGACACTGTGCATCTTTTCACTGTCTTTAGAAAAATAATTATTGGAGGAATCAAAGTTGAAATATGTCACTGATGTCGTAGTTGCACGGTTCCTATATACTATGGTAGTGAAAAGTTGCATGGCTAAAATATATGACTAATGATTTTACACAAAGAAGTGTTTCTTACTGACAAATATGATATTATTTCTCCAAGCATAATTGCTATTTCCCTGATGCTGCAAGATCACAGTCTACCGAACCACGATCAGTCTACCGAACCACGATCACAGTCTACCAAACCACGATCACAGTCTACTGAACCACGATCACAGTCTACCAAACCATGATCACAGTCTACCAAACCACGATCACAGTCTACCGAACCACGATCACAGTCTACCGAACCACGATCACAGTCTACCCAACCACGATCAATACAACTCAGCACTTGAATCACCTTCAGTACATTTTCTATGCAGATGTCAACTCTCAAGTGTTCAAATACAGATCAATACACAATAAAAACAGACACTTTCACCACCAAGCTAGTCACACCGACACATTACTATCACGTACACATTTTGGAAACATTTCTTGAGAAATTATCCTTTTTTAGTGATGAAAAACACCATTGTCAAGCAGTTCACCATCTTAATTTACACAAGCAATCCTTCAACGTATGACAACCGACAATTTATCAAATTCTGTAAAGAATGCTGGATACAGTGTTATTCAAATAAATAAAAACGTTCCCAGAAAATAATTATTCACTTCCAACATTTGTTATTCTAGCTGATGGCATCATACAGAATCAGCTAATTGGATACATACAATCTTAGTACGTCCGACTCTGTGCCAGAGGGAAAATATGTATGTGTGTATATAATGTCACAGATCCGAAGAAGAATCCAATCCCTTAAACCTACGTTGCTCATTCAGAAAATGTCGCAACCGGAAAGCATTCAGCCACGATGCAATGAATGCACAAATTTTTTTATTCACACAGCTTTACCACGGCCAGATATTCATGAGTAATCAGGAGCAATATGGAGTGAACAAAACTTCCCGGAATTCAAATGACAACAACGACTATTTGAACCCAATGATCGGTACCGAGTCCAGTTACTGCATTCCGCAGACAAAATGAGAGCGAAATAAGCAGAAGTAAATGTAGATGAGACTTACAGGAGTGAGACTGAGAGTCAGCATACTGTTGTTCAATCACGCGGGCTATATCTGGGTTGTGAGCCTTGCGAAGGATGCTGGCGCTGACAACCCTTTTTCCCATCCCTTTACTTGCATCAGGGTTGACGTGCACCTCAGAAATCACAACCGACTGCATCGTCCTTGTTTCGCTTCGTCGGCACCAAATAAAAACAATGTGATCCTACTAATGCGGGTCAAAGGTCAATGCGTGAACCACAACAATCCGGATCAATAACAATTACTGCACTCCACTGTTAGGTAACTGTCACTGGTTGTAACTGACACTCCAGGTAAACCGTGGCTATGTGTGCAGTGTGTATCTGATGACACTGACCTCACGATAGTCACAGACTCAGCCCAAGTGCCGAGGTCAGATACCTTAATATTTAGAAGACCGTCAAGAGTCACTCAGCAATGGCACTGACTTTTTACATCAACTTGCTACCAATTACCATCTGTCACCTATCCCGCTGTGTGGACGTTCTGATGGGAACTGAAGGCTAGTCTTCCAACATGGACGCAGGTATTGTTTCTGTGATGACGCGCCAAGACGGATCACCTTGCTCAGTCGGTCACAGAAGGTGCCCCTGTGACTCCACAGTGTGACAGCCGTTTTTATAATCTACTGGAGGCGGTTCCGCCCCACCGACCAGACTCAGCACTGACCCAGTCTGATAAAGATCACATCACCACTCACACAGTTGCGACCAAGACTTTACTCAGGAGCAGATAGAAATGTAGAGAATATATGGTAGACCCAGAGAAATAATAGAACACAGTGCTGTTAGACAGTGGATAGTTTTGCAAGTGTAATTACAGCTATATCTTGATGCCAATGGTGCACTAGATTTCTCAACAATATGTCTACATAGGGTTTGTTTCCCCTGTTACCTGTGTAGGGAGACAGTATATAGGGAACCAATGTAATGGGATATGATTGTTCAAAGCGGCACTGTAGGTGAATATTATTAATTAAGTCATGATATAATGATAATATTAACAAATATAGAGTCTGAGTCCACTCTTAAGTTTAAATAAACTGCTGTCGGACACCTTATACATAACGTAATGTACATGATGGTAACATATCAAATATAATTCTCATTTTACTGTAACTCTGTAATACTCTTCCTAAACTACACGTGTAATCAGGGATCGGTGTCGAAAAAAAAAATGCATGTGTCCTTTGGGCACATCAGAGATAGAACTGTGTCTTTTCGAAATTTGATGTACCCCAAATTAGTTTATTAAAATTGTATTAATTAATTTTGCATGATAGTATGATCGCTTAAATAACCTGGTAAACATGAACATTACATTTCTTTAATATTATATATTTTTGTTATCTGTAACGTCACAAAACTAGATACATTCTGGGTAGGTGTGCCCCATTTTTTGTGGACTGGTTACTACTAGTCTGCTGCCCCAAGGATATGAGATTCTAACTGAGAAATACGATGCAGCAGTCTGTGACAGCAGTCTGTGACAGCAGTCTGAGACAGCATTCTGTGACAGCGTTAATAGCCTCACTCAGTCTGTGGTTGAGATTGCATCGGTGCAGTCTTTTAAGAGGAAATTAGATTATAAGTTATGGGGAAATCACCCAACTAAATTAGCCCAATGAAATCATACCCTACAGTATGACTATTACATGCAAGACTAGAACATAGCATTGTCTTTTTTTACGAAAGTTTATGACCCAAGGTGATGGGGGCATTTGTAATGAATGTACTATTTGTGAGCCTTGGTGACGGAGGCATGATTGATAAACATGCTTTTAAAAATGTTTATTTTTTGTTTATAATGTACTCCGATTGTAAGATTTAGCAAACGTACATGAATTTAAATACGTGCATATAGCGTACATGTATGGATGGATATTATTTTGTATAGATATGAACGGCTTGCACTCTGTTCGGCAAAGAGTTAAAAGTTAACGATGGGCAATAATATGGTGTCTGCGGCATCAAACGCCATTCACAGGGCACGACTAAAACTTTTAAACAATGTCAACGACCGGCAAGGGATAGACAAGGCACAATGGTATTGATTAGACTGTTCTCAGTGTCCAGTCATCAATGTAACATATGATTTAAATAACTCCATTCAGTTCTGTTTGTTGTCCGCACAGCCCTTGTCTGTGTTTGGGCGCAGACTGGAGCAAACCGGAGTGCTATTTGGGCTTCAAAATGTGCTACAGCCTAAGATGCAATATTTTTATAGCTTAATTATGCCTGGGATGATTTGGAATGATTTAATTATCGCATCAACGTGTCAAATTTAGGCAAAGCTACTGTAAATAACGGCAAAATCGAGGTGGGCCCAGATTCTACACAGGTGCCCCTAACTTTTCTCAGATTTCTTAGACATGTTTTTGTATGCGTCTTTTGTGAAAAAAGTATGTGACATTACACCGTACAACCCGTTATTGACGCGTTTCCGTGCTCCAAGGGAATCCCAGTATACTATTAACTGATATTCTTTACACTTACTGTAAATGTCAAACAAATGATGTGCTGTTATACAGAGCTGCTAATATTTTATGATGGTATTTTATTTTACTATAATTATTTACAATTACACCAATCTGCATGGATGTTATAAAATATGCTGAGGTCAACTAAGTTGGACCAGTTATTGGTAACAGAACAATACCTCAGGTGTTACAAGCCCCCAGGGGGTACATGCCCCCATAAGGTTATAACTACAATCTGTAAGGAAGGAACTGATATAAACACCAGTAGCATGTAGGTCTTATCAGCTGGTGCCATGTTTCAATCTTGTTCTTTTATCTAACAAAACAAGTAGGCCATAAATCAACTGAATTCTATCTAGGCCATGGTCAATATATTTGACAGGTCAGTGTGACACTGCAGTCTCGTGACCTACGACCTTAGGGTACATCCCCCACCTCGAAATGCAACTGGACATTCTGTTTCTACCCCTTCTATTTACTGTAGCCTATATAAGCAACAAATTATTTCTAACTAAGTTAATTCCTCCAGGTGCCTTTTCACCCCAGGGTCATATCACTAGAGTTATTACCCTGGTTAGTCAGAATGACCTTAGGGCATTGGTCTACCACTGACTGGACCAGTGGTATTTGTTAAAACAATAGATACTGATATATATCGATGTCAACGGCCAGTGCACAGACAGACACAAAATCATGTTGTGCTTCACGTCATCAATTGGCCCGTGTGATTGCTCAAGAAACAATGTCATATATGGTATGCCATTTACATGTAGCAATTGATTGATCACGCTTAAGCTGTAGTAGATATGTAAAGATACAGTCCAAATATAAGAATTTAAGTAATCACATTCTTTGAATATTTATTTTATTATTTGTTTTATATATATTTTGTAAAAAAAATATATATATCTAAACCTTTACTACATAGAAAGCATTTGTCAGTTCACGAGACTGTCAATGGAGTCTTTTGAGGTTATTTTTTCTAGAACTGACTTTGGTGCTCAAAGGCAGTCTGGGCAAACACTGCAAAACAGGGTAAATAGGCCAAACGGTGCACTCATGACCTTTGGCGTGACTTGCTCATTGGCTGGAGAAAACCTTGCCACAAATCTTCAAGTTGTAAAGACGGCTGCGTTTTCAAGGTCAAGTTTACTGGTAGCAATAACATGACATCACTTATCTGATATTTTAATAATATCACCCCTCTGGGTCAAAGTACACCCAGTTTAATGTGCTTCTTCAGGAATTATAAATGTATTTTACCAAGAAATTAGTGCAGAAATGTTAAAATCACAGTGATTTAATTAAGCAAGTCCCCCAGTGATCCGTACAAGCAGGAATGTATAATTGAGGTAAACGACAGTGTGCTGTGGGCTGTTATTGACTCAAGCTGTGGCACTGCATAAATTGTCTACACAGTATAGTTTCAGAGCTCAATTATGTAAATGATAGAACTCAAGAAGTCTATTTTAATTTGTTACATTAATACTATGTACTTCTATAAATGCATGGTATCTGTATCTTTTTGGTTGCGTTTATTTTTCATGTGTGAAGGTTGTCTAATCAGTTGCTGAATTCAGACAAAAGTAATGTCTCCTGTAATTATAATTTAATAACTATACATCCTTCCTACATTTGGTGTGGCATGATTCAGGTGTCAACATAATCTTTCTGCGAGTGACATAGTGCCATGCTCATGTTACAAATCATGTCGTTAAATAGAACAATGATAGACCTGTGGACTCAAAACACAGCACGCAGTAATGTAGATTTCACTTTGCAGAAACTGTGGTCACCACTAACAAAAACGTACTTCCTTTCTTGCCAAGGCACTGACTTGTAGGAACATGTGAACATGTCAGACAGCCTGGCCTATTATTGCAATATTTAATAATAACACAAACATTTCTACTGTGCCTAAATCATTGGAAACCCGAGCTGAGGGGCACATCAAACTAAAAGGTTAGGCAGCATCACCTGCCATTGGGTTGAGTTGTTAGTTGGGTTGTCTGTCCACCTTAAGCACAATAAGGTATCAAGAAAGTCTTTAAAGAATCCTGCCAATATTTCTCTAGCAATAGTGAACTGGTGGCATCAAGACTATGGATGTGATGTCATCTGTGGTGAATAAATATTGGAACCACACAATGTCTGTCTCCACATTGGTAGCTGCAACGAGGCATAATATATAAAAAAACTACAGAAATAGTAACAATAATAACGTCTATGATGCTTTAATCATCAAAAACACCAAGTCAACACAAACAGTTAAATTGAATCTGAAATACTAACAGTAATATATGCAAGAGCCATCATTTGTCTGAAAATGACAGCAGAATGTTGCAGGAAACTATCCATGCAGCAACTGATGCCACAAGATCACTGTGAAAGGAGAACTTCCTACCTGAGCTGTAACTGTCGGCGGAGTGAGACGAGGTTGCAGAAGTTGACTTTGTGTACTTTCGTGAACGTTGTGGCATCAAATTCTTGTATTTGATCTCCTGCAAAAATATCATCAGTAAGAATCACTACAGCTGTGCACACCGTTGTTATACTGCAGCTAAGGTCAGTGAGAGCCAGGAGGAGGAAACGGGGAGGAGGGGGAGGGGATGAGAGGGGGATGAGAGAGGGGGATGAGAGAGGGGAAGGAGAGAGGGGAAAGAGGAGAGAGGGGAGGAGAGAGGGGAGGAGAGAGGGGATGAGAGGGGGATGAGAGAGGGGAAGGAGAGAGGGGAAAGAGGAGAGAGGGGAGGAGAGAGGGGGAGGAGAGAGGGGGAGGGGAATAAGAGGAGCTGGGGAGGAGGAAATGAGTAAGAGAGTGGAGGAGAGGGGAAGAGAGGGGAGGAGAGAGGAGGACAGGGGAAGAGAGGGGGGAGAAACGAGGAGAGGGGAAGAGAGAAGGAGAGAAGGAAAGCAGAAGTAGGAGGGGAGGAGGGAAGGAAAGGGAAGGAGACACCAGAGAAAGAGAAGACTGTAAAATTTGCAAGCAAGCGAACATCTCCGTGCATGGTGCACCTACGGCTTGGCCATAAACCAGCCAGATGACAACCAGAGGAACGGACAGACAGCTACACCACATGAACAGACAGACAGCTATGTACATATATAGACAGACAGACAGATCTATAAACAAACAAACTGACACATAGACAGCAATGTCAAGTATCAAGTAACTATGCAATCATCATCAAAACATACCATATTTGTGCTTGAATTTGCACACTTGGACATATATAGAACTTTACATTTAAGTTTTTTCTTTGAATAAAGGAGTACCTTCATCTGACCAATTAACATAATTAAATATATTAACATTATTATATCCTTGACAAGAGTGATTAAAAAATTAGAGGACTGGGGCACTAAGCTTAGCTATTAAAACTGTCAATCGAGAGACTGGCATTCCAATTTTTTTTCTCACATTTTAATTCACAGCTTAGGTAACTTTGTTCATCTCATTTTGCTGGTCTCTTAGAAGACACCACTGAAAAGCCACTGGTCCCTTCTGCCAGGTATCTAGGCCAGGGGAAGTAAAAGGTCCTACACAAATGTTAAATGTAACCTCTGTGCACTCACTATCTGCCTAACGCAGTGCAACGATGCCGAGATATTATAAAAAGGTAACTTCTTATATAGCGCAGTATTCAGTCCTCAGGACGGCTCAAAGCACTTTACACTTTACTCCCTGGCAGACCTGTTCCATCGAACACCATCTCGACTTCTCTGGGAAGCTTCCATGGCATGCACTACGTACTAAGAAAAAAAATGAGTCTCCTGACCCTAGTTTCTTATGAACCTTGTTATGTAGCTGGCGTGTCATACATTCGTACTGTCTGTTACGTAAAACGCCTTCATTCACCATTGCATGCAGTAAAATCTGGCCGTAGTGGAAATTGTTGGGGTTGTGCAATATGTCCACTGTGGCCAGATTACCACTAAGGACAGGTAGTGGACAATGCAAACTAGTCATTCGACACTTACAAAAGCATTGTAGAAATTTGTTGTAATGGAAAGGTGTTCAGTTATACATGTTTGACTGTATATCTTCGTATTAAAACAATTATGGGGTCAATAAACGAATTGTTCTCTTTTTCTTTGCAGGGTAAGAATTGCTTCCTTTGCCTAGACTATGTAAAGCACGATGTGATAAATTACCGTCTTGGCCTCAGATCAATACAAAGACGACCGTTTGGCCCGTTTGGCGACTGTTAAGTAGCTAGGAAATAACTCTAGTTTCAGTGCAATCTATCACAGGTTAGACTCTCTCAGTTTGAAATTTGCATCACGTGAATGAAGTAAGAAGTCTGGCAAATAGGGTCAACGCCGAGGGTCCATGACAGTTACGTCTCTAAGGAAACACATTCTCAAACTGACTGTGTCATAATGATAATAACTATGACTAAATTACAATTTCAGCACATTTATCATGAATTTATTGTATAGTACAAATGTACAATTGTAATTAAATAAGGCCAGACCCGGCAGGTAGATAGGATTATTTTTTAATTTGTGCAAACAGTTCAATTTTGTCTGCCCAATGCATGAAATGGCCAGACCCCCCATTTCCATGGTAACCAACAAAATGGCCATCATTTTGAGCAAATATTGGCAAATTTGGAAACACTGCCATTTTTTTATTGAATCCATATATAGTTATAATTCTGCCAAATCCATGTTCTCTATAGATTCTATTGTGAAATGATCAGAGCATTTTTTGAAATGTTGTGTTCTTATTTTTAAAATAATTTTTTGGTAAAATATGAAAACAAATCTTGTTTTTTGGCAACAAATATGACTATCTTTCAAACTATTCATGATTTTAAAAAAAGTGTCTGGTCATTCCACACAGTAGAATATGCTGAATGCAACATTGAAAACATTATTTATATAGCATAATTATTCCAAGAGATATCCTGTTTCCAAAAGCAGAAATTTGAAGAAAAATGTTTTTGAGAAAATGGCTGTCAAAGATTGCATAATGGATTTCATTACATGCTTGATCCATGATTAAAACTCACTTAGAGGTATGTAATTGTCATAGAAGTGAACTTTATTGATAGTATGCATACAAAGGTATAATAATCTGGCATTCTCCACCTAGACAACCCACAGTTAATGTTCTCCACCTAGACAACCCACAGTTAATGTTCTCCACCTAGACAACCCACAGTTAATGTTCTCAACCTAGACAACCCACAGTTAATGTTCTCCACCTAGACAACCCACAGTTAATGTTCTCAACCTAGACAACCCACAGTTAATGTTCTCAACCTAGACAACCCACAGTTAATGTTCTCCACCTAGACAACCCACAGTTAATGTTCTCCACCTAGACAACCTACAGTTAATGTTCTCCACCTAGACAACCCATAGTTAATGTTCTCTACCTAGACAACCTACAGTTAATGTTCTCTACCTAGACAACCTACAGTTAATGTTCTCAACCTAGACAACCTACAGTTAATGTTCTCTACCTAGACAACCTACAGTTAATGTTCTCAACCTAGACAACCTACAGTTAATGTTCTCTACCTAGACAACCTACAGTTAATGCAAAATTACAACATAGTAGAAGCTATTAAAAGTAACCTGTGGCGCCTCTGGTGGATACTATAAAACTACAGCATAGTGTCTATTATGTATTTTAAATTGAGTTTGACTGTTAACAGTTTGAAGAAAAATTGCGTACCAACAACACTGCATGCTTAATCATAGCCTACAAATATTGAATGGATGATCACATTGGCAAAGGCTACACTGTACTCTGTCCTATTTTTAATGATAAATTTATTAAATATCACAAAATGTGTTTAGATATCATACTACAAGCCGTTGTCCTTTCTTTTTATGTCTATGCCAGGAGAAATCAAAGATACGAAGATGGAAGTAACATAAAAACTGTTGCTGACTATAAAGGCTGGTAATATCTACCTGTAATGTAAGAATTGTCCAAATCAGTTGACAAAGTGTTTCGCACTGGTTCACACCAACACCAACCCAGTTCTACCAATAAGTGGTATGAGTGATCATAAATCAAATGGCTTTCAAAACTTCAGCCAATAACCGCTGGATTGAACTGACGTGACATGGTAGCCAAGGTAATAGCCACCACACTTCCTATGGTGACAACCAAAAAGCACCCAACCTTGAACCATATGTAATGCTAAAGGATTAGAGGAACTTTGGGCACTATTGCGACCATCCCTAACCACAGTATGATATAAGCTATAAATACAGTTAGGCGTTTTAAATGTAGTCACATGACAAAAGTTTTCCGCCCATGTGGGGAAGTCATAAATAGGGAAGGATGGGGAGACATTAAGGCTTCTGCCGGTAAGTCTCGTGGTGTGGACAGACCCTTGGTTCGGGTGGTGGACGATGGTGCCACATGCAGCTTAATTTGTATTTGGCTGTGATGCTATTTTCTACAAAGTTCTATATTTACTTTTACCTTGGTTATTACTTGCTGCTTTGAATAAATATTGTGACCGAGAAAAGTGACTGTGCATGAGAAAGGTGAATGTCGTGACAATATTACCGTGAGAAAGGTGAATGTCGTGACAATATTACCACATATTCTCCAGCATGACACCAATTACTAGCAAGGACAAAGGCCCGCCTTACCAAGAATGTGAGAGCACAGGAAGGTGCACTAATGAGGAGTAGATTGTGACTGTGGTTGTAATTACCAGTGTAACCTTGCCTGTATGACCAGTCACGTCTCTTACAATCACATCACACATGTATCTTACCAAGTTTTACCCAGTTACAAAAATGACATTCTATATAATGTACCCTGCTGCTGGGTGGCTGCAATGTCCCAAGTCATCAGTGGTAGTAAATCACAAGAACAAAGAGGGTGACCAACCTGAGAAAAGAAGTAAAGAGGTTGGGATGGAATGCAGCCTAACAAGACGACTGGTGAGACGCTGGATGAACTGGGCAGGCACTTGGCAAGGACGGATGCAGGCAAACTTACAAAGAGAGCAGAGGTGGAACACCAAGGATGCAGGAGAAGGCTGGCTACAACTGAGATGGGAGGACTGTGTGGGGATGGACATGAGACAATTGGGGGAGGATAGAAGGTGGACAGGAGACTGCTGACAGAATGATGTGGGAAGAATGAACAGGACATGTGGTTTAATAATATACCTGGCCTCACTCCTGTACGGGGAACAAGGAGGATGAACAGATTTTATACTGCACCGACTACAGGTACCTTCATATATATCATGACCGTGTTTACCTAAATTTCATTATCTACACTTAAATATAGTACTATGACTGCGCCATACAATACCACTGGGCCACAGCACAAGAACAGGAGAGAAGAACAGCAGATGAGAATTAGTGCTGACAGTGACAGGGATTAGTGTTAATTAAGTGTAGCTTCTCAAACACTGCTGGGTATCAATTAAGTTCACCAACTCACACTCCCAGTAATCTCATATAACATCAGGTATTCAGCTTTAATTACGTTGTACTCAGATACTTAGTATTAATTATTCTCACATGTTGTAAACCACATCACATTAATTACGATAACATTTCTGAAGATATCCTGACAAAATTTCTCAAGTTTTCCTTGTAAGAATCTTATAAATCGCAGAGGATAAAGTACGAAGAGACTTGTCAGATTAGTTGGTTCAAATGATTCAGGACTCTTTTTATGATTTCTAAATATAATTTTGCTTTTCTTTCATGACCTTTCGGCCTCTTTCATCTGTCTTCATATCACACTCACTGCCACTAGATGGCAACACTATGGCTTGAATGAATACTACACACTATGTTTAGGGGACTTTGTACACTGATGAGACGACCCCCTAATTAAGTCAGCTGTATAGTACACGGATGGACATCGCCAACTGCCAACACGTTGGTTTCCTGGAATGAATCGTGACATCAAGATCAACAAGTTCGCATGTGTTCCACACGGCACCTAATGACTTGGACTTCATTATGTCAGTGCATCACTGAAATCAGTGGTAATCAAGCTACAAGTACACATATAGAGATTTGTCATAAAATATTTGCCATTCATGCAAGAGGTCATGCATGTGTGCATGCTATCTCTAGACACTTCAGTCTAACTCTGAATTCCATCATTTTCTATATCTTCCCTTGATGCCTTGCAGGGTGGGGTCCACATTCTGTGTGTTCCACCTTATCTGATTCTTCTCCATCCATCTTGGTCTTCTGCAATGTTATCTCACTGTCGGCTGTTTATCTAGGCCATTTTTAGATCTCTCTACTCTCTACTCTCCCTCTCCCTCTCCCTCTCCCTCTCTCTCTCTACACTTTTTCTCTGTCTAAAGTCGGACTTCCATATCTCCTTCTAGCATTCTCTTCTGTTTCTATTCTTTGTCCCTGTCCTACCCATCTCAGTATGCTGAAAAATGATTCCCGAAACTTGCCGTTATTCTCAGGTTTATCTTTATTCCAGTCCACTTCCGCCGTCATGCAGAATGGTAATATACGCCATAGTTTATTCATAAGTTCACCTAATGGTGCACCAGGCACAGATGAACCTCTCACCAGTCCCAGCTGGCCAACACCACCTCCAGGGGGCCAGTGGTTACAAGATGAAAGCTGCCTTCTTGCCTGACAAAAATTATCCAATTATAAGCAATGAATATCGATTTAAGAAACTGCCTTCAACTGCAAAGTCTGAAACAAACACTCATAGTCCTGGCTCATACTCCGAACTACTGAATTCATTTTCAGAGTGTTTAAGTTATAACAAAGTAGGCTAACTAATTAATACAAGTCTATCTAGCAGATAAGCTATATATTTTAACAATAAATTATAAATAAATTATAATCAAGATAATTGAATTTGTTAGGATGTATACCATTTATATTGTACAATTTGCTAACAATGATTTTTAATATTTTATGAGGATTTTTACATTAGTTATTGCATTTTGTTTGTGTTCAAAAATGTAATGCTGCATTACAATAACCAAGTAAATTAAATGTCAAATTGTACACCTGCAATAGATAATATAAATAAATTAGTGAACTTATCTATCCAGCCATTATCAATATTGATCCCTCCTGTCGAGGACGACCTATCCACGGATTGTCACTGTCATTTGGTGTGTGTTCATTAATGGCTTCTCAGTCCAATATTTTAGAACATTTATAAATGATTATTTATTTATCTATCCAGTGAGAACATTTATAAATTAGTATTTATTTATCTATCCAATGATACATCCCAGACAAAACAAAATAAAAGTTGATAAACTTAACTTTCATTTGAATCATCCACATATAAATCCCACATAAGGTGTGGTTATCTAAATCAGAAGAATTTGACTTGTGTGGTTGGTAGTTTGTGGTATGTTGATTTGTACCCTACAGTGAGCTTGCAAAGGCACACAAGATAAGATATGAGAGTGAGGAAGTAATTAAGACAGTATGTGCCCTGATAAGAGACTGCTGAATGTATTCACTGTTTGGGAGTAAGGTTAGGGAGTGAGACTGTACATTTAGTCCAATCTGGTGTTGACATCAGAAGTAGCAGTATCATTACCCCACCTTCTACATCAGATTACATTGCTGGTAAATCATAATTAATTAATTCAAAATCTGATCTGGACAATTAAAATAATATTATTATTTTAATTGTCAAAATCTGATTTAGAATTAATTAGTCATCTAATAGAAATATTGAAATATATCGTGAGCTGAATATTTTATGTTAATATATTATAAATGTTGCTTGTCTAGAATCCAGTTCTGCTGTAATTTGTTCGCTATTATAAAACTATAATTTATACAGTATCATGCACAATGCATACTTATCTAATAATATTTATTTTTAATAATGCTCCATTTCCAATGAAATGCTCAAAGCGCTGTACAAAATATAATAAATGTTGCATAAATATGAGTATAATCATAAAAGGAACACATTATTATGCTTATATATGGAATTAATAAATTCTATATATTCTACAGGCATGTAAGAACACATTTCGTCACCCTTGCATGTAGCAATGTTCCCATTTCTTGGCTTATTTCAATATTTGTTCACATTATCTCTGCAGTTCATGTTGTAGTTCGTGATTCTGGTCATGTGACACCCAGAGTGCAGCAACAACACTTCGTTGACAAAAACTGCACGGTGAAATAGAAACATCCCAAAACCAAAGCATTTAAATAACCAAGCATAGTCACTCGCGCAGCGCCCTCTGTTATTCATGTGTAAACGTAATGATATTGTATACGCTACCAGTTCAAATTCAAAATGGCGGATCGCTGAGTGACTCTGCTTGGTAATTTAAATGCTTTGCCAAAACAAAGCATAATAAATTTCTTGAGAACCTGAGCAGTGACATCAGCAAATCTATTTTCCTTTTCCAATGCTAAAAAGTACAGATTTGACTTCAAGTGTCATATTAAAAAATATTTAAATACACCAATATATGCATTGTGCATGACCACTACATACCGTATCTACGCTATGGTGAATCTGAGATTACATACAGATATTACAAAAAATATACACTTGTACATATTGTAATATATCTTGATTTTTGTACATATTTATGATATTACACAACAAAATCATTTGATTATTGTGGGTTCATGTTTACAATCGTAAATGACGTGATTACAGCATGTAACCATGACACGAGACTCACATGGATGTCGGGTCCGTTGCTCAGGTCCTTTCCCTCTGCTGACACTCCCATGATGCCATGCTTCACAAAATTGCCAATTGTAGGCGACAGCAGTGGTTCGGTGGCCGTGCGGGTCAGGTCAAAGTGCACCGTTGCCGTGGTTGAAGATGACATTATTGGTCGCTATGGACAGTCACAATACACTCCCAATACTAGACACAATCACAGAGACGCGATCTCAATCATCTACACAGCATATCCATGGTATCCATTGGTAAACAACCACGGGCCGTGTCCAAGCTGCAAAATCAACGCACGAAAAACGACTAAATCCCACGTCCATCCAGTGGATATCCCTGAACTGTGTGCGGCTAATTTTATCCCGTCAGAGCCGATTGTAATCGGATGCTTGACACACACACAAAATAATTACATTCCTGGAAGGAACAACTAGAAAAAATGCCCCACGGATGCAGCGTTGTCAGCACCAGCTGTGATGACAATAACAAAGAACCAGCAGCCGTATCAGGATCCCATCAATACCTGCACACAACAACGACATCACCACACCACTGGTCGAGTGTCAATGTGACTCAAACAATGTCGACTCTCCTGGTGGCTATGGAGGCCAGATCTGAGCTGCCACTGCCTAGGCCAGTGTTCCTAGAATGAGCCGCTGTGTGTGGCTGTAGCCTACAGGCCAGTGCAGCTGGCAGTGGCAGCCATCCATTCATTAGCGGCTATGCACTGTACATACCCATTCACACTGCCTGGCCCATGTCTACAGCCAGACCATTTACTACCTGTAGACACACCTGTACAGACAGGCTCAGACAAGTCACCAATGGTGTCATAATTAACCCCAACACCCCTCCTTAAAGCAACCTTGAGAGACAGCAGTGGACAGCAGGCAAAACACTTTTTATTAATAATGATAATTTTTCTAATTTGCAATTGTGATGATTGTTCTTGTGTGTGTATGTGTGCGCGCATGCATGCATGCATGCATGTGCAGTGCATACGTGTGTATGTGCGAGTTGATGATAGCTAATATTTTTATTGTTGTGGTCTTTTAATCACACATTTAGAAAGAACAAAACAAATTATATTTAATATTAATTATTATTTCATCCAATTTGGCACAAAATGCGACAGATATAAAGCTGCAAAGTGTACCAGAACAACAAGTCACTAATAATTTTTAATGACTTTAAAAATACTTAGAAACTGATATTTAGAGGATCTAGTAAACTGCAGGACATTCGGATATTAAATGTGACATTATGGATCCTGCACATGGTATTTTAAGCAAGTACCTTTTGATCACACATTTAGAACTTTAGACACATTTGGTAAAGGTGACGATAATGAATGATAGGATAAGATTTAGTGTGTGAAGCAATCCCATTATACCTCTGTTAAGTCCAACACAAAATCTAGTTCGCCACCAAAACCTTGACACAATCAGGTTTATTTATGCTTGAGTTAGGATGATAACCTCCTCAGAAAAGCCTAACCTTGAGGGTGAGTTTGTTCCACTCTGAAGACAACTTTGTTTGGAATAAGCAGCAGGCCTACTTAATGAGATAACTATATTTATGTGGAAGGCAACTTCCGGAAAGATAACCACGCTGGGACTAAATCTAGAAAATGATAATAAAATTTCTGGCCATTTCAGTGATGGCTGAAGACATCTGGTTTTTCTACAGAACTACTATGGATAACAAAACTTAATTATACCACCTTCAAATTTGTATACAATTTACAAAAAGTTTAATTGAAGGAAAATGCCTTTAAATGTTCCCTATTAAGCTGTGTTCACAATTACCCTTTAAAACGGTTTAGTTAGCTGTTTTAACTAATCCAGTCACAAAACATATGTATGAACACGATTTAGCGCTAAAACGTTTGAGCTAAAACAGTTTAACTAATCCACTTCAGTAGGTGGTTTAGTTAAACCATTTTACCTAAAACGGTTCAGTGTGCAAGTGTGAACGCAAGCGTATTAATTAAAACGTCACAGTCATGCGCAATCGTTCTTGCACCTCGTCACTTCCTGTTTACAACATCAACAAGATTTTGATGGCATCATGTCTTCTACGGACCCAAGCAATGCAAACGCTAAAGAAACGCAATTGTGACGCGACAATTGGGATGATGGAGAAGTTAAATTGTTAATTGAGTTGTGGGGAGATGATTGGGTGCAGGCCGAATTGGAAGGAGTCGGCCACAATGTAGCCATTTTGCTATGCTACCTTGGGCATGTGCACATACCAACTTCCTCCTTAGAACGGTTGAGCTAAATGCGTGTGTGAACGCTCTCAATTTACAAACATAAACCAGTTCAATTAAAACGGTTTAACAAAACCATTTTTATTCTGCATGTGTGAATGCAGCTTTAAAATTGCCCCATCTTCCTTATCTGCACTATCATTGTAGTCAGTGCTGTGAAATAACGAATGTCAATACTGCATGCACACGCACGCACACACACACATGCACGCATAAACTATATTTATTTAATAATGTTTGCAACTACCAAGTGCTGCACTACCAAACACCATAAAAGTAACTTTAATTATGGAAATGAGAAGCAATTAAGAGTTGGAAGAGATGCTTGTGCATGTGATTGATGTTTGTGTGACAGTCTCAGAGGTAACCAGACAGTCACCTGCTGGTCTCTGCACTCACCCCTCCACAACCAGTCGGTTCATCCCCCCCCCAGTCACTGCCACCTTCACTGATTGGTTTTGTAGGCACTCATCAAATGAGTATTTTCTTCAGGGTCTCTCCGACTTTGTGGACGTCAGCAAGCCACAAACACATACATTATTTAGCCTCAATTTAACACGCATCAGACTGATTTCCCTAAACTACAAGTTGTTTTTTTTGTTTTGCTTGTAACTGATAACACGATTGTTTTTCTACCGGTTCTTGGTTGAACTGAGTGCAATTTTACATACATGCCTATATAATGAACATAATTCTATATATATATTTATATATGTGTATATATATATATACCGTCTTCGTTCTATTAAGCGTCCATGCCCTAATTAGCGTACACCCCCTTTTTAGTAGCAACCGACGCTGTGACAGTGATCTCAATGCCAACCTTGACTTTTGAATCCATCATTGTGTTTGAATTTCTACCAATATCACACTAGATTCAATGCTTGGTGATGAAACAACATCGACAGATCCACCTAAATTATCACACTTACAGTGTTGTGGTATCCTGTTGCTCGTATGTCAGATGCAGAAATCACTTGCCATCATGTCTACTGAGATGGCTGTACTCAGAAACCGCAGGAACCAAATAAAATGGGTGCACACCCCTATACGCTTATTGGAACCAAACATTTTACATATTTCCTTGTCTCAAATATTTGCTAAGCGTACTGTACGCTTAATAGAACGAATACGGTATATATATATACACGTGTATATATATATATATATATACATAAAGAATCTGAAACAAATATATAAATAAAAAATATACAAGTGGCTTCCTCAAGTGGTTAGGTCATGAAACTGGTTCTACATTGTCCAAATTATGTGTGAATAGTAAAAATATCAGCAGTTGGTAACTGGTTTAATAAAAGTGTACATTTATTTAAATTGTAAAAATAATTTCAAAGAATTAGTCAGAATTAGTTATAGGTCATTTGTGCCAATGTGTTATCTAGTTATAAGGTATTTGTGCCAATGTGTTATCTAGTTTTGATTTAAATCATCGGCCATACTAAATAACTAATAAATTGTGTTTGATTGGAGCTGGTCATAATTGGTGAAAAACTATGCAAAGTCGATCCTTCTCTAGATATTACCCGTATTTATAATATAAACATGAAGTGGTCACAATTTTCCTAACTACCTGATGCATGTATGATGAATTTACTGATGGAGCATTTAATGTTATAAAATACATCTTTCCATTTATAATGTGTTCCAATTGTAACATTTACAAATGGATTACACTTTGCTTTTCAAGATCGGCAAATTTACGGTGGGCGATAATAGGGAACCTGCGACTGTAAACGCGGTTTACGGTGCCCGTCTAAAACTTATACATATACAATGTCATCTACAGGCAATACCCAAGAAAATTATAGTTAAACAGTTGTTGTTGTCTAATCAGTGCATTGTCCGAGCGGCCTTGATCCAGTGTCCCTGTTCATGAGAATTAGATCAGACTCGGACTGATTGCAATTAACTCTCTGGCTTTATCAGGCCACAAAGAATTTCCTTTGTTTCATTGGCATAGAAATCCAGGAGATCAGGAGATTTGGTAGATTTCTTGGAGATTCCTGGCGAATCCGGGAGACTTAACAGGTGTGGTGAAGGTGATGAACCCATCGTACATACAGCATAGGATACCTCTAAAATCTCTCAAATCTAACTATGCATATCATTAAAAAAAAAAATTGTGCAATATTACGAAACACTCATCTAACACAACCCCAAGCAGTCTGCCTGAGACGTAGTATGTTTGACAACCCTGAAATCAGTTGTGGCCAGGCTTCAGCATTGCTTTTCAACCTCCAACTCCCTTCTCTATCATTCTGCATCCTCCATATCTTTCTTTTAAAAAACACGCTAAAACAATCCTTCTCTTTCCTGCTGCAAAATCTCCCCATAAAAAATAAAATGGTCAAACAGTGTCGGGTTTTGTTCAATAGTTCATTCATACATTATATCCGCCACAATTTTTATGTGTAAAGAAACTTACTTTTGTATTCAAGTACTGTTTTTAATTAAATACATTTCAATTAGTTCCTGTTCACCCACCAAACAAACTGCCTGCAACCTTAGCACGATGGTGCAAAGAAGATATTTCAAACACTCACCGTTTGATCAGTTCCTCCAGGAACATTTGTACAATAAACTATGGCATTATTACAAATGGAAAAATCCATCGGATGAATAATGTTCACCTTATTACCAAACAATTTCATTCTCGCCTGTCAACAGGAAATGTTTCCTGGACAGCCTCTGAACACTGAGTGTGTCCTTGAGTGAAACTGTCTACACAATGAATGACCACAGCTAGCCACTGGTCAGAACACATGAGGGTAGCAATTCCAACAACTGCAGAATGGTGACTGCTTGTTTGGACATTAGACCCCCCACAAAGTAACTGTCAGGGCTTTTGTCTTGTAAATGTGGAATGACACACTGCAATTAACAGGCACTTGCTGCCATCTCTTAATCTCTGTGGTGACCAAATGGTGGGGTAATTAGTGCATAGCTTTAATGGAAGAGATGCAAACTATTCCCTGACCTTGCCATCTTATGGAAGGGCTGAAAACAGGGAAAATAGTCTTTACAAATTTTTACAGAATTTCCAAACAGTATTATTTTTTATAGTGGGACATAGCTTAAAGTTGTTGGGGAGAAAAACAATGTTCAATGTTTGCACACTGCATTATGTGACAGTGCACCATTCAAAACATTATGTGCAGAATTCGCAAAATTCACTCATCCAATATATCAATAATTAGGTGCCCCTTGCAGCCCTATTGTCTAATTCAATGTGGGTTTAACTAATTTATACTATTTCTCGAGGCCTTAGCATTATGCATTTTGAAAACAAAAATTTCAAGACTTGGGTGATGAAATTGATGTAACCCGAGTCACAAAATTAGGGATTTTTCATTTTACACAGAAACCCCTGGTAGCTTGAGACTGCCAATTATAAATCTCCTCCTATAGGAGGTACTAAATGATATTAACAACATACAGATCTACACAGGTTATGATATTGGGCACTGAATATGTGTAACAAGAATCATGCAAAATTGGGTAGCGTAAGGCGAGTCACAAAGCTTTTACGCCAGTGACTTGTTGTTTCTTTTCTTTTTTCTATTAAAATTGTGGATAAGATAGTTGCAAAGACGTCATATAGGCAGTAAAAAGCCGCAGTGTTAGCATTATTATATTCCATAATCATTCTTATTTCCTGTTGGTTGATAAAAAAAGGCTCACTCAAAACATTTTTTTGATCCGAAATCATCCATCATCAATTCACGTATAAAAACTTCTTGGAAAATAGTATTGGAAAAGATGCACAAGGACAATGTCCCCAAAAGTGTACAATTTATAAAACAGTGTCTTTTGTCCCTCACATTGTGAATTATAAAGTCAGGCTTACACAAATTTCAGCAAAGATTGGTCTCGGTAAGAGGCTCCAGGTCATATATAGTTTGCCTACCTTTTTAATTTGTAAAATGGCAAAAGGTGGATGTAAGGAGCCAAAACCGGCCAAAATGGCATGTCCAATTGACCTTTCCAAATGTGGAAGTGCTACCATACAAAATCACTGCTGTATTTCCTACTTCTGAATTCAGTGTAAATGGGGTACATCTTGGCAGTGCACAGAAACAAGATGCTTACAAAAGGAAAAATAAAAACATCACAATGTCTATTCTATAATGACCACTTTTTGCATGTCCAATGTCAGAGATTGGTCCAGTACATTATTTTTATTATATTACATATTATTTATTATATATATATTATTACATTGTTAATGCTGGGTATTTCGACATGTATTATTTCATTATAAAGTTAACAAAGGAATTGTGAACAAATTATGGGACTGAATCTAGATTTGAGAAAAATATTATAGCACATGAAATTTTTTTTAATGTAGTGTGGCACTTTAGGTGCATGTCCAGCGTCATCGACGGAAAGGTTACCTATAGAAACTTGGAAAACGTAAACCGTTTTAACTTTTTCATGCCTACCTGCTACCACCCTGCTATAGTTCCCTCGATGGCCTTACCAATATTCATGATATTTCTTGGTCAAAGAAGGAAAAACTGAAATGGTGGCGTGTCCAACATCATCATAGCGAAAACTGAAAAAACACCGCCCAGAGCGCATATACCTTGATTCAGAGGAAATATATGGTCAATGCATCAGGGACTGACGTCTCCATGCAGACAAAAGCTTTTTCGACTTTAAGACGACATATTTTGCGAGCAATGGACCGATTTACTCAGTTTAGATGAAATTGTACCAGAAACGGACGTGAATGTGGTAAAAAATGGGCCAAGAAGCCCTGAAGTCCTTTGGACTATATTGCGAGTTTGTAATTATTAATGGAATGGTTTTTGGTGAATCATAGTTACAGATCATTAAGGATTATGATGGAAGTACATTTGTCGGCGTTTGATTATGGGTGTCTGATTTACGGGAGGGTGAGACCACTAATACATGTACATATGTTGATGACATGATTACTCGAATACGAGTAGAATATCCCCTGCCGATTAATCAAACATATTTGCTACTTGTCACAACCCTATTTAGAATAGACAGGGCTATTTTGGAGACACTCTACATTTGTGTTCAGTATACATAATTAGTACACTCTTTTATGGCAACACACATAACTATTAGTACAGGAGTGAAGTCACAAAAATTGAACACTTGGGTAAAAATTGGGAGTGAAATTTTTTTTTCTAAAAATAATGTTTTTCTCATATAATCTTGTACAGGCCTGTAGTAGGGCTGAAAGTGTTCCAAGATGATAAGCAGAAGATAACTTTTTGCCTGGTGTTTATTATATAGGATGATTAAATAGATCATTCACATTTTTGTGTCGCATCTGTCACACTTATAAATCTGTGTCCAGCAACAAATTCTACAATGATAATTCTTTTTTTGCTTGTAGAGGTCTATTATGATGGCAATGACCAGACAAAAATAGAATTATTAGGTTTTCTATCGAAATGGTCGAATGATAATGCTGACATGGCAAAATTGTGTCCCTTTTTAAAAATCCGGTTAGAAAAGTTCCACCAAAATCTTAATAAAAAATAAATTAACTGTCTGTGTCTGTCTTACACCTCAAACCTAACTCAGTATACCTCTCACAGAGAATTAAGTTCCATAGATTCCACTCTAGAGGACGAAAACCCCTTTCTGGCTGGCCCGGCAGTAATTGTGACACATGCAACATATGCGACAAGGTAAATAAAATTAATTATTTTAAACTGTCTCTTTACTTGGTTTGACTTTTGGTTTATATAATCTAAATCACTTTCTTTTTACATACTATGATATAAATTATTTTAAGATAGTACTGTAATACAGTAACTGAAAATCTGACCTCACAAATTTCAAAATCATTACCAAACATGTGATTTACACAAAGCTTAATCAATCACAGTGTTTATGACCTGTCCTGTTTATGGTGATTCTTAAGGATTTCACATTCTACTTTTAAATGTTATACTTGATCATCTCACTGAGGTGGAACTACAGCTGCGTTCACACTTACACTTTAAAACGGTTTAGTTAAAATGTTTTAACTATTCCAGTCAGAAAACAGACGTGTGAACACAATTTAGCGCTAAAATGTTTGAACTAAAACGGTTCAAGTTGCAAGTGTGAACGCAAGCGGATTAACTAAAATGTTTTAAGCACGTCACAGTCATGCGCATTCGATCTCGCGCCTCATCGCTTCCTGTCTATAACGTAAACATAAACAAAATTTTGGCGCAATCATGTATTCAACTTCGATCGACGCAAAATCAAACGAAACGCAAGTGCGACGCGACAATTGGGATGATGGGGAAGTTCGGCTGTTAGTGGAGTTGTGGGGAGACAATCGGGGGTAGTCTGATTAAGAAGGAAATATAATTATATATTGGTGCATTGCCAATCGTCTGAACCGCGACCTGAGCGAGGGCTCCAAGACGGGGTCAGGGGGACATCGTTAACAATTTTGTTATGCGCGCATACCAACTTCCTCCTTAAAACAGTTTAGCTATTGCATGTGTGAATGCTCACAATTTTCAAGCATGAACCGTTTTTAACTAAAACGGTTTAGTTAAACCGTTTTCATTCTGTAGGTGTGAATGCAGCTTATGACTATGACCGGGTTCTGCCAGTGCAGTAGGGACTCCATTACACATTAGTTGCAGCCCATATGGAGGCATTCTGTTTGACACTGGGACAAAGGCAGACAGTGGGTCTAGCTAAAGTGCAATATACAGGCGTATACTGCCTTCCAATCACCTGGTGAAGTCCTATTCACCATTGGTGTTCACCACCACCCTACCAGCAGCACATTCCAGTGATAGCACATAATGCGCCCGCACAGGTATTGTTCTTATTAATTACAGTTTTCTGTACGAGATAGTTGACCAAAATAAACATGGACATTTTTTAACGTTGTTGTGTAGTAGTCTTTGTATACTATGTCCACATCTTTACGATGATGAAATACGCTATAGCTATTATTAACGAAATTGAATGGCAGTGCAAGAGAATGAGGTATGAAACATTTATTATTGAACACACTGTAATATCGCCCGCTTACATGTTCTTACGGTTATTGACGTTGCGCGTCTTCTTTTTTCTCCAGACGTTTCATTTACAATACAACCATTACCCGCATTAGCGAAATTGTAAATGTAATGAGTCTACGCATGGTGTGAGCCCTTACTTTAACATTACTTTATGTGAAAGTTTGAAGAAAAACAAACACTGCATTGCTGCCTGCATATTAACTACTATCCATTATTTTCCTAGTCCTAATTATTTTATGCGACAACCTAAGGCCAAGGCAGAGCTACAACTGTATATGTTACTATCACATTACTATTATCACTAATTAGAATTCATATTAGTATATCTTAAAATTGCAGTAAGTTTTACATGGGTGCTAATTCATAAAATGAACACTGAAGTGTACAGGCTACAAAACATATATGTTGATATCAAATTCTTTTGATTTACCCTGATAATAAATAAAATAAGAAAATGTTACCCTTTACAAATGTATTACTTGTGTTACTACAATTAGAATTATTATTTTAAGTGTGTGTAAATCCTTTTTTTAGAAGATTGTTTGCTCAACGTCTACATGATGACCGGCATCCTGTGATGGTTGTGAAGACGGGTTCATTTTGACCTGTTACTTGTGATGGACGAACACACCTTCAGTAGACACATGCGTCTCAACAATGCCTAGTTCAAACGCTTTGTGAACTTTCTTCTCAAAACAGGCCACGACACACCAACTGAATACCCATTGAGAAGCAAGCTCTCGTATTCTTGTGGTATATGGGAAACACAAACATTTTTTGTGAAATTTCAGATTAATTTAACATCTAACAGAGCACAGCACATTGAATAATAGCAAAGATACTACAGGACATTCCCCACTTTTCATATCAGCACATTCTTTGCCCGAACAGTATTCAGAAACAACACAGCACAAACATATTGTCATCTTGTGGTATCTCAAACATCATTGGTGCAACAGATGGATGCCACATCAGAATTTCTCGTCCGCAACGCCATGGCGATGACTATATTAACAGAAAGGGTTATTATTCTGTTCTTCTACAAGGTATATTTGATGAGAGTCCAAAATTCATTTATGTGTTTGTTGATCCCCCAGGCAGAGTACACAACGCAAGAACGTTTCATCTGTCACCCACAGACAGCATCGCCTGGGAGATATTGGCGACAGTGCATATATTTATCATGACATTCCTTGCATTGTTACACAGCTCGGAGATAATGGAACACTGACTCATGACCAAATTCTAAGAAATTCAGCTGTATGTCGGGCACATGTTGTTACATAGAATGCACTTGGTGACTCGAGTGTAGATTCAGACGAATGAGGGATATTTATGTACTTTTCAATGTAATGTTAACATTGCAATTTTCAAATATATTATACTTTTCAGACCTATTTATAATGTACTGTCAAATATAGCCTTTTTTAACATTACTTTCATTATTGCATTATAGACTTCAAATTTCACACGAGTACATGGTTACTATACTAATAAAGTGTCATGTGTGTAAATATGTGCTTCACAATCTGACATGTGTAATACTACAGAACCTGGATTATTTCATGTTAAGATAATTTACGAACGAGTCTGTATGTGACAGACATGTACATGTTATGTTCACATTGCATGAACAGTGAACACGGGCACGGCTGGTTTGTTTGTGAAGAACACAATGATGTTTACCATAAATATAAGACTTACCCATGTGTACTGTACCAATGTATATCTCCACTTCTTTATTTATGTGATATGTCACACATGACAGCTAGTTGCCAAAGCATTGTAACATATTATTAATGATGATGTGATATTATGACATAAATCAGTTACACTTATAAAAGCAACCTATATTTCTGGAAACACTGATACTTGACATAACTTGTCATAACAACATTATAAAATATATAACATTATGATTTCATGACAATCAACAATTTCTTAACAATCTATTTTTAAAATTAAAACGTTTTAATTCTAGCATAATTTACAGAAATAGTAATATTTTTGTTATCTGTTATTACGCTGCTCATGTTAATGACAACTACATATTCTTGATTTTTGTCTATACGGCAAATCAGGCGACGTTAAGGTCAAATATTAAGAACATTATGATATAACACATGATAATTTTATGCATAATGTTTACATGTTGCACGTGGCAGTGGCATGGGCGATATTTCTTTGATTTAATTTCTCTAGTTCAGTTTTGTATTTATATGTTTTACTTGTATTATTATTATTATATTTATTTCTTATAATTTCTAACGACTATTGTCAACACTACTGAACAGAGTTCTACTTTGGATTTTAGTGTATAAATAAAGTTATTATTATTATTATTATTATTACAACAATATAAGTTGTCACACAAGAAATACAGCAATTCACAATAACGTGGCATGATCTGCATTCTTCTTTGCATCGGTCTTGATTGTTCTAGCATGATCATTGTTTTATTGTTATGGTTATCGTATCAATTAGTAAGATCACAAATAATTTGTACCAATGATCGATTTGACTTTCAGCAAGGTGAAGGTTGCCCACTATTTATGACTCGCGAACTCGACACCTTCATTACTTTCGAGTTCACGTCTTGTGAGTACAACTTGTGTGGTGTCTGGAATGCTATTTACAAGTCGTGAGGTCGTATTCACGACTTCACAAGGTGATTGGAACACAGCATAATCTCTGACACCAGCCTGCTCCACTCAGCCAGCCCAGTGAGACCACAATAAAATATGGTTGTGTTTCCGGTAACATTGATTTTAAAAATAGTGTAGGTAGGTAGGAAAAACATTTAACTTTTGTAACATTTTATTTTTTAAACATTTTTTTATAAACATTTTATTGAAAAAAAAATAGGGTAGGCAGACCTATTGTAATATTTTATTTATTATTTTTGTTCAACCATTTTAGCTAGCGCCATACATGACGCCATCCACAAGTAAATATTCTGGCTTATTTCTATCGCTGTGTATGTATATACATATTATATAATAATTTATTATGTTTTACCAATAATAAATTGGTAAAACAGACTGAAGCCACCCATCACTGTGAACCACTGTGGCCATCTTTGTTTTCTAAATCTGTAATTAATCACAAATGTATGGCTTCTAAACTTATTTGGAATTATAGATCTATGCAATACTATACATGAAGGTTAGTCTGGATAAATAAATTTGGTTGCAAGTGTTCTTGCAAAGGTCATCATTTATTTTACGAAAAATGGGTAGTGTTTTTCAATTCTTATTCATTACACATTTCTTGATTTAAACCACTATGTTCAAGTTGGCATTACTTTGTTTGTGTAACATGAAAGGGTTAAAGCATATTTTTAACTAACGTTATCTCATTTCTCTATTACATTATCTTCACAACATAATACAAACAGAAAAATCCATTTCCCTCAAGCTAAAGTGTGCCTGATCAGTTAGTAAATGATAGCTGATTTCATGTAACGCGAGTCACAGTAACATGAGTCACAGTGATTATGTAATACTCGATTAAGTTGTTGGTAAAATTTCAATTTAGTAATTGTGTTTTTACACCCTATTTACATGTGATTCATTCAAGGATATTCATTGGTTTCTGTCATTTTGACTTTGAGGAGAAATTTGACTTGACTCAAGGTAGGTTTTTGGGTTTTCCTTTTGCCATAACGTGAGTCTTGCTATAATTAGATGCAATTAAAGCCATATTATGAAATCAAATTATTATTTGTTAATATAATTTAATACACTATGCCAATAGGTTCATATTCACAGAAGATGGAATTTTATATTATTATAGCACATGCCAAAATAGTTTCTGAAATGGGCAAAACTGTAACGCGAGTCACAGTGGAAATGCCCGGAAGATATCATCTTGCCACTTTGTAGAAGATATCCCTCCTTAAGACACTGTTCCCTGACCCTGCACCCTTACCATCTAGTAGAAGATAACCATTCCTAAGGCACATTTCCCTGACCTGGCACCGTTGCCACCATGTGGAAGATATCCCTCCTTAAGACACAGTTTCCCGACTTTACACAGTTGCCATCTTGTGAAAGATATCCCTCCTTAAGTCACAGCTCTCTCACCTTCCAACCTTACCATTTGACGGAAGATACTGGACAATGTAATAAGTTTACTCCCTATGTTTGGCAAGGTGGTTTACTTTTAGTACATTATTACATTTAGTCCTTTACTTGAAATGCCCTAGTAATCATGCCAGCATTAACGGTAAACCTGTACGGTAGGTGGCAGGTAAACCTGTACGGTAGGTGGCAGGTAAACCTGTACGGTTGGTGGCAGGTAAACCTGTACGGTTGGTGGCAGGTAAACCTGTACGGTAGGTGGCAGGTAAACCTGTACGGTAGGTGGCAGGTAAACATGTATGGTAGGTGGCAGGTAAACCTGTACGGTAGGTGGCAGGTAAACCTGTACGGTAGGTGGCAGGTAAACCTGTACGGTAGGTGGCAGGTAAACCTGTACGGTAGGTGGCAGGTAAACCTGTACGGTAGGTGGCAGGTAAACCTTAAGGTAGGTGGCAGGTAAACCTGTACGGTAGGTGGCATAACCTGACATGTTCTCCAAAGCCCACACAAATTCATCTCAATAATCCTATTGCTGAAACCACAATTGCTGTGCTGCCCTCTAGTGAATCACAGACACACTAACAGAGGCTCAGGAAGGCAGGTTGTTTCAGAAAGTGGGGTAAGACCACATTAAGGATTTGTCTGCCATTACCCAGTTAAAGAGTGCCCTTGAAAATAGTGTTTTGGTGTGATGTGTGGATTTTTTTTAGCACTCTGACATGAGACATGTTGGTCCCATGAATACTAAATGTTCTACTGTATTAGATTTCTCACGAGGTACAAATAAATTTACGCTAGTCGTTCGCATATTCGTACAGTGGCTATTTTGCAGAATGCACCAATATTTCAAAACCCGCCACCAAATTGGGGTGAAATTGAGAGGTATCAAGTTTGGGTAGATTTTTCTGAAAAACGAGGTATGAGAATTCTTGTGTCAATGGAGGTTAATATGCCATGAAATTTTCAAGAAGACTGTTAGACAAAGCAGGAAATGAAGGACACGTTATAACAGCTGCCTATGGAAAATCTAATGTAGTCTTACCCCAAGTGCTGTTTTGTCAACAACACTCACCTCCAGTGTTTTCTTATAATAGATCTTTTTTAATGAGCCTACATGCTCAGTTCTCTCACATTTCTTCCACATCTCAACAAAGCTTCCAAATGAAGCATTTAGACATACAACATTGTCTGCATGCTTCTCAATGTCATCACTGCAATCTGTAGAAGTGCCTGCAGCCACTCAAAGTCAGCATCCTTACAATCTGTGTATACAGAATAAACAGGCTTCAGGAAAAATCAATCAATGGATTATGAAACAAAACAACCAATTTTGTGTAGTGTTTAAAAAAATCACTTTTTGGGATCATCCCTAAGAATAATCCATGGAGTGCAAGAAATTCAACAGGTCATGAAATCTTTGGTGTCACACGATATTTAAATTACAGGTGCATTTCCTCCCAGTACAGTATCCAATTATGAATAGTCATCGGGAAATAACTTTTTCAAAGATCTCTTTGTGTGGTGCCCGATTGTGGCTCTAAACACTTGTGCAGTACATCATTCAAAACTTGCAATGTTTCTTGAACAATTTGTTCAGTGTTTGCGAGATTACATTTTACCTAGAATTACTTCTTATTATAAATAAAATATGAATTTATTTTAAAATATGTTTATAATGCACCTAAATATGGGTATGGAGAGTTTGCAGCTACTTTGAACCTATTATTTAAAGATTATTAGAGAAATATTACACCACATGAAATATTATAGTAAAATTTATGTACGGGCAAAATGCGTATGAAAATTAATTAACAAAAATGCCTATAACTTACAAGTTTATATTCCAAAAAAAATCAAACAGGCCTATATAGTAGTGGATTATTTTCACAGGTTTTCGTCTAGTCTTCTAGAGTCACTGAGTCTGGCACTGACACCAGGCAGAAGGAACCAATGGTTTCTCTGAGTCTTCTGAAAGACAGATGTATGCAAGATGGAATGAAAGAACTGCCCAAGTCTCCAAACAGCATTAGGTGGACTTGAAAGTTGAAACCTAGTCCACCTAACTCACAGTGTACCTCCATGGCAAAAGGAAACCTAATCTGTTAATGTGAATCAGACATGTATGTTAATTCCCTAAACTCTTTTCACAAATGTTGGGGGAAGATCGATGTCAAATGGTCAAGGTTTCAAAGACTTGTCAACAACTAACTAAGTTGCATTCCTGCTGTGGAAAGCTTTTCCAATGGGACACAAACTAGCCACAGACTTTTACTTCCAAGAGTTAGACAATATTAGATTCTGAAGATCTGATCATTGACGAACCAGGTGGATTCTATGATCGGAACCATACTAAAAGTTAGGTATCCTAAACCCAAGGTAAGGTATTTCCAACAGTTCAAATGTGAAACCAGCCATTCCACCCCTACCTTTACTTCCAAGATCACAGCCACTGGTTCAAGGCAGGACATTTCCAACTGTTCCACTGTGAAACCATCCAGCTAATGGGCAAACAGGAAAATGACCCCACTAGTACTTCCACATGAATGGCTCAGAACTGACAGAGTCACACCAGAGCCTTGGCCATTCAACACCTCCACCACACACACCCTACACCTGCCTATTGGCTGGCCACTCTTTTACAGCTAACAACTGTACCTTTAGAGTGCACAGACAATGGGAAGGAGGCATGATACTGGACCACATATGTGCTCACTGATCCCCCCATGCCTGATCCCCTGTGGCTCCACTGACTGTACCACACAGATTCCTGAATTGAATTACCTGACTGTATCATGGTTTATGATAAATGCCAACAAAGAATGTGGTTTGAGACATGAGTGAACAAAACAGTTTAGGTTTCTAAGATATGAAATGGGCATGAGTACTGAAAGATTTTTTTTTCACATAAACTTTAGAAAGTAACTAAGAAAATTAGTAAATTTGTAAGTGTCTAAAGATTAGATACCTAAAAGTACTAATTCTCAAGTTGGTAACAAACGAATGGATCATATAATTTACTGATTGTGTAAACATGTAAATGCTAGTACAGTGCAACACGGATACAATGAATTGACGGATATAACAAAACAATTTCTTACGTATATGTATTTTTTCCCTATCTTTTCGATTATAAACGTTCACGCATATTACAAACACGGGTATAACGAATTCACGGTTATTACGAATACCTTTTCCCAAACAAATTTCGCCATATAACAAATTTCTGTCCAACTGAAAATCGGCCGGTTGTTCGCAAATACTTCCCGCCCGTGACCTGGAAGCCATGCCGTGGCCGCGCAGAGCGCCAGTGCCAAAGTAATTAGGTCAATGAGGGAAATCAAATCGCCTAACAGGACTACACAGCCAGACGATGCTGCAGTGCACTGCAAGTGGCTTAAGGATTTCCTTTTGTTTGGTGCCCTAGCCAACAGCAAACAAATGTCAATGGAGGACTTCTTCAAAGCAGATTAACTGGTGTCATTCTGCGTGTGTTGTACAAGAAGTAGTAGTTACTGCCGGTGTGTCTCCATCCTGCCACAGGCACAGATCATGTTTTAGTGTGCTTGGAGGCAATGTGCTCGATTATGTGTTTACATCATACTGTATTACGTTACTTTTTCACAGAGGGTGGTCTGCGATCTAATACTATAACTATACTTAATAGTAACATTTGTAACTGTTTTATGTGTCATCTAAATTAATGTTACACAACAAAATATCTTTGCGTTTGATAGACACCTGGCGAATAGTTAAAAAACTGTCACATACAACACTGCCACCTAGTGGGTAAACGCGTACACGCATATAACAAATTCACGGATATAACGAACTCGTTAGCTACCCACAAAGTAGTTCGTTATAAGCGTGTTGCACTGTAGTACGATTACACTGAAAAACAAAATTGACATCCGCAACGTTGTATCATTAATGTAAGCTGTGTATGTAATGGTATTGATAACAAACAGCAATCTGCAGTGGCATTGGGCAGTGGAATTACAAAATGGTGTACAGCTTTATGGCCGGCACTGAGAACTAATTTACCATTTTTGGGTAACTCTACTGTCGGAAGATATCAGAAGACATCGTAAGAATTTTGTCATCAGTGTATGCCAGTAAAGCAACTACTAATCCTAGTTGGGCAACTTGTTACGATGCAAATTATGGGCGTATCCGATTCAAAAAATGAATCGGGAGTAGAATGTGTCGTCAGTGTACGCGCCCCAGTAAAGCAACTCAACTGCCAGTCACAAGAGTATGCACTAATTAAGACGCAACTAGATTCTCCGATTGCATTGGCCAATAACAACACATCTGGATTCTCCTTCTTCTCGTGAGTGTCTACAGCCCAGACTTGCAGTATGTTGTCGAACAGCCACTCGGGGGTTGCCCAGTCCAGCTCTGCGATGCCAATCATACCGTTTGGAACACCGTAAAGAGTGTAAACATTGGTGGGAACTATATATATAGTATGCTAGCCTCGTGAACATGTGGTCTGTTGATTGTTGGTCCGCACCACATTCGCATGTAGCACTTTTACACAGTCCCCAACTATACATGGCTGCCTCGAATCTTCCAACTCCTATTCGTAGGCGGTTCAGCTTCGTCCACGCCTTTCGCAGGAGGTCAAAACCAGCACAGTGCACAGATGGTTCTGGAATGAGGCTATGTCTACATGGAGGTGTTTCCTGTAAGTCAGTCACCGTCTAGATTGATGCCCAGGTGTGAAGGGGCTGCTTGACAGACGAGAAGTACGTTGTTCGCAAACACATCCATTTCGCGTTTACCTTCTTTGGTGTACAGACCGTTTTCCTCCCACTAAGCTTCAGTCGTCATTGTTTCATGTAGGTGTAGAGGATGTTCATGTCTGGTGTGAGACCAGCCTCAACATGGGACCTCTGCTTGTGCGTCAGTAGGATTGCGAGGTCATCCGCATATATGTACGTTTGATAAGTAAATATTAAAGAGAAGTAGTGCTAGGACAGAACCTTGTGGAACACCATTCTTTAGTCGTCCCAGTCTGCTTCGTTGTCCATCGCCGGTCTTCAGTACGAAGCTTCAGTTGGAGATCATTTGCATGATGAAGCTGACCATTCGTTTGTCTGGTAGGGTCTGCAATAGCTTGAGCTGCAGGCCTCGATACCACACAGTGTCATAGGCAGCTGTTAGGTCCACGAATATGGCACCAGCTTTTTCGTTGGCTTCAAAACTGTCTTCTATGTCTTGTGTTAGAAGAGTCACTTGATCTGTTGTTGACCTTCCACGTCTAAAGTCAGCTTGTTCGTTTGGTAGTTGCGGCTCAATGATTGGCTCAATGCATCCATATACGAGTCTTTCGAAGATCTTGTACGGAATGCACAAAAGAGATGTTGATCTACAACTCTTGGGGTCATCCTTGGGTTTGTTTGGCTTTTGGACAGCCAATACAGCTGCTCATGTCCATTGCTTTGGTGTGCGATATCTTGTTTCTGATCATGCACATTAATAGGAATATTCTTAGCCAGTTGGTCGCCTTACTTCTAGTGTTAACGATGAACTCTGGGTATAGGCCATCAGGTCTGCCATCAGGTCCACCGGCTTTTCCGCTTTTCAGTCGTTTCAGTGCCGTTGCCATTTCTTCTTCAGTGAAGGCCCCTGACAGATTCATGTCGGCCCTTGCTGCTTTCTGTAATGCAGCCTCTTTCATGTGCACGTTTTTTGAGAAGTTGCGGTCCACGTTTGCTGATTTTCCATTCTGCATAAGTTGCGACGAGATGGCATTAGCTGCGACTTGATGTCGAGGGTGCGCGTGCATGCAGTTTGCGGTTTAAACACCAGGATTTTGTTAACGTTAGTACACTGTAATTGGCCAACTGTTGAGTCATCAGTGTAATTGCCTACTAAGATGCGATTATCGCAAGTGTACGCGGCAATATTCACCCATTTTATTACCTATTATGTAAATAAGACTCGACTGTTGTGTGGTAAACTAGTCGTCAGTGTATGCCGGGCATTACAAGGCTATCAAATCTCATACATTTAGAGTGAGATCCGTGCACTGAGTTTCCATTTCATGCTCTCATAAGGCTAGCAATAAATTTCACGCATACCATATAGTTCCCACCAATGACTCACTGCCTAATAGACTCATAGTGAACATGTATGCTTTATAAATGCAAAAACCAGTAATATTTTGCAGTTTCTTTCTAGATAACACTTCACTGTACTTTTAACCATAAGATGGCAGCTGCTGTCTGGTTTTTGTCATCTGTCAGATAATCGATCTGATTTGTGTGGAACTGCCGCAAGGACTGTGAACAATTGCACTGCCAATACTGTAGCTGTCTGTCTTAAGTCATCACATGTTCTCACTTTGTGCTGACTTCTGTCAGTCGAGCGCCAGACAGTCTGGCAGATGTCATACTGACTAACGTTTTTCCTAATCCACTACAGCAATTCTGATTCCATCACATTTTAAAAATCTGATTCCGATTCCACCCACAAATTGCCAATTTCGATTCTGATATCTGCACAATTTTTTAACCCGATTCCACCCATACTACATCCTGTGGCGATTAGGATTTCTTATGATTCCACCACAGCTATTCTGATTCCACTAAATACTATCGCTAGATATAATATTTATACATGTACAATTTACAGGGATTTTTATTTAGGACTGGTGGGAATATTCTATGGTATCGGCTGGTTGAAGCAGTCATCTGATCTTGAATAATGAAGCTGTAGCTTCCTGTGTAGTTCATTCCAAATGAAAAAAAATTAGCACATCAATTATACGGCTATACTGAACGTTTCTCAGTACACCACTCAAATTGCCTTCCAACCCAAAAGACCTAATAAAATGGTGATTAATTATAATGCTGCCAGAAACAACATTTTAAGTACAACTTGGAGTTACAACTCCGTGAACTCACTGTGGAGTTACTACAGCACAATGCTATTAGTAGTATCGATTTCCAGTGGTCTGTATTTTTGCAGCGTCAATATAAAAAATCACTGTTTGTGGAATCTTTACAAATGTTTATTCCAGTAAGTAATTCTGAATTCGATTCCACTTAAAGCAATTGCAATTCTAATTCCGATTTCACTACTTTCATATTGACCAATTCTGACTCGAGAAATAAAATCGGAATTAGCCGTCAATTCTGATTCCAGAATCGGAATCGCCTTGGGTCTGGCAGATGTGCTGAATCTGTCTGCCTGGTGTGTGGATGCACATGCATGACATATATAGGCGTACCCGGTACATGTCGTTTGTGCATCCGCCCTCTGATAGACACACAGACGCATCCAATCTTTTACATTCGCACTATGCACATCTATTGGAAACAGTTTAATGATGGGTTAATGCCTACATATGATACACTGTATGATTATAACGAACACTGTTGTGAACACGATATTAAAACTGATTTTCCCACTCGATCAATGTAAATACTACTCCCCAGCTCAATTTTCAACCAACTTTAGCAGTGCTGGCAAAAGCCAGCCAATCAAACCGAATATGATACACTTTACTGCCCGGAGTTTAAAAGCTAACATAGCCAAGATTAAAGATACTATCCAAAGCATGGAGTATAAATTTCATATAATTGCTGTATCAGAAACGTGGTTTAAAGAAAACAGTTGGGACGGAAGTGAAGTAAACTTAACGATGTCATATTTTCAGGTTACAAACTGTACTGTAATTCCAGAAAAAAACAAACAAGGTGGTGGCGTTGTCATATACAGTGCAACACGCTTATAACGAACTACTTTGTGGGTAGCTAACGAGTTCGTTATATCCGTGAATTTGTTATATGCGTGTACGCATTTACCCGCTAGGTGGCAGTGTTGTATGTGAGTTTTTAAACTATTCGCCAGGTATCTATCAAACGTAAAGATATTTTGTTGCATAACATTTATTTAGATGACACATAAAACAGTTACAAATGTTACTATTAAGTGTAGTTATAGTATAAGATCGCAGACCACCCTCTGTGAAAAAGTAACGAAATACAGTATGATGTAAACACATAGGCAAGCACGACACGTTCAAACACACTAAAACATGATATGTGCCATGGCAGGATGGAGCCACGCCCGCGGTAACTACCACTTCTTGTACAACACACAGAATGACACCAGTTAATCTGCTTTGAAGAATTCCTCCATTGTCATTTGTTTGCTGTTGGTTAGGGCACCAGACAACAGGAAATCCTCAAGCCAGTTGCAGTTTGCTGCAGCATCGTCTGGCTGCGTAGCCCTGTTACGGATGATTTCCCTCATTGTCCTAATTACTTTGGCATTGGCGGTTTGCGCAGCCACAGCATGGCTTCCAGGTCACGGGCAGGAAGTATTTGGACAGAAATTCGTTATATGGCGAAATTTGTTCGGGGAAAGGTGTTCGTAATAACTGTGAATTCATTATACACGTGTTCATAATATGCGTGAATGCTTATAATGGAAAAGATAGGGAAAAAATCCGTACGTAAGAAATTGTTTCGTTATATCCGTCAATTCGTTGTATCCATGTTCGTTATAAGCATGTTGCACTGCATATGTGTTTATGGAACATATCGTATGCTGAACATTGATGACTGTTTTAAAAACATCTTTATTGAGATACAGATTAGTAAACATGAAAAAATCAATGTCGGTTGTGTGTATTGAGCACCGAATATGAATACCAGCATCAGCAAATTTAATGACAATCATACTGGGAGATCTGACCAGTAAATGTTTTTACATACGTGATGACTACAATATAGATCTATTGCCCTGCGAAGAACAAGCTGAATCAAAATACTTCATTGATCAAATGTTCAGCTCTGAATTATATCTCTTGATCACCAGGCCCACACGAATAACAAACACGACTGCTAATATAATAGATAAAATGTTCTGTTCTGAACTGTGTAGAAACAAAATATGCGGCATTGTTTTAAGCGATGCTACAGATCATATGCCAATTTTCGTCCTGTGCGACAACAGCACATCCAACAGATATATATAACAGAACGTTAGATGAGGACTTATTAAACAAATTTGTGCACGATTTAATTGATGCAAACTGGGACACTTTAATGAACGAGTCAAACCCTGATTTAGCATTCCCGCGCTTTATGCAAATACTAAGTAACACTTATAACGATGCCTGTCCTGTCAAAATGACAACGTATTCAGGAAAGACAAAAAGAATGATAAACTTTGGTTATCAAGAGGGCTAAAAAACACTTGCATAAAGAAGAATAACCTGTACTTAGCATTTCTAAAAATAGGACAAAATTAACTGTCGCTACAAAAATAAATTATTACGTCTAGAAAAGAAAAACTATTACAGAAAAACTTGATGATTGTAAGACTAATAAGAGAAACGTGGAAAACTCTTAACAGTATAATAGGTACATGAAAATCTGAAACCACATATTTGAACAAGTTTCATGTTGGTGAAAATCTAGAAGTATTAGAAAATAAAGAAATAGCTAATCATTTAAACAATTTCTTTGTTGATATAGGTACCGAATTATCCAACCTCATAGAACCCTGCCCGGGAACAAAGCCAACCGACTTTGTAAACCGTACTGTACCACAATCAATGTATACGTCCACCGTTACTGAGCAAGAAGTACTCGAAATTGTGTCTGGGTGCAAAAGTAAAACTTCATATGGACACAATGAAAATCAGCATGAAAACAGTTAAGCATATAATAAAGCAAATTGTACAACCGTTAACCCACATTTTTAACACATCTTTGATCAGCGGATCATTTCCAAATTATATGAATTAGCAAAAGTAATTCCTATGTTTAAGTTGGGACATCGTTTTCAATTTTCTAATTATAGACCTATCTCTCTTATCCTAATTTTCAAAAATTCTTGAAAAAATATTCAAAAAAAGGCTATCGTCTTTCATTGAAACACAACGCATATTGACAGATGGACAGTATGGCTTCAAAAGTAATCAATCAACTTCACTAGCTTTAACAGAATTTATCGAAAAGGTTACTTCCGCAGTAGGTAAATGTGAAAGTACGATTGGTGTCTTTATCGACCTAAAAAAAGCGTTTGACCACAACACATTGCTAAGTAAATTGCAATGCTGCGGAATAAGGGGTCTGGCTGTGGACTGGATAAAAAGGTACTAAACCAACCATAGACAATATGTATGCAGTAACAACAGTAACTCAGAACAAAAGGAAATCAAGTGTGGAGTCCCGCAAGGTTCAATCCTTGGCCCGTTATTATTTATTCTGTACATAAATGACATGTGTGAAGTCTCAAAATTGCTTCATATTATTCTGTTTGCTGATGATACTAACACTGTTTATTCTGCTAATAACACTGATGATGTAAGCACTGTTGTTAACAATGAACTAAAAAACTAGACATTCTGAGCAAACAAATTATCGCTCAATGTGAACAAAACACATTTTATAATGTTTAACAATAAAAAACAACCTAGAACAAACTTTGAGCAGGTATCATATACCAAATTCCTTGGAGTAACCATTGATGAAAATTTAACATGGCGAGAACACGTAAAAATGGTTGAATCAAAAAGCATAGCAGTTTTAAATAAAACTATGGATGTTCTCGATTGTCAAGCGTTAAGCCCAGCATACACGTAATGACGCGACTGAGTTTTAGACGCGTCTGCGATGATGAGTCATTACGTGTATGCCCACCTTGCGAAGGTTGTCTTGAGGGCAGTCTTTATCCAGTTTTTAACACATCGTAGAATATCAAACATGTTAGTTATTAAAAACATGTAGTCGCAGACAAACTGCCATCAGCGAGTCGCGTTGTTACGTGTATGCTGGTACAACCACGTCTGTGACGTGTGTGCGACGCATTTTTTGCATTCCAAAAGTGCTTGAGGCACTTAGCCAATCAGGAGCTTCCTAGAAGTCATGGTATTCTCCCAGAAATAGATAAAATGGCGGCAACCATTATTTGGAACGAACATTTTGAAGATAGGCCTTGTTTGTTTGATTCCACGACAAAATAATATAGCAATAGGGATTTGAAGGCCAGCTCCAGGGAGGAAGTGGCGACATTGCTGGATATTCTTGGTAAATGTTGACAAATTCAAATCCACGTTTCTTATTGTAATGTTAAATAGGTGCCTAGCCCTAGTGTTTCTGTGTCACCGAGTGCCTGCACTTGATGTGTTGGGTGTTCTTCGCTAGGGTCCATGAATAGATTGCCCTGTACGAATTTGAACATAACCTATCTGGTTCTACCTGTACTTCTCGGTGGTCCATATTTTGAGCAGTATATAATATTTTACATGTTTGTAGATTTCTAATTGTCTATATATGTACAGCAGACAACCTCGCCATTTTCAAATAGTTCCACAGGATTATGCCAGGCAGTGGCGGTAGTTCCAGCCGCCACAGGAGTGCATGCATCAACCTGTTGCAGTTGCCAGTCGCATCGCTAGTCACGACATAACATGTATGCGTCCCTGGAGGGGGTCATACACGTAACAACGCAACGCGTTTTCGCAAAAAAGTCGCAAATAAAAAACACTAAGACTCAGTCGTGCCGTTACGTGTATCCCAGGCTTTACAAACATTATACATAATTCACTTGTTGAACCACGTACGTCATATTGCTGTGAGATCTGGGGAAATACTTACCAATCTAGACTCGGAAACAGGGCCTCACCCAGAGATCCGACCACCCATCATTTGGACAGGTAAAATTCGAAAATTCGAGTTTTTGGACGGGTTTAAATTAATTGTGGACGGGTCGCCGGGATGGCCCTTCCATATCCGTCCATGTCGTTCTTTGCAACGTCACTAAAGCTGCTGCGAAGCCAGTTACAAAATCTACGGAGATTGGTTTTAAAATCGTCCACCCGGATCGCCTGGCTAACTGCCTGACACACGCCAGAAACCAATTAAGGCCTCGACTTGCTAAGGTAATTGTTACCTAACCGCTAGCCGTGGTTGCTTGAAGCCAACACGTGCGTATACCAAATGATCCCTCGTGAGGTCAACATCAGGGCGGGGAGATACAATAAACACTTGCCGATTACGACGAGACTCGATTGGAAGGTTTAGTGAACTGATTGGGTGATGTTACACAGGCACCAATTGAGCGTATTGATGTAATTATTAGTGCCTGGGAAGAACCCGCTCTTTCCGTTCCCAAACTATTTCTGAGACCTAACTGTCAAAGTCACCGCCGACCACTAACAAGACAACAGTGACTAATACTGGCTATCACAATAACTAACTAGCATTACAATAGCGGCAGCTGGATCTGGCCAGATCTGGTACTAAACTATGACATGCCATGCGTCTCGAAGGTACGGTTTTCGCAAACACAGGTCGCAGCAAATCAAAAACCCATAATTGTAAACATATTTTAATCGTCATGATTTTTAGTCAACTAATGAGAAGATGTGTTGGTCTTCACTGCTGACGTTACATGAAATCGATGCCGTCAGACAAACGAAAGTTACGATGAGCTGAAGTGTAAGCACGTCAGTTTACCTATGTTATCGCCCGATATGCAACTTTGTGCATCAATGTTGCCATTTGTCAGTTTTCCACTAATCAAATTATGCATGTTGTGTGATAATTGAACATGATTTACAAATGCGGAAACTAGGTTTTGTTCGACGACGTTGCATCATTTTTAACAGGATTGCGATAAACATAGGTGCGGCGACTGTGCTAGATATGGGTTACGTCTGCGCTATTTTTTAGCGCGTTGGCGTGGCGACTTCCGCTCGACCCGTTTTGTTTGGTCGTCGCGTGCGTGGTCTAGGCATGGAGCTACACTGTCCACTAAAATTAATTAATATTTTGAATGATTTCTAGTTTAGCAATTGAAACATTCACAGCAACACGAATACATGTTTTAATTAATAACTGTTACTTATTACGGGTCAAAATATAGCCATTGCAAGGCGACTTATTTTTTTAATATTTGTTAATCTAATATTTTGTTTTAGAAATTTAACAAAATCGAACTGTAGTATTTATAATATTATGATACAGTATTTGTACAACAAAAACATCCAATGCTTTAAAATTCGAAATATTACCTTTCATAGTCCAGTATACTTTGTATACAATTTGTATACGCACATTTTCATTGCATTGTCCGGGACAAGTGATTTTTGGCCCGGACAAGTAAAATGACTCTACATAGTTATCCGGTGGACAAGTGAAAATTTACATTACATAGTGACATGTGCAACATTGCAAAGTTTTTATTTGAGGAAATTCAAACGTAAATGAAGTTCGCTAGCAATCGCGGTCGTTCCAATTTTGTTAGTTTGTCGGCGTCTTGTCGTTCAGCAGCCAGTGTGTTGTACGTCAGTGTTTGACCGAGTTTCGTGCCTGCGTTAACAGGGTCATCCGTTAAGCGCACCGACCTAGCTCTGTCATACGCGTAGGACAGACTCCGCATCGGCCATCGTTGATCGAGGCTGTATTTCACACAATCGTAAATCGTTTGGCCGACGTACAACTTGCTCCCACTGACGGATCATATTTTTTGATGAACTTCGGAAACAGTAGACTTTGTATCGCTACCTGTTATTTGAATAATTATATAACCATTATTACGCCTAACCCAAGCGAACTCGGCAGTCTTCCAAGACCAAGTCAGAACGTTACTCGTTACTCGTTAGGTGCTGGTTGCTAAACGGAATATTAATGAAATTTCAGAAGTGTTGTTGTATCTATGTAACATTTATTTTAACCATAAATTGTGAGTTTTCGAAATCAAATTATGAAAGACGCATGGCCGGGGACGGGGTGCCAACCGTCGTTGACATGTCGGCTTCCGCCAACTGCGGCGGTCTGCGCGCGGCAGCAATGTTACGACGTAACTAAATCTATAAATTATTTTCCGCCTGGTAAATGTAATTCAGGCACCGTAAAAACTGTTTTATTATCATTGAAATGGTAAGATAACATTTAGGAAAAAATATGCGTTTGTTTGCTGATGATCAATATTGAATATTACCTTCGTTTGTAAAATACAGAACTTTGTTAATATTGAAGTTCATAGAGGTTTAACAAAATATTATCAGATTATATTATAGTTTATTATGATTTTTGTGACAACATTTCCTTTGCATTGGTGTGTTCCTGGTTCAGTGGCATCTTCACTAACAAACTGATGCCAACATTTTACAGCAGTGTTATATGTTATATATATATATATAATTATATATACCATATTAAAGATAAACAGTTTTTGCAACATTATAAAACAAATAACAAGGAAAACAATTGTCTCATTCTTATCATCGTAATAATTATTTGTTATTAATAAAAGCTTTCATATCAGCATCACTAAAATATTGGTATACATCATATAACGTGTCTACTTTTAATATTCGTGATGAATAATAACGGACCGGAAAATAGTTGCAAATATAATTTTGCAATTTAATAATTTGAAGATTAAATCAAATTGTGTCTTTGATCACAAGTCACTCAGATGTACGTGCAACGAAACAGCAGGAACATTGTGTTGTCATAAAAATAAGATAGACTTTTTATGTTTTTTCCGAAGTTTCGATTCCCCTTCACAACCACTCGGAGTCTCGGACAAGTTAACATTTTGGCGGACAAGTAGATTTCAAAACGTACTTGTCCGGCAGACAAGTAAATATTCTGGCTTATTTCTATCGCTGATATATATATATATATATATAATATATATATTATATAATATACCTGTATGATAAATTTAGGTAATCATACCTAGTGTGTCCAATCATAAAAATAAAATAAAAGTACATATCACCATTACATGAGATGTGCATTCAGCCATGTGCCTTGCTTTGTCTAACGTCTGATAGCATGCTTACTGGGCGTCTGATTGGGCATTCGATCTCATGTCCGATCGCGTACCCGACCGCGCCTCGTAGCATGTAAAAAAAAATTGGACTGGCAAAAATTTGATCCTGGGTGAGGCCCTGCTCAGAAAACTATCTGTTACAAAAAAAACTATAAGGATTATTTATAACTTTAATTACCATGATCATACATCTGTATATTTCCATCTCTCAAACATTCTTAAATTTCATGATTTAGTTAAATACAAGACTATGATTATAGTTTATAAGGCAAACAACCACTCTTTAAATGGTCGTGTTCAAGCATTCTTTGAACCAACTGCAGCTATACACGTGCATGATACCTGACAAAGCAAACTGCTCTATGTTAAAAAGACAAATACCAGCCTCAGACTTGCATCACTCTCCATCAAGGGTATAAAAACGTAGAACAATTTTGCAAATAAATTTACTCAGCTTCCAAATTTAAAACAATTTTTAAAAGCATTCAAGTTGTCATTACTTTCTACATATTTGTGAATTGTTAACTGAAGATGGTGTTTAGTTAAACAGATGTATTAGTAACACAAGCACTATGGTATCAAGTTTATATATCAGTTGTGAATATTATTTTGTTATTTATTTATAATTCATCCCGTATTTATTGAGATTTTTAGTTCGAGAAGGGCATAGCAACATATAAGTCTAAGACTTCAGCTATGTTCTTTCAGCAGCAGCAGCAGCAGCAGCAGCAGCAGCAGCAGCAGCAGCACACCATACTGTGCATGTATTATGTTGTTGTTGAATAAACTTTCATTCATTCATTCAATTGTATTGGTAATTTTAAAAACTTACTAATACAAACAGGAGTATTTCCGTGCATGCGTTAATATGTTGTTTTATTAAATCTATGCAAACAATAATATTGACAGTGCAGAGTACTGTAAACAGTTGGTACAAAAAATGTTGGTCTCATTGGAAACTTGAATGACTGGAAATGCTGCCACCTGTTGAGAAACTGTATCTCAAGCCTATTTCTCGACATAACTTGGTAGGTCTGGGTTTAGTGTATGCAACTGCAGAGGTGTGCAACGGCCGTGTATTGAGATTTGAGTCACCTAAACTGTTTCACATAGACAGAATACATTATAAGTCTAAAGTGTGGCATACAGTACACAACAAATGTTTTTGTTGGGCGATTGAACAACAAATGACAAATGTCGGTGAGCCGCTCACACTACGAGACAAAAGTTTTGCATATGCGCACACTGCGCGATAAATGCTTTTGTCACTGCCGCGACACTAGCGTAGTTATTTGCACTAAATGCATGCATGCACGCCCTTTTGTTGGCGAATTCCGCAACTAGAATAAAATGGCGACGATTTTGAACAAAAGAAAGCGAGTTCTAATTGCTTTTGGGTAGGCTTATTGTACTCTGTCGTCAATGACGCCGATGTCAAACTATGCAAAGAAGTTCACATTCGAGTTCGTCCGTCAGCCACTCCGCCATAGTGTCGATTTGTAGGTCACGGTCGTCAGCGACAGTGCATGACAAAATGCTGCGCAGCGATTGGCTCGTTGCTACGATAAAAGTTTTGTTGTGTTGTGAACCAGCGTACATTAGCGACGTCGCGCAATTTACCTGCGTACACTGCACAACAAAAGTCTGGCCGATTCAATTTTCGAATCGGCCAGACTTTTGTTGTGTTGGTCTGGACAATAACAGACAAAGGTTTTAACAAGTCTTTAGACCCGCGCACATTAACGACAAACCAGTTTAAGTCGGCAAAACATCTGACTTACAACAAAAGTTGTATAGTGTACGCCGGGTTTAAGAGAAGTAGAGAGATCACTGGACTAGCGTGGTGATGAATTATTTGTTGGTGGCACGATGATATACAGTAGGTGTATATACATATATAAAAGCAGATGATAGGTGTGGGTTTAGTGTACAAGTGCACAGGCACATGTACACACAGAAAACATTAAAGAGTGATCAAGGATGAATATGATAGAGCAGGGCAGTGGTAAACTATTGGCTGGTGACATGACGCTATACAGCAGACTTGTATGTATGTGGATGACACTGCTTCATTCTAGACTAGCACTCCAGCCTGAAGGGCCTACTAACTCACTCAGCCTGTGCCTGTACAACAATCAGCTGATCAACAAAGACAAAGTAACCACAATGTATTACAACGTGCTTTAGGCAGTGAATCCAAGGTCACTGGATGCATCAGCCACAAAGCTATTTATGCATTATATAATACTTATTAGACCCACCAGCCAGCCTGTAGTTGATATACATAGTCAACATGATTTACATGATTGGGAATTCTACTACATACAAATACCTAGCTTTTCCAAGCACCAATAATTACCAGAACACTAGAATACACTGGTAACAGTGACTGATAATATTTCACTGCACACAATCTCAATATCAAAACTCTGCTATCCTGGCCACTGCTGGAAGGCTAAATATAACAGAGCAGTTGTTCTATTACGTCTTAGAAGATTAGAGCACAGACTAGTGATACAACTGACTACCAAGAGCCACTTCGCCTGATAGACATTCCACACTATTGCTCTTGGAGTATCTAACAGATACTGCCTTCAATGGTTCCTTACAGCGTAACCTAGGCTTTGTTATTCCTTCGAGTTTTGTATTCGAAACCGGAATATGTACTTATGTGTTCTAACGATGTGACAACTACATTTAATTAGCAACATGTCTTCAACGCGCTTATCGGACAGCCTGACAACGATCGCGGTCTACGTTAGCGCCTTCCGCTCATGTCCCCCTTTACGTCGGTTGACACGAGGTACCACGGGCGCCATGACACTTCATAGCAATATGCCTTGCACATTAAAAAAAATCCTGTGTTATAAATCCACCAAATAAAAGAATACCATTACAGAGTAATCAAGTTTGTTTCAAAATATCACCAATAAAGTCAGTATTGTTTACGGTGTTTCCAACAAATGACAACATGTGGTTTATGAAACAGCAAATGACAACACATGATCTGTTATTACAGACTCGTCGCAGTCGCCCACGGGCGACCATACATAATGTGTCAATTGCTAAACAGAAACAACAGTCGCATATGCGACCAATTCAGTCGCAACTTAGAGGGCTGGGCTGTATCCCATTTTAACGTCGATTTGTTTCAACATATCGACAATACTCTAGCCACATACGTGTGGCTGATACAGAGTTCTGAGCTGAACATACGAAGACAATTGGAAAATTTCTGACAAAGTACATATTTTCTATTGTGTTCATCACAATACTACATATGTGTATTGAAGGTATATTTTTATGCAGATTTCCAATGAAACCTAACATTACATATATTTCTTTTGTCCTGATGTTGGAACGTTTTGTAATTTGAACATTGATGGATGACAAAATGTTACCAACTCAAAACATGGCTATTCACCAAAAACATATTTAAATCATCAAAAATGTTTTTAGCAAACCTTACATTGGGCTGCTCTATATTTAGAGCTCAGTATTACAGACTACTAAAAACCACAGGCAAAGCCAATGACAACAGGTGAACCTTTTACACTTTGCAGGCACGCCAAAGGGTGCATTAACTCTTTTTTAATATTACAACATTGTAATTTGTAGCTGATTTTGCTCCAGGAGCAAATCCTTATTGGCTGTCTCACGAATAGGTTAGATCTATTTGGGTAAAATTTACTGGTCTGGGAAAACTGGCTGCAAAGATTATCGTTAAAAACCATTGTCAATAAATCAGTAAAACAAACATAATTTACCACAAAGTAAAGGTCAGTGGAATAATTATACAAAAATTGTAAGTCCAAGCAACAGTGTTTGAGAAAAATTATGCACAATATATGAGTTTCACCATCATAAGCATAAAAACAACTGGACATTCTTAAAAGAAATCATTATCTAAGTTAGTTTCACTAGCATACAAAATGGTTCTGTTCATATTTACAGTAACAAGATGACCATCCTGGGTATAAACCTATGTGGACAAGGAAGAATAAGTTGAATTATCAAAAGTTTAACTTTATTTTATCTACCGGTAGATTTATGTTAGTGACACCTGTCTTTCTGAGCCTGAGGTACTTGTCAATTTTGTTTTTAAACATACCAGGTATTCATGCTCCTAGGCCTGGCATCTACATAATCAGTAGATAATACAATTATGTTCCATTAATTTATGCTCTGTAAAAATGCATAGATTCTAATATCTAATCTAAAAAATATATGACCAGACCTGCAGCATGGCTGACTTTGGAGGGTACATTTTCGACAGCTTCAAAAAAAACGGTGGCAGTGCATTCTAACATTTTTCATAAAGAAAATAATATATACGGTGGAAACGCACCCAATCAGAACTATAATATGAAAATGACTGCACATAAGTTATAACAAGGTGGCTCAGCTAGTAATTGCCTAGGTAGTAATACATTATTATGAATTTATGTAATCTGGAATATTTGATGTCACAAATAATGGCTTTAGAATAAATAAAGAATAATCATACATAAAACCCGATGACGTTCAAATACATATTTTTTCTTTAATGTTATAAATATATTATAGACATGGACATTGTTATGGCGTACAGCTGTACCCATGTTATTTATTACACGAGCTGTGCTAACGAGTTATTAGCAAAGGTTGTTGCCGTGTAACGTTGTGGTTGTCGAGTCGGAACGATTATGACTGGACGGGCAGTAGGCCTAATCGCTACTCCTACTGGCGAGAAGTTTAGCGCCACAAACAGCAGCTTATGTCGTATGTACAAAACAAAACCGTGACTGCAAACGATTTGCGACATGTAATCAGGTAATTAACGAAGAACGTGCCCACACTGCGACGTACATGGCAACGGCGTCAACACAACGGGCCGACAGCGTTTCGAGTACTACTCACGTAGCGAGCTGACCGCAGCGGGCACCAGTTTGTGGACGCCCTTTGTTGTACTGCGCAACGAGCAATCAATAGGCAACCACCGAAGCGTGACGGGTGTGTGTTCATTGGGTGTTCGGTTTCGGAAACACTTACCCTCCGGTTCTGTGCGGCGTGCATCAAATGATGGTCTTTCATTGTCACTCTCGATCTCTGCGAAACTGCTGCTTCCGCCATCTTCCGAGATTTTATTAGCGCGTGTCATGTGACTGCGGACGCGCCGATGCCCCGACTGCATAATTAGCGCGTTATTATTACAAAACTGCGGACACTTAGTAGTGACAAACATGCTGCAGTCTCGACTGGCATAATTAACCTGATTCATTAATCAGGAAACACAATGTTTCAGCCGCGTGGACATGTTTTGGAGAGATCTAGTTGCATAAATACGCCTAATGGTAATGGGTGAATATGGAATCGGTAAGCAAGCGCGAGCCGTACCGGGAATGATGCGGCTTGTTTCGCGGCGTATGGGAAGCAGGGCTGCTGATATCCACAGCCCCAGAAATAATACCGCAGGCTAAATTCCTGGCACAGGCGGTATTTCTCACAAGGTCACTATAGCTAGTCTAGATCCTATCAGTGCGTGCGAATTTCGGCCGGTCAGTTATGCCTACTTGTGCAACAGTCGGTGACTGCCCGAAATAGCTAGAGATCGTCTAATAGTTACCGATAGGCCCTACCTATAGTATACCTGCCGAGTTTCACGGCAAATCTGGGAGTCTCTACGATTTTTGGTGTGTCTCCCGGAATACAGGTATATCTCCCGGATTTCCGCTCAAAAGATCAGAGACAGTGCGCCGACACAAATCTCCCGGATTTAAAGAAAAGAAACTTGAGAGCCTCTTCAAAACTAGGGATTGCCACTGGAAACAAATTTTTTGTCCAACAAAAGTGGCTTGAGAACTAACTAACTAACTAACGACTTTTGGAAACGTTGTTGGCCTGTGTGGAGGGGAATCATGTGATACACGTGGGCACAAAAAACTTATATGTCGTCGACCCTGCGAAATAAAAACTATTCAGGCTATACGGGCATATTCCGGCAAATAGTGTGACCAGTTTCCAACTTGAGCACACTGCGAATCCAGTGGTAAAATCGTTTTATAGGTCTCAAAGCAGCAGAAGGGCTTCCGGGCAACCCCCCAAAAAATGGGTACGTCCCTGCTGTACGTTACCGTATGTCATACATTAGTGAGGAATTTTGGGGTGTTTCCGGGCAACCAAGAACAAACCATGGTACGCAATTATAGATACTACTTGAAAATTTATGGCGAATAGAAGTAGCGCCTACTTAATATAGGTAGGCCTACTGAAAAGTATAATAATAATGTATTTATTTCAGACAATCATCATTTCCATATATAAAAATACATCAATAAAAGTGTGTGTGTGTGTGTGTGTGTGTGTGTGTGTGTGTGTGTGTGTGTGTGTGTGTGTGTGTGTGTGTGTGTGTGTGTGTGTGTGTGTGTGTGTGTGTGTGTGTGTGTGTGTGTGTGTGTGTGTGTGTGTGTGTGTGTGTGTGTGTGTGTGTGTATATGCATGTATATATATATATATATATAGTTTATATATATATACGTACAGTCTGTATATATATAATATATATATATATATCATATTCTATATCTCATATCAGGTCCTCAGACTAGGGGTGCGATAGGAGCAAATGCACCAACCTCCGTCGAGGTCAGATTTCTTCGCTCTGAGTAGCCTAGAGCATCCAGGTGTGAAATGACACTTCTCTGACACATTCTGTTGGTCGCTGTTTTCTTCATTTCTTTCCGGGTGATTTCACAGACACATAGTTCGTCGGCTGTGCAACTCCTCCAGTTGTTTTGGGATCTGCCTGGTTTTCATGTTCCTTGTGGGTTCCACTCTAAAGCTTGTTTTGTGTCCAATCCATGTCCATTTACGCCAGTCTACTCCGAATGGCTCAGGCAGTTTCCCAGTAGGTCTATGACATGGCAGGTGGATGTGTCATACATCTGTTTGATTATTGTTATAATATTGGCAAGTATTCCACAGTAGCGCACTGACATTCAGGTGACATGTCTGCCCACATTGTCAAAGGCTTTCTTATAATCTATGAACTAGACATCGAGAGATGACTACCACTCAATTGACTGTTCTATTATTATCCTCAACGTGGCTGTTGTGGTCGATGCATGATTTGTTTCTTCTAAATGCAGATTGTTCCTCACGTAACTTGTCGTCTAATGCTCTCTCCAATCTGTCCAAAATGATGTGTGAAGAATTTACTTGGTACTGAGATTAGTGTAATTCCTCTCCAGTTTTTGCACATTCGCAAGTCACCTTTCTTTGGCAGTTTAACAAGGTAACCATTTTCATTTTTGGGGAGACTTGCCTAGAATGTCTTTGCAAGGTTCCTGTAAGGTGTCGTGGAGTCTTCCGTCATGTCTTCCAAGGTTTCAAACGTCTTTCTAAAATAAATATGTGAACAGTTCTCCATTTTCATTAGCAACCCCGATTCCAGTTTCCTCGGCCGTGGCTTCTTCTTTGCCTGTGTTGTCTGAGTCAATTTTTGCAATTATGTCGCCCATTTTTTCCATTTCATGCGCCACACTTGAGCCGCCTTTCCAGTTTGGAATATGGTCCGGACATTCCAGATGCCTATTCAGGTGTTTCTCTTGGCATCAAGTCGAAGATCTATCGGCGGTCTGATTCCACGTAGGCTTTCATCAGCTCGCGTCGTGTCGCTTGCTCTCCGAGGATATCACCATGAATGTTGTGTTGGTTGGATAAGTTATCGTTTCGGTTTCCGTAATCATGTGATCTCTGGATGGGTGATTCACTGACCCCGTCCTTAGACCTCACCGTCACCGTCTCCTCGTCAGGACAGTCGGGCACAACAGGGTCACCACGAAAAGGTACAGTCGGACGTCCCCAGGAGAGGATATATACATGTCACACGACCGAGCCAATTAAACAACTGGTGGGTGAAGTTGGCTTTTGGTGAGCTTCAAATGGTGCAGTTGGAGGTGTTAAGTGAATTTATAGGAGTTCAGTTGAAGGTTTGCTTGTGAACTTCGAGGGGGGGGGGGGCAGCTGGCGGTCTCCAGAGAGATGCAGTTGGAGGTATTTGTTGAGGCTCGAGAGGTAGTTGGAGGGGGTCCGTCGGAGGTTTTTGTGAGCCCCAAGGGGGATACTGAGGCCGGACCCGCGACCATCATGCGTTAACTTGATCCCCGTGACTAAGGTGACTCTGGTAATTGAATGTCCGCCAAATTGGTAATAAAATCCATTTGAGTGTTCTGAATTTTCAAAGATGTTTTATCAGTTGCTACGGATAGCCAGACACCGCTCCTCTGGTATAACCGGCCATTTTGTGAATGTCGGGCGGGTTCGTTCGTAGTGCAGTTGGACGTCTCAGTGCGGAGTAGGATGTTTTGGTGAGCGTCAATTTTAAAGGGCGGCTGAAACATCAACCACGCAAAGGGCATGAGAAAGTTCGCTAACTTCGACGGAAATGGACAAGACGCCAGATATCTACCACGCAAGTTGACGACGCTATGGCTAACAGGGACTGCGACAATATATTCGTAATTATGTTGCGATAAATGTTAAGGTGCTTATTGAAAGGTTTGGATCGCTTTGTTTTAGGTAACCGTGGTTCGGAAGAGAATAGGCCCTAACTCATTTCGTTGTTGAGAGGTAATTTTGCACACCACACCTCCTCTCCTCCACATCTGTAGGTTTGAGGTTGTTGTTGTCGGATATTGTTTTTCAAAGTAAATGACCGACTGATTGCTGTCGGCCCATGTTTATAATTCGCCGTAGGCCCTTAACCTAAATACCTCCGTCAATAAAACTGAACATCAAATAATAGTTTTTGTAACACATTGGCGCGGTCAAAGGATCATGCAATAGGTAAATAATAAAGATGAACGAGTAGTGTGCTGTCAATACGGTTACATCCTGGCTGTAACTCGTTATTCCAATGTCCCGGAATGCTCTGCGCCAACCAAGCTTCCGTTGTCTAATCCTGTCTCTGTGAAAGTGGACTGCAAAGCAAATGCCGCACGTGACCGTGTACATATGTAGGCCCACATACGTCGAGGGATGCAGGCCACATAGGCACTGCATTTATATGTAGGCCTGCCTTATATAATAGCTTTTTGACCGAAGTTCCGCCGTTGTAGTGCATGTATCTTTCATCACACAATGTAAAGACCTGGTCACGCCGTGACAGTGGAAACATTGATCGTGGGCGCTGTTTTTTGTTAGGCCTACACAAGACACATTACCCCGATTTGTTTATCATAATGTTACAAAAACCACACTAATATATATTAAATGTTCTACACAGATATCACGTTCACATAAATAAAGACAAATTGAACTACTGCGTTTCTACTACCGTACTTCATTGAATCCATCGCATTCGGTGTTAACAGACCCATTACCAATTATGTGTAGCTCACGTTAGCGTAATCAACGCAATGTTATTATAGTTGCGTATAATATCACCCATAGTATTTCTTTGAAGTCGATATCCCCCTTGGTCTGGTAGCGTTGGAACATGTACGAGGACGTCATTGTACACGTCTACACCGTCTGTAATGCACTTGTCACGGGTGGAGTGGACACAGGTATTATATCGACTACATCGATCATCCAGCCGCAGCAGGGGACCGAACTAACTAAACAACCGCCTTTGGGCACTGATACCCCGCTAATATTAACACAGCATAAGAAACCACATAAATTCATTTGTTTATTCATTCGTCATACTTTAAAAAAACGTTTTGTTGCGGTACAACGTCCAACATTGTGTAAGTAATTGACGACGTAAATGTTCCTGTTGGCGAAAGTCCACACAAGAACTGGTTTGTTACATGATTTCACACAAATCTGTCACAAATGACACTATATCTTACATGTACGATACAACATAGTTGTTCCACACTGTTATTGTCCGGTTCCAAAGCATGAACGCCACCGTCTCACAAAAGCTGATAAAAGTTAACTATCTTTTGGCACTTGAAGGCATATAATTGCATATTATATCATTATTAATATTTTTAGCTAAAGCATAACATATGTATCTAAACAAATACTACAGTGGTAATATGAAATATAATTATAAATAATGATATGTTAGGTTAACAAGACCATTTGTATAAAACAAAACGCCGGAAATAGTTGAGTGGCGCCAACCGGCAAAGCTTATTGTGCTGCCATCTGGCGAACGTAATAAATACTGAATGGACTAAAGGGAATGTATCTCAGACGTGTACAACCGTCTGCACGATTGGTGGCACACTGCTAAAATTAACAAAATTAAAATAGTACATTGAAGATAACTGAATCAAACCTATTTATTAGACACTCGCCATACTACAAGGCAGAGGTGGTCTAACAAAAATGAAAAGTTTACTGCACAGACATACAAACAATTATGTACAAACTAACCATAACATATATATACCATAATACTATTGTTTTGGCAATATTGATACACAATAATTATGTATTGTTGTGCACACACTAACACCACAGGAAGTGAGTCACACAATTGAAACATGCTGCACCAATTTTTCATTGTTTTGTTTTGCACTGACGTCATGCCACTGGTTTCAGTTTGTGCGTTTGCTTCAGTCGTGTTGTTGTCGTTATTTTTTCCCCTTCTTTCCCTTCTTTCCCTTCTTTTTTGGAGCTGCTGCCCAGCCAAAGCCCCGTATCTCCAGAGCATCCACAGGCCCATGTGCGATGTAATAAAGATTATACATTGCAGAAGCATCCAGCATGTCCACTTCCCTAGTCTGGACAGTGGTGGCCGATTCATGTCGGGAACTCTTCTTGGAGCCGGACCCTCCCTTCTTTTTCTTCCCTTTGCTCCCCTTGCTCTTGCTCCCTTTGCTTGACTTTGTGCCTTTTTTCTTTAAGGCACCTGGCTGAAATGTACAAGATGAAGACAAATTTAATATGAATATAGCACAGTTCAAACAGCTGTAATAGGCCTACATTCTGTATAAAATATTAATTAAAATGGAAACCTTTCAAGCAGCCACCCTCCAGAAATGGCCATTCAATCACACCACAATCTGTTTTTTCTACATCTGTATAAATATATATGACAGAACTTTCTCTAATCAGGTAACCCTTTTCATCTGACCATTCTATCTTGGTTACTTTGGTAGCCTCTTTAGGGAGATTTACCCATTTTATTCTTTATTGGAAGTTACAATGCAAACAAACAGGATTTTCAAGCACCATTCAACATTATTTGGTGTGTGGATTGAATTTCTATGCTTATATTTCCCACAATTCACTTGTTACAGAGCCAGTTGTGAAAATAACCCACCCCTAGTGAGAATAGTAGGGTGTTTTCTGCTCAAAGCACATAGTTTCACATATGTTCTTTAGTCCATAGATAACAAGACATTTTTTTTTACTGAATTTGTTATTGACCGAATGTAGATTGATCTCATAACAATCAGTCAGCATTGTCTCTAATGCTGCATTTGACCAGTATTCGCAAAACTTCCACACATTATTAAACTAACAATTTATTAAACTGTTTCTTAGCCACATTTGTGCCAATTTATATATATATATATATATACATATATATATACAGTAAACCTCGAGTGATTTAATCCGAGTTACGCAAAAATCTGACTTAGCCGAAGAAGACACATCCCAGCGCCAAAGGCTACTTACTCTAAAAACTAAAAAGGTAACTGTGAATAACGCTTGAAAGTGAGTGAATACTGCGGTAATTCTACATATGTTGATGTCCACAAGCAACATACGTATTAGAAAAGTTTTGTTCTTCATTTTGGCATGAATCTCTAAGGTTATAGCTTAGTACTTATTATTGACTGTAAATGTCAGTCATCTTCTATCTCATGATATTGGCCTCTACCGGTACTTGCCAGTCAACTCTTCGATTTCACGAGCGTCAAACCAGAGTGTCTTAATTAGCGTCCATAAAGCAGCATGTGCGCCACCGAGTTTTGTTATCTTAACTTCAGACACTGATACTTCATCACCCTCATCATCGCTCAGTAAACCAACTGTCTGCGTCGGGGTGTTGTACGGTTTCAATGATTTGCTCGTTATTTGGAGTAGCCAATGTTTCTGCTGTCTCCTCCACACCAACACAGTCGTCCATCGTGCAAACAACATCTCCATACATCTCGTGGAGCTTATTCCGTACGTTTCTGAATGAAGGAGCTGCTTCGTCTTCATCATCGTCGTGACGCTCAACACATTAAATGAATCCAGTTTTTGTAGGAGTTTAGTTTAGAAGTATTTCCGGTTTCAGTTTGTTCCATCCACGCTGGTTTCAGGGCAATGACGACGTTCAACATAGTTCAACTTCTTAAGAAAATGGTGTGACTCCTTCTAATGCCTCTAGTATCCTGATTTAGGATGTACCTGTAATAAAATGTCATGTTCTTGGTTATACCAGCATCCATTGGCTTGGTAATGCTAGTTATATTAGATGAGTGAAGACGTGATGCCTACGTACGTTGCTATGGCTTTCTGGATTATTTTTTGGAATTATTTCATATGGTACATAATTAACTACATATACTCCAAGCAACCAAGTGATTTGGTTGAATACTCCGATCCGACTTAGGTGAGGAAAAACCATTATCTCAGATCAAATGGACTGACTCAGTTATTCCGAATTAGGCGAAGATCCGACTTACATAATCCGACTTAGACAAAGACTTTTATGGGAAATACATTACAAATCAACCATTCCTCAGAATTCTGTCCGAGTTGTGCAAAGATCCGACTTAGGCGAAGTTTACTGTATATATATATATATATATATATGGTAATGATTACTTGAGAAAGTGTCAGTATCTTGATTTCAGACACATTTAAACATAATGCTACATGAGTTTAGTGCAACGCATATGTACGGTTTCCTGTGTGAATTGAAGTGATGCACATGCTTTCACACACACCCACACAATGCCTTTGAATTATGACTGACATTATTATACCAAGTTTTCAGCACTATACCAAAGTTGACATAAAATCATGTGGCTTATTTACAAGGACCACACAGTACGAGACACTAATACAATGGTGCAGTGTTTCTCATGCTAATAAACACACCTCTTCTCTCATCAAACATTAATCCAAGAGCTTTCTCACTGTGTGCTATGACTGGCAACCAGAAGTCAATTCAATACATTACTATGTGTCTATTGTAGACTTCTCATAGCCATGAAACTATACCCCACTTCACACAAATCCCCACACCAGGTTACACAGCAGGCTCTGACTTGCTCAGATGTTTATCTAATATATACGATATGCCGGATTAAATATGCTTGAGTGGTCATTGATTTATCACAGTTGTATGTCATGAACTATAGAAATAAACTGATATCTTCTGACTAACAGGGGCCACGTACATAACACACATAAAGTACTTCCTTTAGTTTAACTGGCACCAAAACAAAGAACACAAATTTATGCTTAGAACTAACAATGCAGTTTAGTTTGTATTTGTTTAAAACATTAATTTGCACGCACACACAAATTTTAGTTTACAAAATTAATAATGTCTTATATCTACTTTGGTGGTTATTTTTTATTATAATAAATTTCAACATGCAATAAATGTTTCAACAGGTGCCAGCACCTGCTGAATTTCTGTTGACTCTTCTCTCACATGCAACAAATAATTAAACCAATCACATAACTTATTGTCAATGTGTTCCTAGTCACCTTGTTTATTGCTGTTTACTACAGTATATTACCTATTTATTTCCATTTCATAGCACAAACAATATAACTGATATTTATGACTGTTCATGTGTATAAGAGAATAAGATGCTACATGTTACCATGATTATGGTGTGAGTCTGACTCAATGATCCATGTGGATGTGGAATGTAGTTCCGACAGCCCAACGCTGTGAAGTCAGGTCAGCAGCGGTGATGCTGATAATGATGACAGGATGAGTCGCTGACGTCAGCGATAGCACCATCACCGGTCACCAAATCCTGCAAATGAGCAAATTGAAAACATACAAATTTTACAGAGTCTACCTAAGTAAATTTGTGACAGACAAAACAGGGCAACCATGTAGCGTGTATTATATGAAGACCTGTAGTGTCGTCTTGAGTGCTACTTACTGAAGCAAATATTCCCTTCTAATGACTATCACAAACACTAGTACGAACGAGCAGACGACATACAATAAGCAGGTGTTATGATTGTAAAACAGGCCAATCTTATGTAGGTTCTACTGCCACCACGCAGCCAACTCTGACCTGAGTTGTGACTTGACTTATGTTTGTAATTAACCTACTTTTGACCAGAGAGTTAATCAAAGTAACAGCACGGCTTTGTATGTGCAAATGATGTAATTCTTAGCTCTGCTGTGGTACACACCAGACCCCCACGGTGAACATTTCATGAGCGAGACGGCAACACAAAATCTTATACTGAAATATAAATCTAGAACCATAATTATACATGTGCCTGTACGCCGTTAGAGTGGATACTTTATTAACAAAGCCTAGTTGTAAATCTTTTTTTGCATTCAAAGGTAGCTGTTATTAAATTTTTTTTAGAACTGCAACACAATATGTAGGTAAAACACACTTGTAAACTATCTAACGGGCACAGGTTACCTAAAAGTAAAACAACTGTTCACAAAGAACCAAAACAGTGATCGCCAAATTAGTGATACAAAAACACACTACAGGCTGTATACCAAGTGTCCTTTCATATATTCTCTGCACAAACTAGAAAAACACTGGTGTCTCCTGTGGATAGTAAAAAATTACCTATAATTAAATCACATGTAGTACTATCTATGGAGTAATCCTCAGCTCATTATTCCAATATCACATTAACTGCACTATATTATTGACTACACATGCGTGAAGTGTATTTAAACGAGCTCTGCATGCCGTGAGATAAGCATCAAGACCAACCGGGAATTTAATTACTCCTCAGCAACATAATTACAGTTGCATTACAAAAGCTTTAATAAATTGATTGGTCAATGAAAACACTACTTGTTATACATTGAAAGAGCTCATTGTGTTCGATGAACTGATCTCTGACTAATTATTCTGTTCTGTTACAAATAACGACATGTGCTAACATGTCACATTGGAAATTAACAGAAATGAATCACAGTGAAAACTGCACCAGAAGTAATAACACTAGCAACACATACATTGTATAAAACGTCTCCTGGCAATTTGTTGTAAATTCGGTTTTAATCCAAGATAACCACTTTGCAGAAACGCCACTGATGTAATTATCGTCAGACAAGAAACACGTAGGCACTTTCCCGACGGCAGGAACTTGGACAGTTTGGACAATGGGTGATTTTTGTCTTTCATAACAGATTTTGCTTTAGCTAGGACATTACCAGTGCAGATGTCATCCACAGATATTGGGTTATTGCCTATGATTTTCTGGGCTCTTTTCACAATCCTTCCAAGGGTCTTTCTATCAATGGATTTCATGTTAATTAATTTAATGAAAATATTTTAAACAAAAAAATGAAACCCTCCAAGATAATGGTCATGTATGCATAGCATTTCATACAATACATATATCTATAATATACGCACAATTAAATAAGTATTTGGCTGGCGCTTAAATTATGTCATCAATAAAGCATCACAGAAAGAGACTATGCTCCCTTGAGTAGGGCTGGTTTTACCAAATTTTATGCACAACTGCCAATGGATTTGACACTGGAACAGCAAGAACTCTGCAGATGGTTATACAGTTGCTGGAGTTGAGGACTGAGATTGCAGGTTTACAGGGTCCCTACACAATGACAGACACCAAATTCAAGGCTGTTTCAAGGCTTTTCATGGCTAGTGCAAGGAAAATTCAAGGCTATTTAACCAAGAATGAACTGGCTTTAGACTATTGACCGTGTCCTATGTACAGCTGGTCAACAGAAGATGTAAGGGCAGTGAAGGATACTAAATCACCTGGAGTGGATGGGATTCCACCGAAACGACTATTGGAAAAAAAAGAAAAAAAAATTAGCATACCGCTTGCAACAGTTTTCAACTTGTCATTAAACAAGGGAGTGGTTCCTTTAGAATGGAAAAAAGCAAACATTATACCATTATTTAAAAAGGGTTCGAGAAACAACTCAGAGAACTACAGACCAGTGAGTTTAACATCGGTGATTTGTGAATTATTAGAAAGTTTAATTAAAGATCACATGATGGATTTTCTTGTTAAACATAACTTGATAAACCCATCTCAACATGGGTTTCTAAAAGCGAGATCATGCTTAACAAATGTTATATTTTTGGGAAGAAATCAATAAGTGGGTACTGTAGATGAGGGATCACCAGTAGATAATATCATCTACTTAGATTTTCAGAAAGCTTTTGACAAAGTGCCACATCAAAGATTACTGGTTAAACTAAAGGCCCATGGCATAGGGGATAGGAGGTAAATTAACTTGATAGAAAAATGGATGATTGACAGAAGACAACGGGTAGTAGTTGATGGGGAGGTCTCAAATTGGAAATTGGTTTTGAGTGGGGTACCACAGGGATCAGTACTGGAACCTATATTAGTTTTAATATAAACCCTGTATCAACAATTTGGACGAGTAATTTTGTGGATGATACAAAAGTGTTTCAAAGGATGAAATGTGATGGAGATAGACATAATGTACAAGATGATCTTCACAGGTTGATCAAATGGTCTGAAAAATGGCAGATGTTGTTCAATTTTGGGAAATGTAAATGTCTCCATAGGACGTGGGAACAAAGATATAGAATATACAATGGGGGGGTATTGTACTATGCACTACTCTAAAAGAAAATGACTTAGGGTTAACAATTAGTGCTGATATGAAGGTTTCAGAGTAGTGCAGAATTGGAGCGTCAAAGGGAAATCAAATTCTTGGATTAATTAGGTGAAATATAGCGCACAAGGAAAGAGAACTAATAATAGTTAGGCCTCATTTAGAATATTGTATTCAAGCGTGGAGGCCATATCACAAGAAGGACATAGATATGCTAGAAAGAATACACAGGAGAGCAACTAAAATTATACCAAAACTGAGGGATCTTAGTTACGAAATATGCCTAAAAGAATGTGGTTTAACAATATTAGAGACCAGGAGATTGAAAGGAGATCAGATAGAAGTGTTTCAAATATTGAATGGTTATAAAAATATTGATTAGAAATAGTTTGTTCTCAGTTAAGAAAGATAGGATTATAGGACATCAAGTTACATTAGTAACGGAGCAGTGTAGATTAGATATAAGAAAGTTCTCATTTTCACAAAGAACTGTAAATCAATGGAACATATTATCTGCCAATTGTGTGGGTGCTAATAGTGTGAATATGTTTAAAAATAAAATTTACACGTACCTCACAAGGGCATAGATAAAAAAGGGTTGGACTCTCGACAAGCCAAAAGGCTTCCTTCAATCTTGTCCACCTGCCATCTAGAGTTAATTCTCTGGGTGGCAAATTAATCTTGTCTTGGAGATCACGTAACACACAACTAATTTCAACGCTGGATGACTGGACAAGAACATTAGATGCAGGAAAATGTGTACACGCTATATACATGGACTTCAAGAAGGCATTTGACTCAGTACCGTATCAGAGACTACTTTCAAAGTTAAACGGATATGGAATTAAAGGAAAACTACTGAAATGGATAGAAGCATTCCTCACCTGTCGCAAACAAAGGGTCTTAGTCAGTGGTGTATCTTTCCCCTGGTCAGATGTTCTGAGTGGGATACCCAGGGGACGTGTTCTTGGTCCCATTCTTTTTATATTGTATATTAATTATATAAGTTAGTCATATAACAAATATAGTAGAATGTGGCATGAATATTTGTGGGGGTGATACAAAAATATACCACAAAATTTCAACAAAACAAGATTGCTTAGATCTGCAGAAAGACCTAGACAAATTACAGGAATGAGCTGAGAAGTGGCAGTTAAACTTTCACCTGGACAAATGTAAAGTAATGAGAATTGGACATGGGAACCCAGAATTTAACTACACCTTGACTACAGCAGCAGGTACAAATCCTCTGGAGTGTAGCCATGTCGAGAAAGACCTAGGCATCCAGGTTGATGACCACCTGAGATTCACACAACATATCCAAAATGCTGTATCTAATACAAACAAGTTGCTGGGTGTAATTCGTCATACGTATCAATATCTAGACATGACAACCTTTCTCCATCTTTATAAGGGACTTGTCCGACCATCTTTGGAGTATGGCATAGCAGGGGTAAGACCACATTAAGGATTCGTCCGCCATTACCCACCGAAAGAGTGCCCTTGAAAATACCGTTTTGGTGTCATGTGTGAATTTTGTTCGAGTACTTTGGCATGGCACATGTCAGTCCAGTGAATACTGAATGTACTACTGCATTAGATCTTTCACGAAGTAGCAATAAACATACGCTAGTCGCTCGCGTATTCGCACAGTGGCTATTTTACAGAACGCACCAATATTTCAAAATCCGTCACCAGATTGGGACGAAATTGAGGGGTGTCAGGTTTGGGTGGATTTTTCTGAAAACTGAGGTATGAGAATTTTACGAGTTTTCCACAGCACTTGTGTCAATGGAGGTTAAATATGCTGTGAAAGTATCAAGAAAATTGTTCGTCAAATTTAGCAGGAAATGAAGGAAACGTTATAATGGCCGCCTATATAAAATTTAAATGTGGTCTTACCCCAGCAGTCTGGTCTCCACAGTATCAGTATGATATTGATGCTGTCTTTGCCTGAAGACCGAAGACGATGTATGTATGTTAAATCTTGACTTCGTCATTATTATTAATGCTGGCATGATTATAACTTGAGTTTTGCCTAACATTGATACGTCAGTGCGTTAATTAGTTCCATTATTCAACATGCCAATTAAGTTATGTTCAAAAACAACGTAACAATGCTATGTACAACTGACAAAACCACGCCCATCAGATGATTAACTTTAGGCTTAGCGACCTTCGGCTTCGCTTTGTGCCTACCGTTGGCGTTGCTGCCGTTGGCGTTGCCGTTGGCAATGACTGGTATCCTCAGGCTCTGATCACTGGCCGGTCCGCGTTTGCTGTGCGTGTCTAGCCTTGCCGATAAAAGTCAACAATGACAAAAACCTAAAATCAATACTGGTATAACTGATCCATGTTCTAGCAAACAATGTGACGCTTGTTATTTTGCATAACGGACTCCTAGACACATTGCACAGCGGACACACATCTTACTCGATCAACCAGCCTGTGCCATTATCGCGTCCACCAGCACCGCTCCGCCTACTTCGGGAAGCGGTGCTTGCGATCCGAAGCGTCACGCTAATGTCATGGTCACGGTCACGTGGTTCCAATTAACGCATACAAAGTTGATAACTTTATTACACAGTTGACGTTCCGGGCATCGAAATACTTCTTACAAACTTAGTCAGAGTTCTTGATTACTAAGTTTGCAGAAATTAATAATTTACTCGCATCTCCCGAACCTCGTTTTCGAGTAATCTAACATGGCGTCAATGGAAATGTTTTCGTTGTGAAAGGTTGCAAAGTTCGATGTTTTTAGTTTCATTATTTACATCGATACTTATGTCATGAAGCATGGGCTAGCGCGGTTTACAATGTGTTATTGTATGTTGTGCATTTATTTAACGCGGTTAGTTAACACAGGTAAAGTCAACAAAAGGAATCACAAGAGTGGGATGTGGCAGTGCCCCTCGGATTTATGCAAACAAATATCGCTACTTCCGGAATTTGAAACTTGTACAAAAGACTTGCACTGCCGCTCAGCCGATATAACAGCATGTCAGTTTTATGCAATGTGGGCAGTATAGCATGACATCCTTCTGGGAGTAGAGTTGTCTAAAACACAACTACATCGTCGAACTGCTGAGTCGGAGGAATCGCCCTGTTCTGCTGAAAGTGAGATGCAGAAGCAGGGAACACGCAGTCATGTCTACGAGCACGGTGTAGTAACAACTCTCAGGCCGTAGCTAATTCAGCCAATTACAGGTCATTGTTGAAACTTGAAAGGCCGTAATTTATACCACACAGGGACTTTGTACAGCACAAACAAACAACAATGGATTCACCAACTGCAATGAACTTTACCGAAAACCAACAGGCTAATGTCATACTTAATAAAATCCGGATGCAGAAAGATAAAGGGAGATTCTGTGATGTGATTTTCCACCTGAAGGACCAGGAATATTTGGCACATCGCAATGTACTCGCTGCATGCAGTCCATACTTTGACTCGATGCTCAAGATGAACAAGGTTGCCAAAGAACACATGACTATCAATTGTACGAACCACAGGGTCTTTGAAATGTTGCTCGACTATGTTTACACCGGCAAGATAATAATTGACTTGAACATAGTTGCAGAGTTGCTGAAACTGTCCAACCAGTTTATGATTTCCAAGCTCAAAGCATACTGCTGTGAGTACTTGGAACGGAATCTGTACCCGGGGAATTGTTTTTGGACTAAGGAGTTGGCTGAAAGATGTGGCTTGCAGACGCTGGGTAAGACAGCAGAAGCGTACATGCTCGCTAACATTATTGAGGTGATCGAACAGAATGAAGTGCTAGAGTTTCCGGTTGGACGTATGGAAGCATTCCTGTCAAATAAGTCCTTGCCACTTGTCGAAGAGTTGAAGGTTCATTTGATCAGTCGATGGACGCATCGTTACCTTGATGAGCGGGTGTCAAAGTACCAGTTGTTGCTGTCTTTCATCCTGTGGGATAAGGTGAACATGTATCGAGTGTGTAAGATGTTGGGTGAGGACCCGCTGTTTGCCAGCAGTGACTGGTGCATGTACAGCATACTGCAGACATTACATGATAGTGTGCATGTACTTCCTGAAGGCTACACAGACACGTTGCACCATCTCAAGGAGAAGCTCATGCAGCAGCCGGCCATGGAACCCAACCGCCTTGTACATCTCGCTGTCTCCGCGACCATTGGGGAGCGTGAAGACTACGTACTGCAAAACACGGAGGAAGAGAAAGTTAACACGGATGTAATGTCCAGTGAAAAGACATTGCCGTCACTTGCGGGAAACGCAGCATGTAACAATAACACGCCGGCATGTGGTCCGACAGAAACAAAGATGGAGAATGATTCGGAGGAAGCCATGAATGGGGACTACGAGGCAATGGATGAGGATTCTGACACTGATGATTACGATGCTGAATATGAAGCATTTGTTGTTAGGAATTTACAAATAGATCAGTCTGTGAAAGATGAAGATGACAAATCGGACAAGGCGACAACACCAAGGGAGGCTGAAGCAAAAAGTGATCAAGACGAGGAATTCCAGAAGGACTCGATGCAGACCCTCAGGGAAAAATATGATGGGCGTGCCAAGCACAAAAGAAAAGGCATCCCGGTGAAAGTGCGCATTCCGAAATCAAAAATCAAGACGGAAATGCGTGTGCGAAAAAAACGAGGTCGCCCGCCGAGGCTGTCTTGTAAGAAGCCAATTAAGACAGAGCCCACTAAGCTGTCAGAGCCCTCATCAGAGGCCTCTGCCAAAGTCGAAAACCCGCAGACGGATGACGCTGAGAGGGAAAACACAAACTGTGATGATGATGATGATGTAGATGATAAAGATGAACAGTTCGAAGACGAAAATGACCATGATTACTCGCCGAGCGATGGAGATGCACCAGACGGTGAATCGAAAGAAAAGAAACGTGGGCGCAAGAAAAAACTACACGAGAAGTTCAGCTGCCCAAAATGTTTCTACGTCACAATGAGCAGTGCGAAGCTCGATCACCACTTGGAGCATGCACACCGCGACGACACAACATATGCGTGCAGTGTGTGCACCTTCAAGAGCTTGTGGAACCGTGAGTACTACCTCCACATGAAGGAACATTTCCCCGGTCCGCCGTTCGAATGTGACAATGAGGATTGCGACTACAGCGCAGACCGGATACAACCGCTGCTATATCACCGCATGGTGCATACGAATGAGAGGCCGTACGAGTGCACAGTGTGTAACATGAGGTTTCGCACGAAGAATAACCTCACAACACATCTACGATGTCACACTGGTAGGTACAGTTTATATCAATTTCTACAGCTGTAATAATATATGTCAGATTATTTAGGAAAAGTTCTGTCGTCTGATTTGCACTTAGATGTACTCGCTGTATCAAAATCTGTATTCAGTATTACATTTTTCCACAAAATTTAATGACAAATACAGTGCTTCAGCTTAGTTTGTATGTATTATGTTGTTTTTGTATATACATGATTTTATTTGTATGTTCAGGTGCACTGTAATAAAATTGAAAAATGTGTCAGATGTGTTATTTAAATGTATATATATATGTATATATATATTATATATGGATGACATTCTTTTACATTTTCTTTCTGAATTGATGACATTAATTTGGTAGTAGTCATCATCTTAAAGATAATATTAGATGATGTGATGTATTAATTTTTTTGGCCAACTAATATAGTCTTTATATTATAATAAATTTTGTAGGATGTTTGAGTAAAGTTATGATTTTATAAATTAATCCATTGTTATAAACTGTGTGTGCTGTGAAAGCTTACTTTTGACGATGATTGAACACTCGCAGGTAAAGCTGTTCAGCTAACTACTAGTAACCGGTGTTGAATTTCTGACGTTAAGAATTATGTACTTTCATCTGTTGACCAGGTGAGAAGCCATTCAAATGTATCATTTGTGAGCGCTGCTTTGCAACGAAGGGAACACTGGAGCAGCACAGCGTCACCCACAGCGACCATCGGCCTTATCTGTGCGACACTTGCGGCTTCAACACCAAATATCAGTCACACTTGATTGCACACAAACGCATACACACAGGTTCGTTTCACCAGCGGTAGTCACAGTTTGTTGTGCAGTGAGTTTTTATTTGTAAGATGATATGTTGTAGGAATTTATACTTCCAATTCTTTTATTTGTGGGATACAATGAAATAAACATCCTAAGAGCTTGGCCTATTTCCCTATCTGAAAGTTTATTGCTAAACATACATTCATACATACATTTTTTTAGTTTTTATTATTTTCATACAATGTTGTATTTATGTATAATTTACATTGTATATCAGTGTCAATAATTTATGTTTTGCTGTTGTGACAAATATGTTTTACAAGCAGGGGTGTCATTCTGGTTTTGAAGCTGTCAGGTCAACAAATTTGCATCAAAAGCAAATAAAGTGCTGTCTTTCAATATTATTTTAAGATAACTATATTCGTGATTCGCAATAGAATTTATAAAAAAAACCTGAACAAAATTGGTTGAAACTTTGTTTGATTTTCTGACGCTAGGTGACGTTTTCCACTGCCAATACCTGAACTGCAAATACATTACACCAAAGCGTAGCCAGCTGGCGTGTCACATGCGCTCTCACATGAGCATCCGCAGTCACATCTGCAGCATGTGCGGCCGTGCCTTCGTTGAGAAGAGTCACCTGGTGAGACACGAGCGCATCCACCTGGACGACAAGCCATTCAAGTGCGGGGAGTGTGAGTATAGCAGCACACGGCGGGACAAGCTGAAGGAGCACGCCCTCAAGTACCACAGTCCTGAGTCAACGGTGAAGGTTCCCTTCAAGCCACGTAAGCCGCGTCGTCAGAGCTTCAGCCCAAACGCCTTCCCCGGCCTCTCCCAGGAGCAGGCAGAGGCTCAGATACAGCAGGGTCACATCTTGATCCAGCCGACCACTCCAGACCAGAGCAACGTCTCCCGGAGTCCAGCGCAGTACTCACACTACACACTCAACAACCTGTCGGGGGCGTCGCAGTACGTCCAGAGTGGGGCAAACAGGACTGCCGCGCCCCCAAACTACAGCTACCTGCTGAACACAACATGTGGTAGCACCGGTACCACCAACATGGCCATCGAGCCAAGCATTGCGAGTTATGAAAATTCAAATATCACTAACTCGTCATCGACCGTTGTTTCGAGTCCGATGACAATGATGCCGCACCAGATTCCACCCCAACACATGCTGCCTCCCAGCAGGGGATGCATGGACGCCATATCGAATGTGGCGGCTGCAGCGGCCGCAGCGTGTGTGTCAATGGGCGGGGTCGACAGTCGCGGGCTCGAATTAATGATGGATCCCCACAGCCTGCCGACGATGGTCCCGCACATGTTGCCGTCGACGATGATGTCGCAGCATCACCACCAGAGGCCGCCACCGGATATGAATGCGCAGCAGCGGGGCATGCCTGCTGTGGGGTACTCCGCCCCCCAGCCGTCACCCCACCCCTCCACCCCACAACCCCCGTCTGTAAACCCCCAACAACTGAGTTCTCCTCCCCCCTCACAACAACCAGCATCACAACAAACACCGCAACAACAACAACAGCAACAGCAGGACTTCACTGTTCTACACGCCTACATGGGCATGTACATGTAGACAATACACAAAACGTGTCGACTTCACCGCTGCAGTTGACAGGTTTCAAATGAGCCTGGGCGTTGTAGGTAGAGGTGTACTTTCTCTTGGTGTTTCTCGAACTGCGTTGGACGAGAAGGAAACTCTCCCCAGAGTCGACGGTTATTTAACCAGAGCTTTGCACACTCGGTTTGTTCATTCCTCTGTTCGCAGTCCACACCATTTACCAAAACATGCATGTTTATCTCGGTGTGCATATTACGTCGGTAGATTTACTATACGGTCAGTTATGATGTGCTTATTACTCGCATGTTTGTTTTCTCTGCATGTACCATGATGCTGCTATGTTTTATGTATACTACGTGCACCAAATCATCTCTTGCTATCGGTTTTATACAGGGAACATTTAGGAATGTGCGGTGGTGGTACAGTCATTTGCCAAACATTTATTTCTTGATTTTTTGCGGCTATAAAGTCAGCATTTTGTTCATCTGCCAGTCGTCACAGTCAGATCATTGTTAGAAATGGACTGATCAGTCTGTCCAATTCAAATTTCCTGCATCAGGTAGTTTGGAAATTCAGCAGTTAGCCGATTGTAGAAATGTGTGCATATTTATACATGCTTACTATATGTAGGTTCTGAGATATCAAGACAGTTTATAAAATGCTGTGTCTGTCTAGCATACGATGCAGCAGTTGAAGTGAAAAGCTATTTATTTTTAATAGATTTCCATGTGCTTTGTATAGAACTCGCCAGTTAACATGCGGTATCTTTACCGAGACAAATTGGACCACGTTTATGATGGTGGATATAGATGGGGGTATTGAAGCCTTGGTTATTGTGAACTCGCATAAACTGACCAGTAAGTTGTTCAATAACTTACTCAAGTAGTCAGTCTATCTGCATAGAGAAGACCTCCGCAAACTAAAAGCTGGTCATTTATATGTACGTTCTAACTAATTTCTGAATGGTGCCAGTTTGCATTTCGAAAATGGTTTGATCTACGTACGTTGAGGCAACAAATTTGTAAATATACTGTACTTGCAGGAACACCAAATCTTGTGTATTGTAATTGTATGTTATATTAGTGTCTTATTGATCCTTTTCTACTGTATGTTAAGTTAATGTCTTGTATAGCTGATGGTGCATCACTTGGAGGGGAATCTTCAGACTTGTTGCACCCTGCTCATACCTAGTGCTATAGTAGGCTTATTCTGCCTACTCAGTTTCTTTCAAAGAACTGCAAAGAACACACTTTTTCATGTATGTATTATGATGCTTTGGCGAAACATGAAAGCTGAAATAGTTGTTTGGTTGACCTGAACAGTAGAGCCTATATTTTGTATCCAGACATGTATGTTAATTTAAGTACACATTAGATAACAATTATACTGAATAAACAGTCATCAAACTATTGATCTCACTTGTGAATTGTTTAATTGCAGGTACCTACTACCTAGCACTGTCTGCAAGACGCTAGTAAATGACAATGTTGCTGATTGATTGATTCTCAATATATTTACCTATTTTAGTTTTAAATATAAAACTATTGAATAATTCAAAACAAAATTCCTTAAACTTATTGCATGCAAGCAATAGTGGCATTGCAGTTGGGATCATTTCTCGGTTAATTGGTTTCTCGCTAAATTGACCATAATGCCACTGCGGCGCCCTCTGGGGATATCTCGCCATTCAATTAGTCCACGAATAATAAGTAACTCTCATCATGGTTTTTAGTCCTTTGGGCCGAAGGTCCAACGGACTTATGCCATCACTCCGCGTTCGCCGTCCGTCTTGGCTGCCATATATCTCGGAAACTCTTCAGCAACTTTTTCTCTAATTTTGCTTAGACGTATCAAGAAATCTGAGTCATTCTAAGGGGGCCCCCAAAACTGGTAAATTTTGTCTTTGTCAAAAACTCATGTTGGAGTTGTATATGATTAGTGTAAAAACAATGTCCTCCTGATGGCTTCAAAAACAATCGACACCAAAACAAGTTTGATTTCTGGTTTAATATACACAAACTAGTGTCAATGTTAGCATCTAATCACACATTAAACAAGCAAACTCAATGTACATAGCTGGGCAACATTTATAGCTTAACATATTTTACTTTAAACAAATACTTTACTAAAATAAATAAATAGTTTTACAAATAAAAAAGCATAGACATGTCTGCGCTGGCTTTGAACAACATATCTGTGTTTGCATCATCATAGTTGCTACCTTGTTTGTCTTCTCACAAGTGTCTTGCTCCTTGCAGACTGCCACCTAGGAACCACAGACTAAAGTGATCCCATATCATGAGATCCATCTTTACTATGGCCATGGGTTAACGGAAAACAATCCCGTCACTTGTTAACAACAAACCAGTGCTTCTATTAGCCATTCTCCAAGTCAATAATATCAGTCACACCATACTGACTCTTAACTCATGAGTGAACACATTAGTTCGCAAAATGTTAGAAAGTGTATTGCACTGATACCGGATTTCAGTTTTTCTGCATAAGGCATGGTGAAAAAGTTGTTATTTGGGAACATTGTGTTGCGAGGGAGAATTTGATGTGTTTCCAAATCACGAGGGAGTATTCAGTGACAGATACACAAGGGAACATTCAGTAAATGATGTACGAGGGAGTCTTCAGTGACTGATGACCTGGTCCCAGTCTATCTGCGTGGAGAAGACCTCCATGTCGAGCCAGCGTTCGTAGTTCTGTTTGAACTCATCACTCAGTTCCACTTCCTGCCCGAGCACGCTCTGTGGACAGTTGTCGACGGGCGTGAACTCGGGGTCAATGGGGTCGGTGCCATAGCGACGATTGTTGAAGCGGTCAGCGCTGGCCCTCAGAGCACACTCTTCCGCCTGGAAGTCCCACGGTCGCGCATCCATGTCTGTGGGAACCGACAAGAGAACACTAAGTGACAAGCTACACACCATTTGTCAAGGACCAAGACTATATCGGATGCCCTATACCATAGGATCTACCCTACATCAGAAGCAGTGCCTAAGATCCACAAAGACAACGTACCAGTAAGACCTAGCATTTTAAGTATAGGCAGTATAACATAAAAGGCAGCAAAGTACTTAGCCACCATTCTGAACCCACTGGTTAGAAAAACTGAACATTTAGTGAAAAACAGCACACACTATGGAAGGAAAATGGTTTCATTTGATGTGACAGCCCTGTTCACTAGTATCCCAGTGAAAGAGGCAGTATCAGTGATCAAGGACCGACTACACCAGGACACAACACCGAAAGACGTGAATTATCAGTAGACCAGATCACCACTGTTAGAAATCTGTCTAAACACCACATATTTAAGTTATAATGTGGTGTTCTACAAGCAGAAGAAGGGAGCAGCCATGGGTTTACCGGTGTCCCCAATAGTGGTGAACATTTTAAAGAAAGAGCCATCAGGGAAGCACCTCACTCTCCAGACATCTGGTTGGAATATGTGGATGACACATTCACAGTGCTCCAAGGGAGTGAAGTAAAACAGTTCACACACCATCTGAATTCAATTGACGATAATATCAAGTTCACAGTAAAACCAGAACATGACAACACACTAGCCTTTCTAGACACATGTATATGTCTGAAGGACGCTGGATCAACCAAGGTCAAGGTATATCGGAAGGCAGCACACACAGACCAGTATTTGAACTGGGATTCAAACCACCCATTAGAACAGAAACGATCAGTGGTGAGGACACTCTTCCAAAGGGCAGAAAGTTTGGTAACTGAAGAGGAGGACAAGACCAAAGAGGAAAGTCCTAAAAATGAACAGTTACAAACCTTGGATGTTTAACACCAAACAACCAAGGAGAAATAAGGAGAATGTCAACACCAAAGAAACCAACAGAAGACAACATTCCATAGGTCTACCCTATATCAGTAAGCTGTCTGAACAATTGGCAAGGATTTTCAAGTCCTATGACATACCTGTGTACCACAAGCCGGTCAACACCCTGAGGTCCCTGCTGGTACATCCAAAAGACAAAACAGACAAGACAGTAAAGTGTGGGGTGGTGTATGACATACAAGGCCCAGAATGCGACCAACACTATATAGGAGAAACAACGAGGGCACTGAGCACACGATTTAAAGAACATCTATCGTGTTGCCAACCCCTATCAGCAAGTTGAACACAGGACACCAGTGTTCAATGAAAGATATAAAAATCTTAGACCTCGAGGAGAACTGGCAGAGGAGAAAGATCAAGGAGGCGATTAACATCTACCGGAGGAAGCCATCACTGAACAGAGACGTCGGCCAGGAGCTCCTGCCAATCATGCTCAGTTTGCTGAAGAAGGCAGTGAGATACAGTCAAAATTATACAGAGAAAAAACAAAAAAGTTTCTTGAGAGGTAAATATACCCAACAACTACAAAACTTCTACAACAAATAAGACAGTCACCGTTGCCATATGCCCAATCGTCAGTGAGTCGATGCCGCACTTTCTGGTAGATGGCGCTCATTGTCTTCATGTTGCTCTTGCGCCACTGTCGACCGAGATACTTGGTCTGCATCTTGAGCAGCTTGAGAATGTACAGCTGCATCATTGCGTTCTTTACCTTCAGCGCCCTCTTGAGGATCGGGGCAGACTTAAACACGACCAACATCTGGAAGCAATACCATTACAGTGTATTGGATTGCAAAACGATACATGTTACATTACTGTTACAAGTTATGCTAATCTGAATATGATGTTATTTACAACAAAAGGTCTGCATAGTTTGATTATGAACAAATGATTGGTAATTACTAACAATTACATAAAATTATTACCATGTTGTGGGAATGGCTTACCATGGTGTGTGACTTACAATGGTATGGGAGTTACTTACCATGCTGCAGAAGTGACTTACCATGGTGCAGGAATTATTTACCATGGTGTCACAGTTACTTACCATGGTGCAGTGTGATTCACCATGGTGTGGGAGTGACTTACCATGGTGCAGGAATGACTTATCATGGTGTGAAAGTGGCTTACCATGGTGCATTGTGACTTATCATGGTGCAGGAATTATTTACCATGGTGTCACAGTGACTTACCATGGTGCAGTGTGATTCACCATGGTGTGGGAGTGACTTACCATGGTGCATGAGTGACTTACCATGGTGCAGGAATGACTTATCATGGTGTGAAAGTGGCTTACCATGGTGCAGTGTGACTTATCATGGTGCAGGAGTGACTTACCATGGTGTGGGAGTGACTTACATGGTGTGGAAGTGACTTACCATGGTGCGGGAGTGCTTCCACTTGGTAAGTTTGTTGAGTATGCGCAGTAGATTGATACAGGAAAAGAGGTTGCGCCAACAGTACAGCTGGTTCTCACCTGACTCCTGGTGACATAAGACACATGGTCACACTCCGACACAATGACACCAACACAATGACACTGACACTAATGATTACATGAATGTAGTTCAAACACTTAAGGGCAGGTAGACTGTCAAAGTGGTATTGAGTGTGATGGGAGTAGAGCAGAAGACAGAACATGTCACCACCAGTGGCAGTGCCCCACTCACACAGCTGGTGATGACACAAACACTTAAGGACAGGTAGACTGTTGTATTGAGTGTGATGGGAGTAGAGCAGGAGAAGACAGAACATGTCACCACCAGTGGCAATGACAGTCTCACACAGCTGGTGATGACACAAACACTTAAGGACAGGTAGACTGTTGTATTGAGTGTGATGGGAGTAGAGCAGGAGAAGACAGAACATGTCACCACCAGTGGCGGTGACCCACTCACACAGCTGGTGATGACACAAACACTTAAGGACAGGTAGACTGTTGTATTGAGTGTGATGGGAGTAGAGCAGGAGAAGACAGAACATGTCACCACCAGTGGCAATGACAGTCTCACACAGCTGGTGATGACACTAACACTTAAGGACAGGCAGACTGTTGTATTGAGTGTGATGGGAGTAGAGCAGGAGAAGACAAAACATGTCACCACCAGTGGCAATGACAGTCTCACACAGCTGGTGATGACACAAACACTTAAGGACAGGTAGACTGTTGTATTGAGTGTGATGGGAGTAGAGCAGGAGAAGACAGAACTTGTCACCACCAGTGGCAGTGACCCACTAACACAGCTGGTGATGACACAAACACTTAAGGACAGGTAGACTGTTGTATTGAGTGTGATGGGAGTAGAGCAGGAGAAGACAGAACTTGTCACCACCAGTGGCAGTGACCCACTAACACAGCTGGTGATGACACAAACACTCAAGGACAGGTAGACTGTTGTATTGAGTGTGATGGGAGTAGAGCAGGAGAAGACAGAACATGTCACCACCAGTGGCAGTGACCCACTAACACAGCTGGTGATGACACAAACACTTAAGGACAGGTAGACTGTTGTATTGAGTGTGATGGGAGTAGAGCAGGAGAAGACAGAACATGTCACCACCAGTGGCAGTGACCCACTAACACAGCTGGTGATGACACAAACACTTAAGGACAGGTAGACTGTTGTATTGAGTGTGATGGGAGTAGAGCAGGAGAAGACAGAACATGTCACCACCAGTGGCAGTGCTCCACTAACACAGCTGGTGATAACAAAAACACTTAAGGACAGGTAGACTGTTGTATTGAGTGTGATGGGAGTAGAGCAGGAGAAGACAGAACATGTCACCACCAGTGGCAGTGCTCCACTAACAACAGCTGGTGATAACAAAAACACTCAAGGACAGGTAGACTGTTGTATTGAGTGTGATGGGAGTAGAGCAGGAGAAGACAGAACATGTCACCACCAGTGGCAGTGCTCCACTAACACAGCTGGTGATAACAAAAACACTGAAGGACAGGTAGACTGTTGTATTGAGTGTGATGGGAGTAGAGCAGGAGAAGACAGAACATGTCACCACCAGTGGCAGTGCTCCACTAACACAGCTGGTGATAACAAAAACACTCAAGGACAGGTAGACTGTTGTATTGAGTGTGATGGGAGTAGAGCAGAAGACAGAACATGTCACCACCAGTGGCAGTGCTCCACTAACACAGCTGGTGATAACAAAAACACTTAAGGACAGGTAGACTGTTGTATTGAGTGTGATGGGAGTAGAGCAGTAGAAGACAGAACATGTCACCACCAGTGGCAATGACAGTCTCACACAGCTGGTGATGACACAAACACTTAAGGACAGGTAGACTGTTGTATTGAGTGTGATGGGAGTAGAGCAGGAGAAGACAGAACATGTCACCACCAGTGGCAATGACAGTCTCACACAGCTGGTGATGACACAAACACTTAAGGACAGGTAGACTGTTGTATTGAGTGTGATGGGAGTAGAGCAGGAGAAGACAGAACATGTCACCACCAGTGGCAGTGACCCACTCACACAGCTGGTGATGACACAAACACTTAAGGACAGGTAGACTGTTGTATTGAGTGTGATGGGAGTAGAGCTGGAGAAGACAGAACATGTCACCACCAGTGGCAATGACCCACTCACACAGCTGGTGATGACACAAACACTTAAGGACAGGTAGACTGTTGTATTGAGTGTGATGGGAGTAGAGCAGGAGAAGACAGAACATGTCACCACCAGTGGCAGTGACCCACTCACACAGCTGGTGATGACACAAACACTTAAGGACAGGTAGACTGTTGTATTGAGTGTGATGGGAGTAGAGCTGGAGAAGACAGAACATGTCACCACCAGTGGCAATGACCCACTCACACAGCTGGTGATGACACAAACACTTAAGGACAGGTAGACTGTTGTATTGAGTGTGATGGGAGTAGAGCAGGAGAAGACAGAACATGTCACCACCAGTGGCAGTGACCCACTCACACAGCTGGTGATGACACTAACACTTAAGGACAGGTAGACTGTTGTATTAAGTGTGATGGGAGTAGAGCAGGAGAAGACAGAACATGTCACCACCAGTGGCAGTGCCCCACTCACACAGCTGGTGAGGACACAAACAGTTTGAAAAGAAAACTGTTTTCTACGTCATAATAATGAGGTAATAGAAATATACTTTAGGGAAGGACTTTGGATTATTAAAGTAGTGTTATGTGAGGCTGAGCCTGAGGGAAGAGTTTGTGGCTTACTTCTCATTTGAAACACCCAGTAGAACACACAGCGCTTGTACGAAGTCGACCGTGAAATGTTGTTTAGTTACTTGCATGTCAATTGTCGTGTAATTGTAAAGAAAAGACACAACAATTTGTTATACCTTTACGTTATCGTACAAATATAACTGTACTTCCCGCTGTCTATTGGCACATCTCGGTGAACTATGTACTGTTAATGTATAACAATTATTATGTTCTGCAGTACAATTTTTAATTGTACAACAGTTGATGTACAATCACACCAATAAGTTGCTTGTTGTACAACAGTTGATGTACAATCACACCAATAAGTTGCTTGTTGTACAACAGTAGATGTACAATCACACCAATAAGTTGTTTATTGTACAACAGTTGATGTACAATCACACCAATAAGTTTATGTACAATCACACCAATAAGTTGCTTGTAGAATGCTTATTAAGCTCAAAACAAAGCAACGCAGAATTACAAAAACAACTGTTAAAACAACCATTGAACCATACATTAATAAGAAGCATACTAGGTATTTTAATGAAATCATAAGAATGTGATCATTAAAATCAAAATGTTAAGCAGCAAAGCCTGAATGAAACCAGTGATCTGTAGCAAAACCATGAAACCACAAGTAATCCTGCGGACTGGACTCTTCTTTCCTAGGGCAGACTCATGTCCTTTTCCCACAGCTCCATGGATTGATTTCAGGCAACTGGCAAGCAGTCTCGGGGTTATATACTGACTCCATGCAGCTGAATTTACATTTAGTTACAGCAGTTACGTTTAGTATTTTTTTAAATAACAATGTTTTCCACATTTCTATATTTTCTAGCAGCATATCTTACCCCAATGTAATATTAGAGAAAAAGGTACTTTTGTATCAAATTGAAGTTCAATAAAAAGTAAATTTTACATACACAGCATGTTACTTAATAACATATCTTTTGCAATACTGAAAAAGTTATATTTTAAAATCACTTGTATTTAATATAAAATTTATTATTTTACACGAGCAGAACTTAACTACAAACAATAGGTATTATGAGGTTGAAGTTTTTAGATTCGTGAACACCATGAGCTCCATTATGAACATAAATTTATATATCAATAGTATATTCTCCTTTGAGGATAACCAAGTTGGAACAGCACAGGGGTTGGTGCAAACAAAATCTGGTAACGTCCTGAGCATATTCCACGAAGGAACCGGCAACATGGTACATACGTCGGTAAATAAACTAAAAAATACAAGCATTTGTTGACAGCAGTAATGTCCCATCTATGACACAGTGATCTGGGGACACAAAGTGTCGCATGACACTTGTGAGACAACCAGTGGCAACCAAGGACACTGTGGGGGTTAGAAGATCTGGGGGCACACAGTGTCATATGACACTTGTGAGACAACCAGTGGCAACCAAGGACAATGTGGGGGTTAGAAGCAACAAGAATGAGGAGCGATATGGAGAATACACGATGACATACTAACCAGGGTGACACATTGTTCCTGCAAGGAGAAACAACAGACATGCAGTCGACACAGTTAGAACGACCAACAAGGGTACTACTTGATAGTGAATGGCCTTCTGGTCATTGCCTTTCCATTATCTTGGCCCTGTGGCATTGATAGGTTTCTCCTTGCTACAGTAAATAAAACATGTTCTTTTTAAACTAAAGGCCCATGGCATAAATGAGTAATACTAGACAGGGAAACTTCCAATTGGAAATATGTTGAGTGGTGTACCACAAGGATAATTATTGGGACTTTATTATTCCTAATAAATAGCAATAATACTTGTCCATTTGCCAACGTCATTTTTGTTAACTTGATGAAGTCTACAATTCATTGCTACAGTAAATAAACTATTGTTGGAGCATACAGCATCTTATTCTTGTACCAGTTTGACTGGATACTGACAAGTCAAAATAACAATCTTTGGTTTGACTTTAGCAGAGGTATAACGATATGCATGAATCGGTTAGAAAAAATGGTATCTTGGGAACAAAAATAAACGGGGAACAAGCGAACTACCCACAATCTACCCATAAGAGGATACACAAATAAATATTTATATATACAAATGATAGACGTGTGCTAGATTAAGTAAACAACAGGGAAGAATTAGTCTAGCACAAAACACACCATTCATTCTACGACAGACGTGAATGTGAGGGAACTTCAAACGTGGGAGGGAAGACTGTCTTACATTGGATACAATAAACAGGAATGAGAAACTAACCAGACTCTCTGCGGTCAGCTCTGCTTGTTCCCCGACCACGCATCTTGGGAAGTCAATGAGGGAGATACTGCAACACACAGGAAGGTATCACCATCAAATCAAATGGTGAGAAAAAGGAGTTTTGTTAAAATTTATGCAAGTATCGTAACAACAATTAATGCATGAAGACTATTCGTACATAAATGCCCACCACTGTGTGTAATCAGGTACTCATTCACGCAGCTGAGTGAAATGAAGCAATGTAGAGTGAACGAACTTGCCCAAGGTTTGACACTGCAGCACAGGATTTGAACCCTGGTTCTCTCGGTTGAGAGTCCGAATCTCTAGCCACTGCACTACTGCGCTCCACAAATTCTAAATTACGCTTTCCAAATTTGATCGATCTAAACTATGAGAGCAATGGCAGACTATTAGTGAGGTTCACATCAAATAGATACAGTTTGTACTATCTGGTATACAATCGTATCTCTACAAAAGAAACAAAGGGAGCAGCTTATTTTTCTATCAAAGTTTTAGATTCATTACCAAAACCGTGAGAAATAAGATGGACACTTGGAGAGGAATGTAGGACTTACTTGTTCTTGGCTGTGACGTAGGAGCCGATGTTCTGGTTGAAGAACTTGAGAACCAGCGGGATACAGTTGGCAAACACCAAGTGCTGACTCATGTACTCAAACTGCAGACAAACACAGCATGTAAGACTCTCAGTAACATATCCACAATAACATTTTAACTTGTCACTTATTTTGTCATCTTGTAAAGATGGCTTCATCAGTACTAATGACATTTTGGTTGAATCATGTCATTGTACACGTGAAAAAGTTCCTAATTCCTCTCTTTGTTGATTGCTTCTCTAGCTTTTCTTTTCCTTATCCAAATACAAGCTTTCTCACATCTTTGATGATTTAATTCTACCCGGATGTCATTTGTACTGATGAAATCACCTTTATGACAAAATAACTGAAAGGTACAGATTTAATTTTATGAGCCACCATAATGGGCTCGCCAGCATGCCTACAATATTCCATAAATGCTAAACCGACAGACATCTGCTGGACGTACAGAACAACACAGACCCACACTCTTTTACAATACAGATGATTGGAATTTTACGTTATGTTTTTAATTTATCTTAATTAAATTTATTACTCGTCTTACTATTATATTAATAATTTCACTAATATGTTTACAATACTTTCACCAGCTTTGTATGTGCATTATAAATATCAAGGACATGAAATAGTTTGTTAAACAAATACAACACATCTTTTGTGCACCTGTGATTTGAAAAAAACCAAAGCATGATGCTATAAGATATATTTTTTATTTAACTCTCAGATCAGCACCGAATGAACAACCGATTTTGGACCCTAAAACAAAGCGATGCCGACAGACGCACCTGGTAAATGTGGTTGAGTTTGAAGTGTTTCAGCATGAGCAGAAGCATCGCTGTTATCGCCTTCACAATGACCTCCTTGTGTCGGTTCACATCAATGCCCAGCTTCATAGACTGAAGCACCGTCGTCCTGTCACACAAATACAAACACATCAGAGACATCGGTGTCTATTGGCCATCAAACAGATCTTGGCTCTTACAGACTTCATTTACACCTCATGATGCTTCAATGAAATGACTCCCCACAGCATCCGTACCAATTCCACAAGATATCTTATCAAGTGGCTGTAAGTCAAAAAGTATAAGAAGCAATATGACAAATACACGCAGGGCAAAATAGACTTCACTTTAAAATGACACTGCGTGCAAATTTAAAGACACATGTACGAGTCTTCAAAATGCAGCTATTCCAGAGGATGGTTAAAGGAGGCTGAGGATCATCACAGACTGACCGGTGGTGGAGGGTTGTTGTCTAGAGGATTGATATCTTCATAGATTGCACTGACAAGCATGTTATGCGTGATGTCATGAACAGGGATGCATAACAGTCATCACCAGTTGAAAGGAAGGCTGAGGATTCACGATTTAAATGTTAACATTTTCTGGGAGGTGGCTGTAGTTTCAGATAATTTTAGGGCAAGACAAGTTATGTCAGATTTTGGATGCTACAGAGAAAAACCCCTGCCCCAGTTGAGCAGTTGCGAGGTTATCTCAGCTTCCTCTAGATATTTGAAAGACACAGGAAACTAGTCACATTCAGTGGCTGTTGCACTGAAAGAACACAATATGTAAGATATCTGGTGTTCATTGTGGCTGGTAGCTGGAGCACGATCCTATGAAACTCAGTTGATATTGAAATCTGTCACGTTTGGGTTCTTATACCATTTCATTTATAGAAGAACATGCACCAGACAATAAGTTCATCTCTTAGAAAGAATGAGTAAAGCATTCAGTTTTGGCATAGTTTGAACAAACTTGGTATCATCACGATCATGCATGAAGAATTGATCTTACGGCATCTCCTCTGGTAAGACGTCAGCAAGTATGTTAATAGAGTCGGTCTTGGCCTTGGACGTAGGTGCAGCGGCCAGGAGAATCTTCAGCAGGGCAATCTACATCGCACAAATACCACTTGTTTAGTAGCAACTGGATTCAAACAATTGTGGATTTCCTGCTAGAATTTATCATTTAGTGAAAACAAACATGGAAGATGGTTCTCTCTCGCCTCGTCACCAAAACAAAAAGGATTATACCTTCATACACCAGGGTCCTTCCATCATTGACTCTGCCAGTCAGTAACTATACATTTAAACCCATGTTCATCACAAGTGTAACCTTTTTACTGTCCATGACTACTTTTTCAGGGTGCAAAAATCCTTAGAAGACGGTACCATTTCATAATCACTGGCATGTTGTTGGTGAAATGAGTGGTCCCAGAGAACGTACCAAGTACTGAGGGAGGTTGGGCAATGTGCTGCGGTACACCATCTCCGCCGGCGTCTCATCTACAGACTTCTCAGCCTGCAACAAAACATGACACTGAAATCTAGAGCAACAATTGGTGGATGGTTAGTCAAACTTCAGTAACCTACAAAACTCTTTTTTACACAATAGCTTTAAAACACCACGCAAATGTCAATTATACTGTTTGTGTGATACCAAAATCACGGCTTATTTTAGTGTAAACTAAAATCAACTAGCATTCAGTAGAGTTCTTACATATTACTCATAGAGAACCGAAGTGATGACGTCACGCCACTTAGCAACCGGCCCAGCTGGTTCCAACAAATGTCTCCCGTCGTATCTGTTAGCATGGTGTTGTGTTTTGTTCTACACTAATCAATCTTCTGAAAGTCATACGTGTAGCTCTTTATGGTTCCCATAAGTTGAAAGTGAGAAGCAAACATGGGTGAAACAAATTTGGTATTTTTAATATTCTGGAACGAGAAAATTATTTTGTAACGCAAGCTATTTTATTGCATTGACAATATCGGTCGCGGTGCAACTCAGTGTTTTGTTGTACATCAAGCTATTTTCACCGCAAAATGCGAAAGGAGAACCTGTCAATACTATTTAATTTATGTACGAAATTGCCAATACCTTGGAGAACGGGTTCTTTGTGATCTCCTCCTCCCTCTTGATCTGAACCTCTGCCAGGGAGATGTAGAGATGCTGTAAGCAAGGGGAATCAATCAGAATCAATAATGAGAATATTTTTTTAATGGGCCAAGAGGCCCTGAAGTCCTTTGAACTATATTATGAGTTTGTAATTATTAATGAAATGTTTTTAAATGAATCATAGTTACAGATCGTTAAGGGTTATGATGGAAATAAAATGTTGACATGTTTAGTGGAGACTATATGCATGCCAGTGAAGATACACCTGGAAACAAAAAAATTTGAGTAGACCGTTTCGTGAAGATTGTATATACATTAGTTAATGTGTTACTGTAGAATTTTGTCCCAAAGTGCACACATTTTCTGTTCTCATTTTGCCCCTACCACCCTCCCCCAGAATGGAAAGAAGAAAGAGATGAACATGATCAAACTTTATTTGTTCACAAGGTACATATATAAATAGCATGCATTTTGACTTTAAAACAGTAGCAATTAATGACATAATACAGATTGAATTGGAGTGAAGTAATAGCTGCAACAAGTATAGTAAAACATCCGAATAAAAAATATTCCTTACAATTTTGGTTAAATATGCTTTAACCTATTCGAGTATACCTAAGTTATTTTATTTTATATATTATTTTATACCTAAGTTATCTTATTTTAATCCTAGGTCATATCTTTATATTGCATTGATAATTATGTCTATTGCTGTTTTAAGGTTTCTCAGGTTCAGCCAGTGCAGTAGGGATTTTCATTACACGTTATAGTTACAGCCCACATGGAGGCATTCTGTTTGACACTGGGACAATGGCATGCAGTGAGCCGAAGCTAGTCCAATACACAGGCTTGCAGCATAATCTCTGACACCCAGGCAGCTCCACTCAGCCACCCCAGTGATCAGAGATATGGCAAAGTCCATTATCCAATAGGGGGGGGGGTCACATGTTCGGTGACCTGTGGCAAAATACCCCCACATTTGGGATTATTATAATTTTAGATTTAGTGTTTTTGACAGCAGATAGCGTGGTATTCAGAAAGGCACTTTTTAGTTAATCATGTTGGCTTAGTTAATCATGTTGGCTTTAAAATTAACTACACATAACAAGCTCTGCTGTGATTACATGTCATTCCTTTCAATTGTTCTAGGAATACCACTGCTGGTATATTGAAAATGCTCCGGTTTGGGGTGGATAGAGCTGTTGCGGACAGTGTTTGTCTACATTAATCAGATTCACTCTATATAATGTTCTGGTTCTATCTACTGAGAGATTGTGTCTGCTGTGATTTGTTTATTTGATTTGTAGAATGCCTCGAGCTCCACGTGGACGTGGTCGACCGGCGCGTCGGGCTTCTCTGACTCGGCAGACACGTTCGCGGACGGCTGCCGCAGCTGTCTCATTGGCCGCCCCGCCACCGCCTGTTTCAAGGGGCACGCCGCCACCACCCGTCTTGCTCGCCTACCCGCCACCACCCGTCGCGTTGGGCACGCCTCCGTCGCAGTGTTCGGTCCATGAGAACTTTGAGGACGCTGCCGATCTGCAGGCAGTGGTCAATAGCACACTTGGGCCAGTCGGACCACAATCTGCGTGGGAGCGGGACATGGAACGGCGGGTGACAGCATCAGAAAAAATGCTTCATGAGATCCACTCGATGGTGCAGGCTTTGCGTCCGGCCCCAACAGTGCTGCACCCAGATCCGGCTTTGGCGTCTGTGTCAGCCGCCTTTGGCAGCGCCGCCCAAATGGCAGCCGCTTCCGGCCGCGGTCATATCCCAGCAGTGACACGTCCCTTGGCTGCGAACGAAACTGTGCCATCCTTGTCGTCTTGCCAGGGCAACGCAAGGGTGACCCCATGGCCAAACACTGACACCATACCAGGTACAGAATTATTCGAGTTGTTGCCTGGCCCCGCTCGGGCAATGATAGAGTCATGTACTTCCGCCTCCCTTCCTCTTGATGCTCGGATTCCCGACGGGCTCTGGGCAAAGATTTGGGCAGACGAATACATTGACCTGTCAATAATGTTGAAGCCAACACTCCTCCAGCACCAGGAGTATAGCCAAGCCATGTATGGGGGTACTGCACACCCAACTTCTGGTGTGTCTACAAGCACAACCCCCAACAGGGCTAGCCATGCCATCATTACCTACGAGCGGTGGCTGCAGGCATTTACTTTGTATATGTCTGTATAACTCTTGTTCCCAACCAACATGTCGCTCGCAGTTAAAATGCTTAAATACGCAGAGATAATCCGGGGACTGGCCGAGGTGGGGGGGTGACTGGCAGACCTACGATGAAGCATTTAGGTCCCTGCGTTATCTCAGGGGGTGGTCCTGGGACTCCATCAACTGGGAGTTATGGTTGAAAGCATCCCAGACAGTTAGACGCCCGGCAAGTTCTCCCTTTCCAAGCAAGGGTAGGGCCCGGTCCACGTATGTCGGTCCCTGCTTTGTCTACAATCGGGGGGAGTGGTGTGACAAAGCCTCTTGCTACTTTGCACACAAGTGCCAGTCGTGTGGCGGCAGTGGCCATCCCGCTGTGCGCTGCTTTCAAACCAGGGGGAAACGTCCACAGTCCAGTAGCCCTCTAGTTACAAGCCCACCAGCTCGACCAAACCCCTCGGTTAGACCAAACCCTTCAGTTAGGCCAGGCCCCCCAGGTAGACCAGGCCCCCCAGGTAGACCAGGGCCCTCAAGTAACACACTTTTCCCAGGTAGACAGCCAGCTACCAGTGGTTAACCCCCCTGGGTCAGGAAGTAAGTTGCCCTCCCCGGTTTCTCCTGCTGTTCTGCATGAAAGGTTGACTGGTTATGACAGCGACTTACGTAAGTATCTTGTACATGGGTTTTCATATGGTTTTAAAATAGGTTGTTTTGACTTGCCAACCCAGTTTGATGTCAATGTATGCAATTTAAAATCTGCTGATGAATATCCACAAGTCATAGATAAGAAGATAGCGAAAGAGCTGTCATTAGGCCGGGTGCTTGGGCCTTATGACGTTCCTCCATCCTGTCATAACTACAGAATCTCCCCACTTGGTGTTGTCCCTAAGAAGAACCCAGGTGAATTTAGAATGATTCACCACTTGTCACACCCAGAAGGTTCATCGGTTAATGATTACATTCCGAAGGATATATCATCTGTTACTTATGCCACAATTCAGGATGCCATTGATGTTATTAAGAATTCGCCAAAACCTGTGTACATGGCTAAAGTAGATGTCGAATCGGCTTTCCGTATCATACCAGTCTCGCCAGCAGACAGACCAATGTTGGGATTTAGGTGGAGGGGGCAGTATTTTATGGATGCTGTTTTGCCTATGGGCTGCTCTAGTTCATGTGCCATTTTTGAGTGTTTCAGTATGGCTCTAGAGTGGGTGGCAAAGGTCAAACTGGGTGTGACAGCAATGATTCACGTGATCGATGATTTCCTAATTGTGTCTGATTCAGCAGATAAGTGTAATCAGGATCTGATGGCATTTGTTGACCTTTGCAAGGAAATTGCGGTACCACTAGCACCTGATAAAACAGTTGGCCCGTCCACCTCAATCCCTTTTCTCAGAATTATTCTAGATACTGTCAACCAAGAGGCTAGGCTTCCACAGGATAAGTTGGATAAGGCCAGGGCATTACTAATGACTTTTCTTGACAGACAGAAGGTGACACTGAAGGAGTTACAACAGCTACTCGGGTTTTTGGGATTCACATGTTCGGTAATCAAACCCGGCAGACCATTTTTACGCTGTTTAATCGATTTGACGATCGGCGTACATAAGCCACATTATCATATCCGCTTGACGAGGCAGGCAAAACTTGATCTGGAAGTCTGGCTAGAATTTTTGCAACATTTCAATGGTAAATCTTTCTTCTTGGATGATAACTTCATAACAGGTGACTATCTTCAGTTGTACACTGATGCAGCAGGGGGAGTAGGTTATGGGGCTTTGTGTGGAGTAGAATGGTTTTGGGGCCTGTGGCCAGACGCGTGGCATTCATTCAATGTCGCTGTTTTAGAATTATACCCAATCATGGCAGCTGTACACGTTTGGGGTAATGCTTGGGCGAACAAGAGTGTGTGCTTTTTTACGGATAATGAAGCACTTGTTCCGGTAATTAATAACCAGACGTCACGTGAACCACACATCATGGCTTTACTTCGCCCACTGGTATTGGCTTGCCTGCATTATAATATCAATTTTGCAGCGCGCCACATTCCAGGGCGATTTAACACTCTCACTGATAAGTTATCCCGTTCACAGGTGGACAGGTTCCGGGAATTGGCGCCATGGGCAGATGTCAACCCAGTGAGGGTGCCTTACCGGGTGTCCCCGGCCGGCTTAGGGACTCTTTGAACCAGCTACTGCGGGCTTCTATAGCGCCGTCATCACGTGCTCACTATGAACGGTCTTGGAACAAGTTTGTTTTGTTTAATGCTTCGCTTGGTTTATCTTCGCAGCTGCCAGCTTCAGTGTCGACGATGTTACTCTTTATAGCACATCTGCATGCTAGTGGAGCTGCCCCAGCATCTATTGTGTCAATTGTGTCAGCCATTGCTTATTTTCACAAGATTCATGGTTTTGATGACCCATCTAATTGTTTTATTGTAGCCAAGGCCTTGGCGGGTGCTCGTAATCTTGGATCTGTCCCTGATGTCCGCCTGCCTGTCACTCTGCCTATTCTCACTCGTCTTGTGCTTGCATTGCCCACCATGTTTACATCACGTTATAAATGTCTAATGCTCCGTGCCATGATGGTGCTAGCTTTCAAGGCTTATTTGCGGGTGGGAGAAATGGTACCGCGATCAAGGAGCCAGGTAGGGGGGTGTTTGCAGTTGGGTGACGTGTTGTTGTCAGGAGATCTAATATCAATTTCCTTCCGTTGTTTCAAACATAGCACGCGGCAGGGTCCGCAGTCCCTCCAGGTGCGAGGTGAGTGCATCCCTGGTTCACCCATATACCTTGGTTCCTTTATGAGAGAGTTTCAGTCAGGTAGAGGTCAGATACAATCATCTTTATTTGCCTATGCGGATGGCTCCCCGATGCTACGCAGTGAATTTGATGTGTCTTTAAAGCGATTGCTGGGTTTCTGTGGTTATGAAACTAGTTCCTTTAAGGGTCACAGCTTCCGCATTGGGGCAGCTACCGCGGCAGCATTGCGAGGTGAATCTGACGCGCAGATAAGAGCGGCAGGCAGATGGACATCAGACGCTTTTAAGAAGTACATCAGAATAGCTTAAAAGGATAATATGGTTTCAGTTAGGCCTGGTTTGTTTATGTGGGGGGGGGTCACATGTTCGGTGACCTGTGGCGAAATACCCCCACATTTGGGATTATTATAATTTTAGATTTAGTGTTTTTGGCAGCAGATAGCGTGGTATTCAGAAAGGCACTTTTTAGTTAATCATGTTGGCTTAGTTAATCATGTTGGCTTTAAAATTAACTACACATAACAAGCTCTGCTGTGATTACATGTCATTCCTTTCAATTGTTCTAGGAATACCGCTGCTGCTTTATATGTTGAAATGTGGGCTCTAACAGCCTGATGCTCAGGAGACTAGTATGGGCTCAGTCACAGGCCTGGCATTGGGTTGTAGAGTCCACATTTCTTTTATTTAAATATTACAGTGTGCCAAAAAGGCTTATACACTGGTTACCCATAATAAACAAACGTCATCCATTTGGCCTTTTTCATATCTATATTGTCTCCGTGTTGTTGCTTGCATAAAGTCCATTATCCAGTTATAAATAGAGATTACGGCATCTCCTGAGGCTGAGGCTACAGCAGTAGGGAAATAGCAGGATAATTTAGCATTTTGGGGGCTCTGATATACCCTTAGAATGATTCAATCAAATACAGATTTCTTGTGTATAGTGGCACTACCTCATGAAATGTCTATGCAAAATCAGAGAAAGTTTCTGAAGAGTTTTTGAAAAAAATAGGCAACATGTGACAACAATTTACCAGTTTCGGGGGGCCCTGGGGTTAGAATGATTCAATGAATTACAGATGTTTTGGGCCTAGTGACAGTACCCTGACATACGTCTATGGAAAATTTGAGAAAAAGTTGTTGAATGGTTTCTGAGATATGGCAGGTAATGGCACAAGGCGGACGCAGAGTGATAGCATTAGCCCAAAGGACTAAAAAGTAACATTCATGTGAAACGTAAACCAAAAAAATCCTTAAAAAATCCATTAACCCATTTTATCCTGAAGCTGGTGCAGACGAGTTACAGCCAGTTTCTGACCATATCCAAGAAATCACTTTGTCAGAATCAGAAAATGATAGGCCTTCGTTTAAAATGTACATAAACTTTATTATTTCTCAATAATTTGTTTAATGTGATATACCACTAAAAAGCAGATAAAATAAGCTACGAAGTTACATTGACAAATTAGTTGTTTGATAACATTTACTGTATATGGCAAAACATTTCCCAACAAATTCAAATGTATGTCGCATTTTGTCACTTTATTTTTCACCAGAAATTTGTTTCATGAAGGAGGCAACATCTCAAGTATGACAAGAATCGTATCCCGAATAAAATGGGTTAATTTGTGATCAGTAGACCACATTGCCCCACCCACCTGTTAGGAGGACCTTCAATGATTGACACATCGCCCCACCCACCTGTTTGAAGACTTTCATTGACTGGGGTAGACCACATCGCCCCACCCACCTGTTTGAGGACCTTAATTGACTGGGGTAGACCACATCGCCCCACCCACCTGTTTGAGGACCTTCATTCCCTCGTGGACGGGCTGGGGCAGGCCAGCCAGAGAGCGACAGTCCTCCTTCACGTTGAAACCAACGAACTTGTTGCGCAGTCGTTCCAGAAAGTCCTCCAGGTCACGCTGTCTGCACGCAACAAAACAACCAATATCACAACCAAAATGGCTGCTTCGATTACCACATATTTTGTCTCATCGATCTCGCAATCCTGATGCTGAGGAATTATTATTGCTCTGGGTTAATCTGGTTAACAATATGAAGTTTGCTTTACCATCATGTCAGTTTGGGATGATCCAAATTCATGTCTTATTGTAGCATTTTGAATCGCTGAGTCATCCATCAAGTAAAATCATATCCCGTGGCTACCTGAATTTCCATCGGGCTACCACACTTGGAGGCAGCAGCAGCAGCCCGGTGTCCTACTACAAAATCTGGGTCAGTAATAAATAAAAAGGTTATTAAATCCTGTGTTATTTAAGAAATAAATCACATATTTATTAAAACATCAGAGGCACGTGTATTAATGCACTGAATTTACATTTTATGTTAGTAATTTCTACATTTAACATGGCTTATCAGAAAGGCATTGACTGTAGATAAAACGTTTATTTTACTAAAGAATGTTTTGTATTTTAATAACTGTTTAAAAACAATGGCATCCTTATTTAGAAGGTGCATATAATGTAGTTATGCCCCCTATTCATATAGCATTTAAGAATTATAAATAATACCCGATAGTATATTAATTAATGAAACAATCCGAAAATATTTAATTATAAGTAGTAACCCGGGTATCATAAAATTTACACATAATCATTTATTATGTGTACATTGCATTATAATATTTTATTATACTTTTTATCAATGTTGTATTTTATTGCCGCTGACCATCCTTTTTCACATATATTTGGCACTACAAATAATGGTTTTTATTATTTATAGAACATTAATTAATAGATTAACGGGATAATCCCCAAATTATTATATCATAAGAAGCAACTTGGGCATAATTTAGATGTATATAGCTTAGTTACCTCTGTGAAAGCAGCACTATTATATTGATTTGTTTTTTAAATAATTGTTATTATTTTATTAATGTTGTATTTTAATGCTGCTGTCAATTTTGTGCAGGTAGTCATCACTACATAAATAAAGGTTATTGTTATTATTACGTGACCTTATGCCACGTTATTTTGATGGGTGTCCTTCCTCAACAGTACGTGCACTCACAGATGTTAGAAATATTTGTTGAAACATTTTGAACATCTGTGAGTTTGCGAAACACATTAACCATTATAGAATTTGAATTATAAATTAGAATCATGATTACTTCATTAAAAGTTACCTTAACATTTGGAAGTTTTTAGTTTTCAAATGCTAGATGTGAAAGGACCACCTCAGTATTGAATAAGTAATCAATGTAAATGACATATTGACTTGTGATGTCACAATTCAATGGTTCAGAAATTTGTAGCTACCAGATATCCCAAATATATATAAGATAGCTGAGATAAAACATTTCTTTAGAGTTATTTCTATCCCTGAGAATTACTATGTACTTGGATTACTCTGACATTGTGAAATATGGAAAGAACGGGCAATGATCTTAATATGATTATAAAAATATGAGAAGGTAAAAAATGAGTAAATTGAACGTGAAACTTTGTTAATGTTTACTCATTTATAACATAATAACACAATAGACCCTTGCATTGCCATCTATATTACTAGCGACCTTGACATACCTGATCTTTGGGGTCCATGGAAGGCCCCTGACCGGAACGGGGGATGCGGGTCGGGGGGGTGTGGGGGGCAGCTCATCATCACTCCCGTGATCCATCTCGGGGTTACTCCCGTCTCCGTTGTCACTGCTGGAGTCATAGAGCTCCTCTAGGGCACCTTGTTTGAACATACCCTGATGGCAGGGTAACAACAGGTTATATGTGAACATGTAAAGTAGTACATTTAAAGATTAGAGTTATTACCTGTCACTTATACATATAACACTGTATCCAGTCCTTAGGACTGATCAAAGCACTTTACACTTGCAGACCGGTTCATTTAAAAACCATCACGACTCTCAGGGAAGCATTCAACCACTCTGTAATTATTACACAAAAACTATGTGTACATAAATATCCAACCTTGACTATAGTCTACCCATTCGTATAGCTCAGTGAACTGGAGCAAACTAAACTGTTGCAAAGTGGCAGCAAGAAGATTCACATGCAGATTCTCTTCATTGAGTCGGCACCACACATGTAATAGATGTGCCTCACACACAGTGTGTGCCTACCTTCTTGGTGCCACACATGTAATATATGCGTCTCACACACAGTGTGTGCCTACCTTCTTTGTGCCACACATGTAATAGATGTGCCTCACACACAGTGTGTGCCTGCCTTCTTGGTGCCACACATGTAATAGATGTGCCTCACACACAGTGTGTGCCTGCCTTCTTGGTGCCACACATGTAATAGATGTGCCTCACACACAGTGTGTGCCTACCTTCTTTGTGCCACACATGTAATATATGCGTCTCACACACAGTGTGTGCCTGCCTTCTTGGTGCCACACATGTAATAGATGTGCCTCACACACAGTGTGTGCCTGCCTTCTTTGTGCCACACATGTAATAGATGCGTCTCACACACAGTGTGTGCCTGCCTTCTTGGTGCCACACATGTAATAGATGTGCCTCACACACAGTGTGTGCCTACCTTCTTGGTGCCACACATGTAATAGATGTGCCTCATACACAGTGTGTGCCTACCTTCTTGGTGCCACACATGTAATATATGTGCCTCACACACAGTTTGTGCCTACCTTCTTGGTGCCACACATGCAATAGATGTGCCTCACACACAGTGTGTGCCTACCTTCTTGGTGCCACACATGTAATAGATGCGTCTCACACACAGTTTGTGCCTACCTTCTTGGTGCCACACATGTAATAGATGTGCCTCACACACAGTGTGTACCTACCTTCTTGGTGCCACACATGTAATAGATGTGCCTCACACACAGTTTGTACCTACCTTCTTGGTGCCACACATGCAATAGATGTGCCTCACACACAGTTTGTGCCTACCTTCTTGGTGCCACACATGCAATAGATGTGCCTCACACACAGTTTGTGCCTATCTTCTTGGTGCCACACACGTAATAGATGTGCCTCACACACAGTGTGTGCCTACCTTCTTGGTGCCACACATGTAATAGATGTGCCTCATACACAGTGTGTGCCTACCTTCTTGGTGCCACACATGTAATATATGTGCCTCACACACAGTTTGTGCCTACCTTCTTGGTGCCACACATGCAATAGATGTGCCTCACACACAGTGTGTGCCTACCTTCTTGGTGCCACACATGTAATAGATGTGCCTCACACACAGTGTGTGCCTACCTTCTTGGTGCCACACATGTAATAGATGTGCCTCATACACAGTGTGTGCCTACCTTCTTGGTGCCACACATGTAATATATGTGCCTCACACACAGTTTGTGCCTACCTTCTTGGTGCCACACATGCAATAGATGTGCCTCACACACAGTGTGTGCCTACCTTCTTGGTGCCACACATGTAATAGATGCGTCTCACACACAGTTTGTGCCTACCTTCTTGGTGCCACACATGTAATAGATGTGCCTCACACACAGTGTGTACCTACCTTCTTGGTGCCACACATGTAATAGATGTGCCTCACACACAGTTTGTACCTACCTTCTTGGTGCCACACATGCAATAGATGTGCCTCACACACAGTTTGTGCCTACCTTCTTGGTGCCACACATGCAATAGATGTGCCTCACACACAGTTTGTGCCTACCTTCTTGGTGCCACACATGTAATAGATGTGCCTCACACACAGTGTGTGCCTACCTTCTTGGTGCCACACATGTAATAGATGTGCCTCATACACAGTGTGTGCCTACCTTCTTGGTGCCACACATGTAATATATGTGCCTCACACACAGTTTGTGCCTACCTTCTTGGTGCCACACATGCAATAGATGTGCCTCACACACAGTGTGTGCCTACCTTCTTGGTGCCACACATGTAATAGATGCGTCTCACACACAGTTTGTGCCTACCTTCTTGGTGCCACACATGTAATAGATGTGCCTCACACACAGTGTGTACCTACCTTCTTGGTGCCACACATGTAATAGATGTGCCTCACACACAGTTTGTACCTACCTTCTTGGTGCCACACATGCAATAGATGTGCCTCACACACAGTGTGTACCTACCTTCTTGGTGCCACACATGTAATAGATGTGCCTCACACACAGTGTGTACCTACCTTCTTGGTGCCACACATGTAATAGATGTGCCTCACACACAGTTTGTACCTACCTTCTTGGTGCCACACATGTAATAGATGTGCCTCACACACAGTGTGTGCCTGCCTTCTTGGTGCCACACATGTGATGTATGTGCCTCACACACAGTGTGTGCCTGCCTTCTTGGTGCCACACATGTAATAGATGTGCCTCACACACAGTGTGTGCCTACCTTCTTGGTGCCACACATGTAATAGATGTGCCTCACACACAGTGTGTGCCTGCCTTCTTGGTGCCACACATGTAATAGATGTGCCTCACACACAGTGTGTGCCTGCCTTCTTGGTGCCACACATGTAATAGATGTGCCTCACACACAGTTTGTACCTACCTTCTTGGTGCCACACATGTAATATATGTGCCTCACACACAGTGTGTGCCTGCCTTCTTGGTGCCACACATGTAATAGATGTGCCTCACACACAGTGTGTGCCTGCCTTCTTGGTGCCACACATGTGATGTATGTGCCTCACACACAGTGTGTGCCTACCTTCTTGGTGCCGTGTATGTTCCTGCGAGGTTGTTGCTGTGCCTCAATGAGGTCTGCTGCGGAGGCTGGGGGAGATGAGGCCCGCATGTGCTTGCACACCTCATGAGTGTCCTCAGTGAGCAGAGGCAGGTCCATCGCCTCACGCTTACGGTTCTTCATCATGTGGAAGTCCTCCAGACTGCACAGGATCAGCTGAGAACATAAGAGTAAAGGAAGCACGTTAGACACGTAGAGAATCAACTGTCAACACAACAGTTGTAACAACATTAGAGGAAGTGTATTAGTCATACATGCGGCGATTCTTACGGTTCACACATAAATATAGCAGATCTTTTTCAACATCAAAGGTACTATTAAACCGGTGTTACAATACACAATAATATATATGCTTATTAAGTGATTAATTAATTAAAACATAGTGGATAAAAATATACTTGGATATATCAAAATATGAAGGTTAGACACTCGGAGTGCCTTCTTCTGAACTAATCAGAGTGTCTTCATCCAAAAGAAACATCTTTTTCTTCTGAAGGACAACTAATGTTGAAGCAGCCAACTGCCAGCGAGTCTCGCGAAAGTGGTAAGTGTAATTTAGACAAGTTTTATAACATCTGTATAAGACCATAACAACAGTATAAGACCATAACAACAGTATCAGACCATAACAACAGTATATTTTTAATGTTCTTAGATTTGCACGGACAATCACTAGTGCCATGGGAGGGAACTCACGAGGACTGTCTTCCAGAGCAGGAGGAGGACTTTCTTGACGGGGAAGTGTGGAGCACTGCCACTGCAGAACTTGGTGACCATCCCAAAGAGAAGCACCACCAGACTGTCCTCATCATGGGCCGGACTCACTGCAAGCAGGGGGAGGGAGAGCATGAGGACAGAGCACATGGAGAGGGAGTGGGGACAGAGCACAGGGAGAGGGTGTGGGGACAGAAGACAGGGAGAGAGAATGAGGACAGAGCACAGGGAATGAGGACAGAGCACAGGGAGAGGGCGTGGGGATAGAAGACAGGGAGAGGGAATGAGGACAGAAGACAGGGAGAGAGAGTGAGGACAGAGCACAGGGAGAGAGAGAGAGAGTGAGGAGAGAACATTGGGAGAGGAAGTGAGGACAGAACATAGGGAGACGGAGTGAGGACAGAACACAGGGAGAGGGAGTGAGGACCGAGCACAGGGAGACGGAGTGAGGACAGAACACAGGGAGAAGGAGTGAGGACAGAACACAGGGAGGAGTGAGGACAGAGCACAGGGAGAGAGAGTGAGGACAGAGTACAGGGAGAGGGTGGGGACAGAACACGGGGAGAGGGAAGGAGGACAGAGCACAGGGAGAGAGAGTGAGGACAGAGTACAGAGAGAGGGTGGGGACAGAACACGGGGAGAGGGAATGAGGACAGAGCACGGGAGAGAGAGTGAGGACAGAGCACATGGAGAGAGTGTGAGGACAGAGCACAGGGAGAAGGAGTGAGGACAGAGCACAGGGAGATAGAGTGAGGACAGAGCACAGGGAGATAGAGTGAGGACAGAGCACAGGGAGGAGTGAGGACAGAGCACAGGGAGAGAGTGAGGACAGAGAACAGGGAGAAGGAGTGAGGAGAGAGCACAGGGAGAGAGTGAGGACGGAGCACAGGGAGAGAGAGTGAGGACAGAGCACATGGAGAGAGAGTGAGGACAGAGCACAGGGAGGAGTGAGGACAGACACAGGGAGAGAGAGTGAGGACAGAGCACAGGGAGAAGGAGTGAGGACAGAGTACAGGGAGAGAGAGTGAGGACAGAGCACAGGGAGAAGGAGTGAGGACAGAGCACAGGACGAGAGAGTGAGGACAGAGCACAGGACGAGAGAGTGAGGACAGAGCACAGGGAGAAGGAGTGAGGACAGAGTACAGGGAGAGAGAGTGAGGACAGAGCACAGGGAGAAGGAGTGAGGACAGAGTACAGGGAGAGAGAGTGAGGACAGAGCACAGGGAGAGAGAGTGAGGACAGGGTGAGAGAGTGAGGACAGAGCACAGGGAGAGAGAGTGAGGACAGAGTACAGGGAGAGGGTGGGGACAGAACATGGGGAGAGGGAATGAGGACAGAGCACAGGGAGAGAGAGTGATGACAGAGTACAGGGAGAGGGTGGGGACAGAACATGGGGAGAGGGAATGAGGACAGAGCACAGGGAGAGAGAGTGAGGACAGAGCACAGGGAGAAGGGGGAGGACAGAGCACAGGGAGAAGGAGTGAGGACAGAGCACAGGGAGAGAGAATGAAGACAGAGCACAGGGAGAGGGAGTGAGGACAGAGCACAGGGAGTGAGGACAGAGCACGCCTATGTACTATATATATATAAATATAATATATATACATATATTTAATTGTGCTATCACATGTATTTATGCCTAAGTATACCTCTGTACATAATAGTGAAATTGAAAACTGAACAACAATCAGCAAAATGGTACATTTAGCAGTATACAAAGACGAAAAGGAAATTACTATTTGCTGTCGGACACTAAGACAATACAAAAAGTGGCTGCTATCATGGGAACCACACTACATTGTTATAGCAATATTACCAGGTACTCACAAAGCTTTTCTTTTATGACTAGAACACACAATATGCAATTAGTTTAGGTTAGAGGGGAAGTGTGAGAACCGGCCACATATGAGGGGTGGTGGGAAAGATGTACAGGGAACATTGGGAATATGAGGAAGCACAGAGACAGAGAGACATGACTGATTTTGTCCTCACAGAGCTCGTTGCGGAAGTTCTCTCTCATCTTCTTCCACTCGTCCGAGTCGTTCTCTTCATCCCACCGCAACGTCTCCACCATCGTGTACATGACATTGAGGATCACTCTAAACACATAACAGTTTCCATCATCATGTACATGACATTGAAGATCACTCTAAACACATAACACAGTCTCCACCATCATGTACATGACATTGAGGATCACTCTAAACACATAACAGTCTCCACCGTCGTGTATATAACACTGAGGATCACTCTAAACACATAACACAGTCTCCACCGTCGTGTACATGACATTGAGGATCACTCTAAACACATAACATAGTCTCCACCATTGTGTACATGACACTGAGGATCATTCTAAAAACATAACACAGTCTCCACCGTCGTGTACAGGACATCTAGGATCACTCTAAACACATAACACAGTCTCCACCATCATGTACATGACATTGAGGATCACTCTAAACATATAACATAATCTCCACCATCGTGTACATGACATTGAAGATCACCCTAAACATATAACACAGTCTCCACCATTGTGTACATGACACTGAGGATCATTCTAAACACATAACAGTCTCCACCATTGTGTACATGACACTGAGGATCACTCTAAACACATAACACAGTCTCCACCATCGTGTACATGACATTGAGGATCACTCTAAACATATAACATAGTCTCCACCATCGTGTACATGACATTGAGGATCACTCTAAACACATAACACAGTCTCCACCGTCGTGTACATGACATTGAGGATCACTCTAAACACATAACATAGGTCTCCACCATTGTGTACATGACACTGAGGATCACTCTAAACACATAACAGAGTCTCCACCATCATGTACAGGGCATCTAGGATCACTCTAAACACATAACACAGTCTCCACCGTCGTGCACATGACATTGAGGATCACTCTAAACACATAACACAGTCTCCACCATAGTGTACATTGAGGATCACTCTAAACACATAACACAGTCTCCACCATTGTGTACATGACACTGAGGATCACTCTACCAACACGTATAATAACATGAAATAAAGACCAAAACTGCAATATATGGTAATACATTTCAAGAAGCTTTCTTCAGAAATTATTTATAGCATTAAACTATTACCGTCTTAGAGAGTTTCTCCCACAATTCCCTGTCCTTGTCCCACCTCCCCCATTCAATCTATGCACCCCATTAAAAGATACGAAAGCTACATTAGGGGGAATATGACAGGATATATGACTGTTTTATGGGAGAATATTTCGTGAGATACCAGTCTCACCTGAGGTCTGTGCTGTCGGCCAGAGAGACTGCCGGCTTCCTCAGGGCTGCTGATGCTGCCACGCCATTGCTGCACGCAAATGATTCAATTAAAAAAAATATAAGTTATCAGAATTATACATAATTTTATATTACACTGCACATAACTGTGTGTGTATGATAAAGGCCGGCTAAAACAACAACGTGCAGCTAACTGATGTGTCTGTGTGTGTAAGACGAACGCCTAACTAGACACTTCTAGATCTTGACTCACACCACTCCTAATCTGAGCTTTGATGAAAGATCACAACAGTGACATCTGCCAGTGGTTGACCACTGATTCTCAGTCTTGACCGAAGGTCAGCCAAACTGGACTTAGCCCCAATGTCAATGCCACATTGGCCTCAATAATCTATCCTGCAGGCGTGTTTGCACGACCTATTAAAATTTTATGACAATCATTTGCCATTCGAGAAGTAAAAGAGCATATTAATCTTTTACAATGTTGAATAAAACTATATACATTTAAAAACAATACCAAACTTGAAAGCTGTTCACATGTACAAACCCCAAATGTCATACCAATTTATAAATAAACTTTTCAATGAACGCATGAGTGAAGATGTAGTGAAACGAAAGAACAAATGTTCACTTACTCTGCCTCCATGTTGAGAAGTGCCACAAAGATGTTAAATGCTCCACAATCATAGAGGAGAAAGACATTGTGGCGACACCATTTAGCCTGATCCTCTTCCGTTGCACATTCAGAAAACACTCCTGGAGCGAAAGTGTTAACACAATAGAGTCAAGTCCAGCGCATGCACAAATCTCACTCGATCTCACATTAGACTGTTGTCGTCTGCTCCTACTTTGGCCATGTGACAACTGACAAATAACTACATCGATGTAAGACTGCGATAGGTTGAGTCATTTGAGTGGTGTTTTAATGATGGTATCTTTTCGCAACAAAATTTTTTAATGAATTTTTTTTACCAGTGTGTCCTCTTTGTACAACTTGGTCATGTATGAAAATACGACAGACCTAACATTTCTACACTTTACCAAGAAATATTCCCGATCAATTCACGTGTAAAATTGATGCATGGCTTAACACGCCAGACCCTGATGAAATGTACTCTTGTTTTCCTACATTACTCGTACAAATTCTGCGACATGTATTTTCAAATGGTGTTAACACAATAAATTCAAATATAAAGCCACACAACAAATGCCCCCTAGTGAATAGCACGTGGACTAAGCTTTACAGTGACACACAAATTATCCAGTAGATGACACTACATGTATAAACAGTTAAAGTACATCTTATCGGCTACTGGAAGATGTTGACTTGGGGTGCATGACAGAATGGTCAGTTGGGGTCTAGCTAGAGTGACTGGAACTGACCTTGGGTCAAGTAGAGGATGGCTCGGACAGCTTTCATGCGTTTCTCGTGGTCAGACACCTCGAGACTGTTGAATAAGCGCAGTATTATCGTTTTCCTCTCCGCATCGGTTAAGTCTGTCCACTTCACTGGTGCTAAAAACAGACAATCTGGATTTTAAATGGAAGAGAAATCAAGGGGCCACTTTTAACAGTCAGATTTCTTTTAACCCATTGGATCCTGCACGTCCAAAAGCTCCCGGGTGTTTCTCCCCAGAGTGTCCGAAAGCGCCCGGTGGAGATAAAGCCTCTAACGGTGGCCCCATCTTGCTGATACTTAAAGCCAGACACGGCAGGTAGATAGGATTAATTATTTTTTTATTTGTGCAAACAGTTCAATTTTTTCTGCCCAATGCATGAAATGGGTCTTACTGAGTAAAATATATATTGAACTTTTTTCAGCCAGACCCCCTGTTTCCATGGTAACAAACAAAATGGCCATCATTTTTAGCAACTATTGGCAAATTTGGAAACACTGCCATTTTTTTATTGAATCCATATATAGTTATACTTCTTGCAAATCCATGTTCTCTATAGATTCTATTGTGCAATGATCAGAGCATTTTTTGAAATGTTGTTTTTATTTTTTGAATAATTTTGGGGTAAAATACGAAAAACAATCTTGTTTTTTGGCAACAAATATGGCTATATTTTCAAACTATTTATGATTTTTTTTAAAGTGTCTGATCATTGCACACAGTAGAATATGCTGAATGCAACACCGAAAACATTATTTATATAGCATAATTATTCCAAGAGATATCCTGTTTCCAAATGCAGAAATTTGAAGAAAAATGTTTTTGAGAAAATGGCTGTCAAAGATTACATGATGGATTTCATTACATGATATCGACATGCTTGATCCATGACTAAAACTCACTTAGAGGTATGTAATTGTCATAGAAGTGAACTTTATTGATAGTATGCATACAAAGGTATAATTATCTGGCAGAAAACCATTTTCAGTATTTTTTGTCAAAAAAACACCATTTCACCTGGGGTGTCTGGCCTTAAGAGACTAATATTGGCTGATTCCTTGATATCTGAGCTATGATTTGTGGGTATTGTCGACATGTGCTTGCATTGAATTTTTTAAAGTTTTTCGCAATAGAGATTCGCCACCTGTGGACCTTCAAAAATGGTGGCGCCTCAGACATCGTAGTAGTTTACTAATGATGAAGTTTGCGCTATTATTTCGTAGGATGGGACATTTCTGACACTGAACTAAAGGTAAGTTAACATTACGTTCGAAATGCAACTGAACGAGCAATAAAATTTGATGACTTGGGTTTTGTTTAGGTTTCGTTGTCCAAGTTTGGTCACTGTCAGTTGGGTATTCGGCATGGAGACTGCTGTTTATATGTTACTATATGAAAATTATGTATTTTATTATAATGAATTATTAGGGTATGCATTCTAACACTCTGTCAATTGTTCTAATGGTTGACATTTGGTTGTTTCAGGTGTCAATATGATAGTGATCACAATGTCAACACCTGACGTTGATGCAACACAGAAGCCATATGTAGGATGACGGCAACCAAGATAGAAGACTTACAAAGCTGTGTTTGCTGTATATATTTATACAAAGTGAACTGATTTACATTGTCTCATGTTTAAGCAAGGCATGGCAAGTGTAAATACACAGTAGAAGGCATTTGATGTCAATAAAATGTATGATATTCCACTCTATAGTTGTCCAGAATAAAAATTTATTTCGAAAACAATACTTACAATTAAAAAAGAGCAATAAGTGGGACCCTCGCTATGGGCTTGAGACCCCCTCAAAAGAAGACATCCAGGTAAACCCCTGTACCACTTCATGGTAGTCAGTCACATGAACTGCAGATCTCTGAACTCATTTTAACAACACACGTCTGAATTTTGAAACATGTATTAACTTGCTCAACAAAATGCACCAATATAAAATAGTAATCAGTTTGAATATAGTGCAAGAAAAAATGACTGTGTATATTTTGTACTGTTCATTCGATTCAGAAAGAAACATACGTGAACTGCCGATTGTCTCTTCAAAACAAGTCTGGTTCTGGGTGAATTCTGGTTCTTCTGTGTAGCTGTACAGTTCTGTTGATAAACAACAACAAAGCATCAATGTAAATATAAGTTTTGAGACATAAAACTGGCCATAGAGAGTCATAGGAGCAGCCCTGAAAAATTAATAGTAGTGGCAGTTTTCTACAGAAATGTTATAACATTTCTGAATGTCATTTTAATGTAACAAAGTAATTCCCTACTGTTACCTTTCTGCACCTGAGTGGCAGAGATATACCAAAATATCACTCAATGTTAATTATATTCCCAGTGAAAAGAGATGACTTAACAACAACTGAGTACATACCTGCAATCTCGACAGCATATTTATCAGAGTCCTCATAGGCAAATTCAAGATCTGGAAGGTCGCTCATTGTCTAAACAGAAAAACACATACTTATAACTGCTTTCATTTGGGGTACCTGCATTGAGACTTAAGGTATTTACATAAAATACGCTAAATATGAGATATAGCTCATAAACATTTCATTATACAGACATCTGAAAACTTTTTAAAAACTAAAAGCATGGTTTTGGGTATTTCAAGCTCCTATCCACATAACAGGGCGTAACAGACAATTCACATGTAAATACTTTGTGGTTTGGAAGTGTTCAAATATAGCAACTTAATAATTGTCAAAAGTCAAAATTTAAGTTTGACTTCTGAGGGACCAACGTTTTGTAGAAATTTCATGTCATGCCCAAAATCGAGTAATTGAAATATTGTGTTGCAATGTCAGTGCATTATTTTCTAGGCGAGCGATCACTCTTGCTCATTACCACTCGGCTAATCACTCATCTAGGGAGCGATTTATTGCTCAAGCTAATTGCCATTATCGCTCGCATCATCAGACCTGCCGCATGTGATGCCATCTAGTGGCAAATATACACCCATATGTTTGAAAGAAAGTCTGTTCTTGTCACGTAAATTAGCATTGGTGCGATCTCTGCTTGGGTCATGGTCATGGGTGCGTGAGACGATAGCCGCGGTGTCGACAGCTAGCATCCGTCCCATAAACAAAACAACTTTGTTACAATGATGTAATTTTCTGTAACATCTTTGCTAGTACTTCCTGTCTGAAATGTTTTATCAGCATGCAACTTTTCAATATGTGCCAACGCTTGATGTCCTGAATTGACCTTGCTTTTGGAACGGCCACTAGGGTTTCCATCACGTTTATGTCTAGTATAAGATATATATACATGATGTAAACACATACATTACTTGGATAAAATAGAGGAGAAAGACCTAGGTGTGTGGACATCCAACAATATGATGCCATCTCTAGTCTACAATGTTCAAAAGCAGCAGGTAAATATCCATTAATTTATTATTAAACCTTAGTAGGCTTAAGAGTTAAGTGTAAGTACTTCACTCAAAACAGCTTTTCTAACAGTTTGTTTGCACACAATTTATGGAATAGGTGTTGCAGATTTTCCACACAGATACCTTACAGTAGAGTTTGTCCTGCTTATTTCTCTATAAGTCTATATATAATAAGACATTAGGTAGCACGAATAAATGGGCTAATCCGAACCCAAATTGGTGAGGAATTCTGACTTTGGTGCGATGCACACTGAATTTTATTTTACAAAAATGTTACATGCCAGACACGAGACATGTCGGGTATTATCTGTTTATCTTACATCACTATCTCCCCTTGGTCGTCGCAGTAGTTCACGAAATTTTGGCAGACCCCTTCTCGACAAACCTGGGCTTCCGCCGTCCATTATTGCGGTATGCACAGCGCCACCTATCGAATGGTAGTGAACAAGGCTGTGATACATTACAGAGCCATTGATATAAAATTATATCAATGGCTCTGATACATTACCTCTTATTCTGCCATCTATCGGATTAAGTCCACAACTATTACGGTAGATGAGTCATTAGTACTGCCACTACTGGTTTGAGTCTTGGCAACTTGGCACTAGTACCAGATGCGATATTAAAATACAAGGGAACTAAAAAAAGTATTCTTATCTGATAAGTTATTCAAGAGCAGTTTCAAAGTGACAGTACATAAGTGCATAATGTATAAAATTTGACCCTGACGTGATTTGAACACGCAACCTTCTGATCTGGAGTCAGACGCGCTACCGTTGCGCCACAGAGTCTTGACGTCTCACGCCAGCTTAACAACTGGTACACTAAAAGGAGTGTGTTCGAAATAATTGATAAATAATGATCACATTTTTATGTGCATAATTTTTTTTTAAATGCCACGCATTTAAAAAGAGTTTGGCCAATAGCCTATGACTGACACAACAAATAACCACCTGGCGACCAGGGCAGTCGGTCGATCATAAATAATAAACTTAAAAAGTGTTTTGTTATACGCTCATGTATGTATCTGTATGAGTCACATTGATTGAGTGTATCTGTATTTTGACTGGCAAAATGTCCTAGCCTAGGGCTAGGCCAGGGCTAGGCTATGCCTATGGACACATCACGCCAGTGGCAGTGCACATGGTGGCTCTTATGGATTAATTTGTTACATGTTGGGCTAGACTAATCTGGAATGAGTTCAATGATGTACTTGATACAATGCTTGGAGGTTGAGAATTCCACTCTTTTATTATTGTGACTGGGAAAAAGCTGTTTCCAAATATGTTTGTCGAGTGCCTGATTTGTACTAACTGTTTATTATGTTTACGTGAGCATCTGCCTGGTGTTGCGTTTGATGTATTGACCTAGTGGTGGGATATCTATGAGGTTATGTTCCATTTTATATAATTTTGGGTTTTTCTTCTTGATTGGAGGGTGTCCCACTGGACATCTTTAATGAGTTGTGTTACCGTTCTTGGCTCTCTAGAATAGTAACTCTTGTTCTTACAAAATCTGGCGGCTTGTCTCTGGGTTCTTTCTAATTCTATGACTGACTATGTCTATGAGTTTGATATTTCTTAGGCAATGTGGATCCCATGGCCATGATGCTGACGCATATTCAAGTATAGGGCGGACAAGGGTTGTGTAGACTATGGACTTGATTTGGGTTGGGCATTTATTTAAATATCTTCTAATAATTCCTAATGTCTGTTGTGCTTTTTTTGTGACTGAGTTGCATTGTATTGTCCAATTTAATGTATTTGATAAATGCCCCTGCTAAAAATGTACTACAATTTACTATGGTAAACCATAATAAATCCACAGTAAATCATGGTAAGTTATAGTAAATTATAGTATATTACATTTTACTATGCTTTCACCATAGTAAATCCATATGAAGACATAGTAAAACATAATAAACTGTAGTAAAACCATAGTAAGTTATAGTAAACCATAATATACTACATTTTATCATACGTTTGCCATGATACACTCTGGTAAATTCATAGTAAGCATGGTAAACCATAACAAAACCATAGTACTGTACATTATACTATGCTTATACTATGGTATACCATGGTAAATTCAAGATACACATACCCGGTAGTAAACCATAATAAAACCATAGTAAATTATAGTAAATCATACTATACTATACTACATTTTACCATGTTTTTACTGTTTGATACCACGGCCCGTAGTAAATCCACATTATAACATATAGTAAACGATAATACATTCAGAGTAACTTACGATCAATTATATACCAGTGTTTTTGTTTAATGCCTTTCAAATTGCCTAGCTATGAAGTACTGCTAGATACTCATATGCAATTTCTATATAATATTATCAGTAATATTAACAAAGAAACTGTAAGAACAAATTAGGTGGTGCATATTGATTTAAAACTACTGCTTACCTCAAACCATTATTAGCATTGCACAATGACAATTCTACCTTAGCTACCAGGATAACTGATATACATGTATGTATGTATGCATGTATATATATCCATTGTATAATTATGATTTGTTCAATATTTGGTAATACTAATTTTGAAAAAAACATACCCAATATTTGTTTAGTTTACAAACATTAGGCCTATATATAAATCACATACAAGTATGGCATGATTCCCTAGGGTAAAGTTGCCCACTTATGTTCATGTAGATGCATAATCAATAATAATTGTAAAGTATTATCATTATGACATTGGGCTTTATACTTCCCACAAAGTTAACAAGTTAGCAGTTTAGCTTACTTTTAAGACTGTTCTGTTTAATACAATTATACTATGCAGCTGTGTTATCTTCCCTGTCAGGACTTCAAAAGGAAGTAGTCCAAACTAAAAGTAGTTAATGAAAATTAAAAGTAGGAATCTCCCAGATCTTATATAATAGCCCTCCCTTGTGACTTCTTATTGTCAGAATCTTAGAAGCCACTCAAGCCAGCCCTTATCAGTTAATTCTCATTTACTGCCTGGTAGGCAGTCTCCCTTGGCTAGAGAATATACAGTAGCAGAGTGCAACCCATGTGTCCAGCAAGCCTGATGTGCCTTGACACCCAGGACAGTGCTGGTGACAGGTTGACTTTGTAGTGCTCTGGTAATGTCTAATGCATATCTTATATACTGTTATTATAAATCAGCTGTATATGTCAGGGTATGATCATTGGATTTATTAATGTGGACATGGACACGAATGTAGCCATATCAATCGAACTTGTTGCGAAATACGCCTGTGGAATGAAAACAAGCGCCATGGAAATGTGGCTCTGGTGTCAAATCTTGATGTATACATTTGCTGTGCATTTTGTGAGACAAAAGGTAAGAATCCTTGTATTACATTATTGTTTTACAGCAATTTGATGCACACACGTTTTTTCATCTTCATGAAATATATAAGAACTCACATTAATAATGTCTATTTCTTCCGATTATGAGTTTAATTTATCATACTTTAAGGTTTATCAGGTAAATTAATGTAATAATAGTGAAATGTTATTGAGTGTTGTAAATTTGATTATGTCTTGAGCATTTTAAGTAAAAAAAATTGAAATGCCAAACATAAGTAATTTGAATTCATGAATACATTTTATTATACTTAAAATTATGCTATAAGGCAAACTTATCAATGATTGATGCAAATATAGGCCTACATATAACATGCAATTTTGGTGCTATGTTTAACAGTGTAAGTTAATAACAGTTCACAATTTCCCGCAATGGAGTACCATAGAATGCACCAAGATCTGTGTTATCATCTTCCTTCTCAGGACTTTCTAACTTCCAAGGATGCAGTAGGCAACTGCACTATCTCAATTGGTGGTCCTTTCTAAGGGCTGCTTAATTAGGGGATATCAGTAATTAGGTGATTCCCTTAATTACTGCCACTTTAATGACTAGCAGCCAGTGAATTCTCATCCACTGGTTAAATATGTTTGTTTTTATTACACAGGTGCAACACCACACAAATTCCAGGAGTGAGCCACTACATGGACACAATACGGAAATACCGGTACCATTGCAAAGAAGCTGACAATATCGCTGCTAAGTGATTCATGAAGTGTCAACATGTAAACATATGTATATATAGTTAATAAAGTATTTCATTATACTAAATGCATTATTTACATTGATTCTTTCAGTTTTATGGCATACGTATACCCCGTTTGAGTAGTATTCACTGTGATAAACCATAGTATAATGTTATATTCACCATAGTAAACTATAGTAAAATGTTATATTCACTGTAGTTAATCATAGTAAAATGTTATATTCACAATAGTATATTGTGGTAAAATGTACTATTTACTGGTATTTACTATGGTAAAGTGTGGTATTCACTATAGTAAATCATAGTAAAATGAGGTGTTCACTATAGTAAACCACAGTAAAATGTGATATTTACAATAGTAAACTATGGTAAAATGTGGTATTCACTGTAGTAAAACATAGTAAAATGCGATATTCACTTTAGTAAATCATAATAAAATGTGGTATTCACTATAGTAAACTATAGTAAACCATAGTATTCACTATAGTAAAATGTAGTAAATATTCCACAAAAACACTGTAGTTTACTATAGTAAGATTTTACTATAGTAAACCATAGTAAATTTTTAGCAGGGGTATGTCAGGATAACAGTGTGATTCAACAGTTTTAAGTTGTCCGCAGAAAGTGTAGAGATTTAGTGTCGGATTTCTTGAGGCTATTGTCATTGTATAACATTTAGTGGGATTGAATTTCATAAGCCAGGTGTGTTGCCATTTCTCAAGTTTGAGCAGATCGTTTTGGAGGATAGATGTGTCTTGGTCAGTTTTAATCGGTGAATATAACAGGCAGTCGTCTGCAAAAGGCGAACAGTTGAGGAAAGATTGTCTGGCAGGTCGTTTATGTAAAGTACAAAAATTAGGGGCCCCAGTACTGTGCCCTGTGGTACCCCAGAAATGACTTGAGTTGATGTTGACTTGGATCCATTTATAACAACCTGTTGAGTTCTTCCTGTAAGGAAGCTGTTTATTCATGATGATATTGGGCCTGTGATGCCATAGTGTTTGAGTTTGTGAATTTAGTCTTTTATGTGGAACTTTATCGAATGCTTTGGTGAAGTCAAGGATGGCCATGTCTACAGATTTCTTCTCATCAAGGGATTTGCTTATGTCGTGGATTGTTTGAATTAATTGTGTTTCAGTTGATCTTTTGGCACGGAAGCCATGTTAGTGGTCATTTAGAATTCGGTGCTGTTCCAGGTGTTTCATATTGTGGCTATGTAAGATGTGTTCAAGAAGTTTAGAAACCACAGGTGTTAAGGATATTGGTCTGTAGTTAGATGTTTCTGCTCTACTTCCTTTCTTAAAAATTGCTGTTACATTGGCTTCTTTCCAGGTATTGGGGACTTGTCCAGAGTTAACAGATGATTGGAAAATGTAATGTATTATTGGTGCTAAATGAGAGGCATATCTGTTTAAGAACCATGGTGGAATGCCATCTGGTCCTTGTGATTTAGAAATGTTAATTTTGGAAAGTTGATCAAGTACTCCTTTAAGTGAAATTGTTAGTTTGGGGATTTCTCCATGTGGACTTCTAGCCATATCTGGTAGGGTGGAATTTCCTTCGTCTGTAAAGACACTTTGGAACTGATTGTTTAAGGCTTCTGCTTTATGTTTGTCATCGCTAATGATGTTACCTGCAATGTTAAGGTCCCCAATACCCTGGTTATCTTGTCTAAGTTTAGAAATGAAGCTCCAAAATGATTTAGGTTTCTCTGTTATTGTTGTTGTCAGGAATTGACTTATGTAGGATAGTCTAGCAGAACGAAGATGTTTATGCATGTTTCTCCTGATGTCACAGAATTCTTTCCAGTCTTCTGGATTTCTAGTTCTTTTTGAATTGTTATATAGCTGTTTCTTTCTTTTGCACATTTTCTTTAAATCTTTATTGAACCAGGGAAGATTGTGTCTTGAAGTAGTAAGAAGGTGTGATATATATTGGTTCATACTGTTGATGATTTTCGTGGAAACAAGATTCCACTTGTCATTGACTGTCATGTTTTGGTTTTGAGAGAAGTATTCATGTGTAAAGTTTTAAAGAGATTTCTGGATGTTAATGTTGTCGGCTTTATTTCTAATGAAGACTTTACGTTTCAGACGATGTTTGCATTTGGGCGAGATGTTTACATCAATGATGACTGCTATGGTCTGCTATGATCTTCTTTATTAACCCAGGTCTATTGGTGAAGACAAGATCTAAAATATTGTTGGCATTTCCCTGTCTGTGCGTGTGTTCCTTGACATGTTGGATTAGTCCATGTTCCTCTGTAAGAGAGAGTAATTTATTGGCAACAATTGTACTGTATCCATTGTTAAGTGTGACTTGGTGAATTTCCCAATTGATGTTAGGGAGGTTGAAATCGCCAGTAATGATGACATTATGTGTGTTGATCTTGTTACCTAATTTAAAAAGGGCTAGGTCTAGTTTTTATCGATCTGAGTTACATGAGAGTAATTTGGGGCACGATAGAGGGCACACATGATTATTGGTTTCGTTCCTGTTATCTGGGTTTCAGTCCAAATGCTCTCACTGTTAGTGTCTAGGTCTGGTAGGTGGCTTGTGATGAGGTCATCTTTTGATATTTGAAATACCCACCTCCAGTAGTGTCTGCTGCTCTGTCCTTTCTAAAGACGTTAAAGTTGCTTGGGAATATTTCTCAATTTTTCTATTGAGGGATCTAACCATGATTCAGTGCCACAGATGATGTCTGGGTTGTGTAGATTGTTTAGTGCTTCGATGTCTGAGGCTTTCTTTTTAACACTTTGGCAGTTTATGAGGATGCATCTGAAGTTTGGTCTCTTTTTCGGTCTATATGCTTTCTTGCTATTAGTTGTATTGTTGTTGGTGGTTTCGTTTAGGTTATGACTGTTACTGTCCAGAGGATAAAAGGGATTTGCCGTTGGGATTTCTGTATCTCTGAAGAAAGAATTTGTGAAGTTGAAGTTGTTGCATTCGGGGCAGGCCCACGAACATGAGGAATTTATTAATAATTTGTATTCATTGTCATCTATTGCACAGCATTGTGTGTGGATCCAGTTTAGGCAGTGGTCGCACTGAATTGCTTTATGGTCATTTAGGACATCCCCTTGGCAAATGCCACAGGGTGCTCAGCAATTTGAACAGTGCCATGGTACATTTAGGTTTCTGTAAGTGTTGTTAAATTCTTGTCTGGATATCCTGGCGCATTTGATGTGTGGTGATTTATTACAATCATTACAAATTAGGATGAGTACATTAGACTTTAGTGATTTCTTACATGAGTGACATTTAGAGGGACCTGGATTTAGTTGAACATCCACTGATAGCATGATACATAGAAGTATGGAGAATTTTGTTGTTGTCCTGGGTTTGTACGGTAGAGGAGTGATCAGTAATCCAGTGGAGGTGCTGGATTTGAGACATTTCAATTGGGCTATGGTTTTCCATATGGGACTGTGAGTGTGAATGTAGTAGGACGTGACAGAATGGATCTTGTCTAGCTTTGGCGTTGACATAGGTCTCGTTTGTGTTGCTCTGGAAATTCTCAAACTTTTTGAAATTGGGATCATTTAAAAGCCTAAAAGTGATCTGCAGACATAAAACCATGAACAGGGTACATATAAAAGTGCACCTTGTAGGGGTATGTCGCACGGAGCCTGCCATGTCACCAACTCGAGTGGTAGTGGTTAAGAATTGATAAAACGGTCAAGTAGTTATTAAGAAACACACCCACACTTCAATACACTCACACTTAAAAAGTGTACTGAAATTTACATTAAAAGATAAATAATTATAAAATATCTGTCCGTGTAAAAGTTTTTGTGACTCGTTTCTATGGGTTCGCTGCTTCTTCGTTGTTGATGTTATCCAATATGGCGGATAAGTACTTGTTAGAGACTGTCATAGAACAGAACAGTACCTGCATCAATAAATGTTCCAATCTTGCTACAGCATAGCCATAGCTTAATTAATAATACGCGACACATGTTCGATAAGTATACTAGCTCGGCAACCCGAAAATAAAATGATCTGGTCCCATTTGCTGAGCATCAACATTTTCATATTTTTGATCGGCAGATGGCGCCACATTTATTACGCGAACCTATACGCCATATTGGATAAGTATCACATTTCCGCTTCCTGTATGATTGCGTCTGTACGTCCTCTTGCCTCGACTTCCGCTTTGAGATAAGTCTGTTCAATAAATGTTCTCGTCGTTATCGAGTCTTTCCCTTCTATATTGGCGTGGTGGCAGCGTTTTCACTACTGAAGTGGATAGATACTCGTATAGCCAAACAAACGGCACGACGAATGCGTACTTTCCGTACGCAGTAATTAACATTGAACATTGCCGGCATTTGCATAGTGATAGACGATTGAGCTACGCGTCAACGCGACAATGGCTCAGTCACAGAGAGCTCCAAAACAGTGGTCTCTTTCAAAACACGAAACACTGACGTCATATGAGAGCTGGCGCCAAAACCTCCAATATACTCTATCATTGGACGCGAATTTCGCACCATTCTTACTCGACCAGGCAACATGGGGAAAGAAAACTAACACTTCTCCACTCAGAGGCTTACTTGACGATACCGAAGACACACCAGGCTTGGTTAGGCGAACGGCACAACAAAAAGTCGCGCACTTAGAATGAATGCTTGGGCAGATTGCCAACTTCTGCCCGATCATATCGCGAAATACCATCGTCAAAAACTCGACATCCGTCAACTCCATATGGCAGGCAATCAGACTTCACTTCGGGTTTCAGACAAGCGGCGCTCACTTCATAGATTTCGCCGACATAAAACTTGAATCAGACGAAAACCACGAGGACCTATTCCAACGCCTCGTGGCGTTCGTTGATGATAGTCTGCTGACAGTGGGTGGCGGTATATCACACCACGACGAGTTCCCGACCGTAGTTGAGGACTTATCACCGTCGCTAGAGAACATGGTTGTATTGAACTGGCTTATACTTATCCATCAGGAGCTACCTAGACTCGTAAAACAGCGCTACGGAACCGAACTGCGGAGCCGCACACTAGCCAGTCTTAAACCAGAGATCTCTCAGGCCCTGGGGTCCCTACTGGACGAGATCCATTCTATGTCAGAGACAAAAATCCTGAGACAGTCAACCTACTACCAACCACGCACACGCTCTGGGCCCGCTCGCCCACAAAGCTACCAACGAACCCAACGAGCAAAACAATGCCCACTCTGTAAGCAGGCTGGTAGACCGATAGTAGACCACTATCTAAGCGCTTGCAAGTACTTGCCCGAGCAAGACAGACTGTTCATGACTAAGGCACGCAACGTGACAGGACTAAACTGCGAAGATAGCGGAGACGATGAACCACCAGTGAATGACGACTACGTCAATGACGTACAAAACGTGTCGACGACTTGTCGCGTAAATACGAAACAGTCGCCATTCTTCAAGGCATTCCATCGTCATCACCCAATACGTCTTACCCTCGACACTGGTGCCGAAACCAACATGATTAGAGAGACGGTGGCCAGGTCAATTGGTGCAAAAATCACCAAAAGCTCCCAGCTCGCAAGACAAGCTGATGGTGTAACCCCACTCAATGTAGTCGGAGAAACAAGGCTCGTGTTATCGCGGGATAATCTTGACCTACACCTCGATGCCCTTGTCGTTAAAGACTTGGATGTCGATGTACTTGCGGGAACACCATTCATGACAACCAATGACATATCCGTTCGTCCCGCCAAAAATCAGATCAGCATTGACGAAACTGTGATACACTACGGGATGGAGAACGTCAACCGTTCCCAATATCACACGATTCGCAGAGCGCAGGCCTACGTGTTGCGTGCGCCACCCGCGTCCACTACTGTTTGGCCAGGCGACTACATAGAACTGTCTATTCCATCAGCACTCGACGATCTTGTAGTGGCGATCGAACCTCGTAACGATCATAAGTCAACATTGCACTACCAAGATTGGCCCCAACCTACCGAGGCAGTCGGGGACAAAATCCGTTTACTAAACACGTGTACACATCCATTGAAAATAGGACGCAACGAGCACTTTTGCCAAGTGCGTGGTACCACAGCATGTGACACCAACTACGTGGAAGACATCGTAGTCAAAAACACAAGCACACACGCAGCAGACTTTCAGACACTATCGAACTAGACAGTGGCAACCTATTGTCTGACGACTTGCGCAACCAGTTCCGCAATCTGCATCAACAATTTGACACCGTGTTCAACTCGAAAATCGTAAGATACAACGGGCATGCGGGCCCATTCACAGCAACTGTAAACATGGGACCAGTCCAACCCCCGCAGCGAAAGGGGAGGTGTCCGCAATACGCTCGCGACAAACTCGTCGAACTTCAGGAAAAGTTTGATGATTTGGAGGCGGCCGGTGTATTCCGTCGTCCAGAAGATATCGGGGTGGTGGTCGAATACCTTAACCCGTCATTTCTCGTAAGCAAAGCTAATGGAGGATCACGACTCGTCACTGCCTTCACGGAAGTAGGACGTTACAGCAAGCCGCAGCCTTCTCTCATGCCAGACGTGGATTCGACACTAAGATACATAGCTTGCTGGAAATACATCGTTGTATCAGACTTGACGAATGCATTCTATCAGATCCCTCTATCGAAGGACTCAATCAAATACTGCGGAGTTGCGACACCCTTTCGTGGAGTTCTCGTGTACACACGATGTGCCATGGGCATGCCCGGCTCGGAGACGGCATTGGAAGAACTCATGTGCCGAGTCTTTGGTGATCTGTTACAAGAGGGCGTCGTCGCCAAGTTGGCTGACGATTTGTACTGCGGGGGCAACTCTCCACAAGAGCTACTAGACAACTGGAGTCGTGTCCTTGATGCCCTTGCTCGATGCGACTTACGACTTTCAGCAAAGAAGACCAGGGTTTGCCCCAAATCAACGACCATCCTAGGCTGGGTGTGGTCAGAAGGTACACTACCTGCCAGTCCTCACCGCATCGCTACTCTGGCATCGTGCACACCGCCACAAACCGTTCTGGTACTTCGTTCCTTCGTTGGAGCATATAAAGTGTTGGGACGCGTCATCTCTCAGTGTTCCAAAGTACTTGCACCCCTCGAGTCGTACATTGCGGGCATGAAATCACAGGAGACATTGACATGGACTGATGACATCCGCGAGGCGTTCCGTGTCGCCCAAAACACACTCTCCACCAACATATCGATCACATTACCGCGGCCCAGTGACCAACTATGGATCGTTACCGACGGTTCGGTTACCAAACGTGGCATCGAATCCACACTATACGTTTCGCGAAATGGACAGACCCGTCTTGCCGGGTTTTTCAGCGCCAAACTAAAGAAACACCAAGTTACATGGCTACCCTGCGAAATCGAAGAGTTAGGTATTGCTGCAGCAGTCAAACACTTCAGCCCGTACATCATACAATCAAAGTCGAAGCCGTGTCTACTCACCGACAGCAAACCGTGTGTGCAGGCCATTGACAAACTATGCCGTGGCGAATTTTCATCTAGCCCTCGCATGACATCGTTTCTGTCAGTTGTCGCCCGATGCCAAGTCACAGTGCGCCACCTGGCGGGTTCATCAAACATACCATCCGACTTCGCAAGCAGAAACGCACCGGAATGCCATGAACCACATTGCCAGATATGCTCTTTCATATCGCAAATCGAACAATCTGTCGTTATGATTGTTGCTGTGGAAGATATCATATCCGGCTCCACTCGCCTTCCGTTCACGAGCAGGTCCGCATGGCTCTCTACACAATCAGAGTGCCCTGACCTACGGCGCGTCAGAGCTCACCTAAAACAAGGCACACGTCCATCCAAAAAAGTAACCAATGCCAAGGACGTAAAACGTTACTTATCTACTACAACGTTGGCTCGCGACGGCGTCATCGTTGTCAAGTGCGACATACCATTCGCGCCAACCAAAGAACTTATCGTAGTTCCACGACAAGTGTTAGATGGCTTACTAACAGCGATCCACCTAAAGCTGAGCCACCCATCAAAACACCAACTCAAACTCGTAGTTCGTCGTAACTTCTTCGCATTGGACATCGACAACGCGATTGAGCGAGTGACCGACGCATGCCATACATGCATGTCACTAAAAAATATCCCGACTACACTCATCGAACAAACAACGACCGACGCTTCCGAAGCGATTGGTGTTTCGTTCGCAGCAGATGTTATCAAGCGTAACCGACAACTCATATTTGTCGTCCGCGAAACCGTTAGCTCATACACTTCTACGTGCATCATCGAGAGCGAACGCCATGACGCGTTACGTGACTGCCTCGCTCGACTCTGCATAGAGTTTAGACCCCTCGACGGGCCTCCTGCGATCATCCGTGTGGATCCAGCCCCAGGGTTCATCGCTCTCGTGAACGACCCAACTCTGCTACGTTTGGGTATTCGTTTGGAGATAGGGAGAATCAAAAACTCTAACAAAAACCCAGTAGCCGAGAAAGCTGTTCAGAGGTGGAAGATGAGCTGCTACGACAGGAGCCTGGCGGGGGACCGGTGTCACCTCTTATACTGGCAATTGCTACCTCTCAACTCAACTCCAGAATCCGCGGTCGCGGCCTATCGGCACGCGAAATATGGTTCCAACGAGACCAGTTTTCCAACGCGCAGTTGCCTATTTTAGATCGCGCCATCATTGCTGAACAACATCAGTCTCGCCTACAAAATCACGCACACAGCCAGACGTCGAAGGCTCCTCGCGGCAAAGAGGCGCCTGTACCGATAATTCATGTCGGTGACTTGGTTTACGTACTATCCGACCGCAATAAGTCGCAAGCTCGTGACCGCTATCTAGTCACCTCTATCGAAGATAGCTGGTGCTACATTCGCAAATTTTGCGGATCTCAACTACGCACTTCATCATACAAAGTGCGACTATCCGAGTGCTATTTAGTACCCGGTCATGTGTCGACCACAATACCCACGCGCCATCGCGAGGATGGAGATGACACGGAAGACATCCCGCCATACGAAGATGACACCCCGCCTGATGTCCAAGCGAATGCAACTCCACCCGAAATCCCATTAATGATCGCAGCACCGCCCGAGGCTCCACTGACGATCACAGCGCCACCTGAGGCCCCTACAACCGCGCAACCGAAGCCGCCAACCACACCCAGTGGCAACGTGAGGCCCACTCGACCCATCCGCAGACGTAATAAACCTGCATATCTACAAGACTATGAGTTATAATACATGTGCCATGGACCTATTGACTCTACTGCATATTTTGTGTGGCATATGCCCATATTGACTCTACTGCATATGTTGTATGTCATATGGACTATCACGTTATAACCTTACAAGCTTATGTGCTATTATTAGATCAGTGAAGGAGAAAAGAAAGTGGTCACGCCATATTGGATAAGTATCACATTTCCGCTTCCTGTATGATTGCGTCTGTACGTCCTCTTGCCTCGACTTCCGCTTTGAGATAAGTCTGTTCAATAAATGTTCTCGTCGTTATCGAGTCTTTCCCTTCTATATTGGCGATAAGCAAATTCGATTATTCAACACGAACGTGAAAAGTGTACTGCACTGCGGCTCAGCGACATGGAGAGTTACCAAAGCATCAACTAAAAACCTACAAACGTTCATCAACAAATGTCCTGGAAACAACCTAAGAATCAAATGGCAAAGCAAAATCATTAACACCGAACTGATGAACAAGACAGACTAAACAGTTAAGCATCAGAATTGAAATTCAGAAACGAAAATATACATGTACAGCACATACACTCCGAAAAGACATTACAATAATTTCAAGACAAGCCCATCAATGGAATCCACAAGGAAAAAAAAACAGTCCGCCCCAAAAGCAGTTGGACTAGATCAACAATCGATGAGTTAAAGGAGACTGATAACGGCTGGAACGAAATAAAGAAAACGGTTAATAAAAGAGAACTATGGAGAAGTTTCGTTTCGGCCCTGTGCTCTAATCAGAGCGAAAAGGATTAAGTAAGTAAGTATAAGGCCTATCTCTGGCCACTGCAGCACGACTGGTGGTATGTATGGTTGTGGGACGAGATGCGTGTATGCCTCCTCTTAAATGAACCACCGCATCAAACATAAATTAAGGACGTTGGAACCGTTATGTTCAGTAGGGGCCTGTAGGCCCTTTCTCAAAAATGTGAACCCCCCTTCAAAATTGCATCTTTAAAATCTGAACCACTGTGACTAATTGTATTCCATGTTTCTCAAAAGCGTTAACACCCCCTCCTAAAAGCTGCTGGATAGTGTTCAAGCATTACAAGGAATGCCAAGAAAGCCTGATTTGTGCAGATGATAAAGGGAGAACCGTTATCTATTAAGTGATCATCACTGAATGTATGGGAGCCTGGCTGATGGGTCTGTCCCTAATGCCATGTGTGACAAGGGCAGTCACTAGAGGAATGTCTGTCAAAGGACCATTGCATCCAATTAGCCTTGCAGAAGGACTTCACACTATTCCAGGGTCTCCTGTTATGAACACATACTCAAACAAATTATGAGTCTTAATTGTAGTCATTCAGAGGTTACAGATGCAGACAAAATACTGGTGATTGAACGGGGTGATGATGATTTAACAATTATGAGCACATCATTTAAGCGATATAAAATAACTCATTATTTCTCATCAAAACTATATTAAAAAGTGAACGAAAGGTCGGCTTTTATTTTTATAACCCAGTTGAACTTATGGCGCCCCTGGAATCTGAATTGGTAAAATGTGAACCCCCCCATTGTGAAACGCTGGCTACGCTGGGTCTATACATGCGACACTGTAATGTTCGACAGCAATGCATCATTAAGCATAATTATGATCAATAACTTTTTATTTAAAACTGTTTTAGTACATAAAAACACCTTGAATAGGCGCTAGCATTTAACATGACGAATTGACAGAGCGAATGTTTACCGCTAGGCACGCAAAGAATCCGGCTCCGTGGCCCACGCGCACATACAAAGTCGTTTGACGTAGATGTACATAACTTAGTAGGACTACAATCGTAAAAGACAACGCGGAGAGTTGCGGTCTGACACCACAATGTTAATTATGATCCTAGCAAAAATTGGCTGTATGAAAGTTCGAAAACGAACGAAACTCACGAACTAATCTTTTTGAATTCTTCAAATAATTTTTTTTATGATAAGACAACTGCAGATTCTTAAAAGGAATAATTATCTGTAGGTGAGATTAGCTGTGTAAACTATAATAAATTGTTTTTAAAAAACCTGTTCAATTCGCCTTTAACCAGCTTGCGTTGTGTGGCGCGGAGCAATATGCAGACTATTAATATTCACTTTGCAACCGCAGAGTTGGCGCGATCACAAATTGCCACCGACTGTCTCGAGCAGAATTAGCCGTGATATTAAGATAGTCAGCTAAATTGCAATGCCACACCTTCCCAAAATGCTGTTAATTAACAGCTGCAGGATGTTAACAGTAGCGACCGGTTTAAACAGACATGTAGTCGCGTGTTAACATAATTAGTTGATCAGTGTAGCCGGGCGCTGACAACTGGCGCGTCGAGGTGTACATTTGCGGCGGAGTTTACTCGGCACTAAAGTCCATACACCACCAGCGCAAGCAACAGCGCCACCGCCGCCATCTCCACCGCCGCCACCACAACCACCGACATCTCCACCGCCGCCACTTCCACCACCGCCACCTCCATCGCCGCCGCCATCGCCACCTCCACCACCTCCGCAAACACCGCCACCTCCACCACCGCCGCAAACATCGCCACCTCCACCACCGCCACCGCCGCAACCACCGCCACATCCACCACCGCCGCTGCCACCACCGCCGTCGCCACCACAGATGCATTATGAAAATGCAAGGGAACTGAAAAACGTATACATCTCTGATAAGTTGTTAAGTATGTTCGGGGCCAGTTTCATAAAGCGTACTTAAAGTTGCGCAATTACTTAGCGTCACGTGTTTTCGTAAACTCCTGTGTTCGCAAATAAATTCTAAAAATCGTCATTTACTAAGACAATCATCTTAGCATTAATTATAACGTTCTTAGTCGTTCATGAAACCGGCCCCTGGTCGCATTTGACGACTATCAAAATGTTCATCTTTTTGATCGGCAGATGGCGCCACATTTATTCCGCGAACTCACCAGACCACATACTCACAATGGCCGCTGATCGCATCAAATTATGTTTTAGTGTCCAGCTGAATAACGTTTAATATACCCATAACAGCGTCAGCCGTTTTAATATTGCGCCAACGTAAGGGTAGCATTTACATACACGGCCTAGTATTGCAAAACAGTCAAATAGTAAACATAGTCTAGCTGTAGCCGAGATAGGCGCGGCTAACCGTAACTTCCGGGAACTGCTCTATGAAGTTGGGTGCCGCAGGTGCGATTCCCACAATCAAGACCGCAAGTGGCACAAAGTTCAGTCAGCGAACATCCTGCTAATACTGATTACCACTGGCTTCAGATGTTGATTCAGGATAATGGAAAAGACAAAGTCGCTTTAATGGACATATAGTTCACATTTGGTGATCAAATAAAGCGCTTTGGGGCAACTTTTTACCTGTCCAAATTGCCATTACTTGGCATGCTGGAATGCATATCTGTCCATTTCTAATGTATTGCTAGATACAGTCTTGCATTTACCCTTGCAACCCTCAATGTGTAGGCCTATCTATAATAAACAAAATTCGATCATTCAACACGAACGTGAAAAGTGTACTGCACTGCGGCTCAGCGACAAGTAGAGTTACCAAAGCATGAACTCAAAAACTACAAACATTCATCAAGAAATGCCTTGGAAACATCCTAAGAATCAAATGGCAAGACAAAATCATGAAATCCGAACTGATGAACAGGACAGACTAAACAAGCTTCAGAACTTATATACCTAAACGAAAATGGACACGGACATGGACAGCACATGTATACACTCCGAAAAGGCACTACAGTAATTTCAAGACAAGCCCATTAATGGAATCCACAAGAAAAAAGAAAAACAGGCCGCCCCAAACGTAGTTGGAGGAGATCAACAATCGATTAGTTAAAGGAGATTGACACCATCTAGAACAAAATAAAGAAAACCGCTAATACCAACATTATGGAGAAGTTTCGTTTCGGCCCTGTGGTCTAATCAGACTGAAGAGGATTAAGTAAGTAAGTAAGGCATATCTCTGGCCACTG
>OZ023205.1:19676149-19746149 GCA_963995525.1 Escarpia spicata | reverse complement strand
ATAAGGAAGAGGCAGACTGAAAGGGGATGTCGGGTTAGGGTGCTCTTTCGCGGGAGTCGCGGTAGTGGAGATCCGTGAAATATTTCGAGTCGTAGCTTTGAAGACATCCCCGACGGTGGCAGTTGCTAACCTGACTAACAGGTAAACGAACCTTTGTTGTATTGACTTAAAATAATGAATGTGTATTGTTTGTAAATAACAATAGGTCGGTATACCAATAGGTCCTACGTAAGAAAACATCAATCTATAATCCAATCACGACTACGATTCAATGATTGTCTTTTAAAGTGGCTGTTCTTGGTTCTTAAATGCGTGTTACATTAAAACGTGGCGCAATTTAAGGGTAGACAGACGTTTAATCAGAAACCTTCATAACATTATATCCTCGTCTGCTTTTTTCTAAACAGTTGATTCGGTCAGTCACAAACAAATATCACATTTCAAAATGGTTATCTCGACACCAACATCTTTCTCGTCCGTCGTTTCTATTACTTCTATTACTTCACATTTCGCAAATCCAGCGTTTCCTACTTTGTTGTTCATTCGCTGATTAACGGGGGTGGGGACGTTTGTTAGCATCACCCATCTTTGCCGAGCCAGCCTGTAGCAGCCGCCAATTTCATGAGGCTTACCGCATTTCTGTTAAAAATGCAATCAGATATTTGCATATAAATGAATCAACGACCTGTAGTGAACCCATTGCGATGTAAATCGCCTGTAACTGTCTACTTAGTGAATGCACAATGACAGGTGGGTGTTTGGTCGTTTCCTAGTTTTGATGTGGCTGCTGCTGTAATATTGAAATATTACGAACAAGCTCTGATGACACGTATTCGTGAATTCAGTACACGATGTTACATAATTTACTGTTCGAATGGATCACCTGGATTCTTTAAGTTACAAAAATGTTAATTATTTGAACTCAACATGTCAATTATCGGTGGCAAAGTTCGTCCTCCGCGTGGATTGTTAAAAAACGCAAGTCCCTACCACATATTAATGGGGGCGAAAGGAGGCGGGTGAACAAGTGGTAAACGCTTAATGATACCGTCCCTTAACAACTTACATTCGAGAGCATTTCTAACACTACACCGATGCGTTTGCAATTGCGATAAAAAGTTGTTTGATTTAAATTTGTATTTCTTTGAAGTTTGACGGTGCGCGTCGCGAGGAATATGCAAGGAAGTTAAACACAAAAACAGAAAAGGCGTTTTGCTCGCGGGTGGGCTTGTGAATACAGTAATGTGAAAATTGTGTCGTAATTGTTACAGACGAAAACTTTCCTGTAATGTGTAAGATGGTAGCTTGTGTAGGTTTCAATTCGTCTCTCAATCTCCGGGGTCAGAGCTCTAACAACGAGTGTGATCTTCGGTGGATAAGTTTTCTGTCGAACGTTAAGTTAGCATCGAGCCGGTATCTGCTAACAGTTCAAAGCCTAGTAGGTTTTTATCGTAAAATCCTGTCGCATAGTGTCTTCACTGTATCGAGTCTAACGCATTGGCCAGACAAATGTGTTGCTAAACCTTTGTTTACGCACAACGTGCGTCGCAATGACCGGATCTGAATAATGCAACGTTAAACCAATTGGATATTATAATCGCCATTACATGTCATTAAAACATGGATTCTGACCGATACTGACTCGACGCGATCACAACTAGTCACCAATCATCGTTACATCTTATTTCTAGTTTCGATGTTTCGTCTAGTTCATTACCCGAGCGGCGATATCAAAACCACCAATATGATTCATCAATAATAGTGCTAATGGGTGACTACGGACCCGACCGACCGACCATCCGATCATCCGGCCGACCGACCGACCGACCGAACGAACGAACGACTGAACGAACGAACGACCGACCGACCGACCGACCCAACGAACGACCGAACGAACGAACGACCGACCTATCACATGTGGTTCCCTACCGCACTCACTCGCTCATTCCAGCGAGATAGTTCGATCGTCTGGCCGCTGAGCATCACTTACATCTCACAGACATTTGTTTTAGATCAAAATAGTTTCTCAGATACGGCATGCAAATCTGCTACGTTCGCAGTTTGTTTGTTTTGAAATGCGCCATTACCACCAATGATAACAGAGACAACTGTTAACAAGTTCCACTGTTGTTTTTGCGGCGTGGATTATAACAAACACTTGTACTTCGTATATTGTTTCTGGAGCGCCCCCTGTCAATCTCAGGTCGCCGTGCGCGCGGGCCATCTTGCTCTTGCGTGCTGTCACGCACGTTTCTCCACAACTGTGTGACCTTGGGAAGGTGTATTGGTTTTTCACGAAACATTCATATCACACAGATATACCGGCAACTTATATTACAGAATGGTGGTTCGTTCCTTTGGGCGGTCAACATGTTTTTCATAAAATAATAGTTTATACTAAATATCATGGTTTTGCAATAACACGGCCAGATTTGGTAGCCGTACGTATCTTTTAATGCACCAAAAAAATGGAGCAGTGATACTGATAAAATGCGAACATTGACGGCCCTATGTTTGACTATAATACGTGACTCTAATAAAACTAGACGATCATTTGAGAAATCGACGCCAGACTCCTATGGCAGGACTACGTAGGGAATGAGGAAAGCACATATTCGGAAAATGTTACCTTTACTGTTTATTTCTCGAACTTTTTTGAATGATTAATTATATTGGGAAGCACAGAAAGGGAACCCATTCCCGTGTGGCGGACGTGGCCATGATTGCATGTAAATGTAGATCAATTCTGGTGAGTTTTTCTCATCAATAAACTAGTTGTTATTACTATTCTGATAAATGAGGGAATGACACGACATACATGTTTACACACAACGAGTGCTAAGCAACGAAAACTCTCGCGAAAACGCCCCGAACCTTTGAACAATTCATAATAAATATCCCAGCAGTGGATACGCTAATGAGTGTTATCACGCTAACCCGTTCTCACCTAATCTGTTCATCACTTTCCCGGCAGGTGTTGCGGTAGTAGACTTCTAGTCGTTTGGCCGCTGGGGTTGACATATTCTGGAGTGCTAGCGACAAGCGGTGACATTCGTTGCAATAAAACGGGAAACTCGCGATTTTAACCAGGGCATCACGCCCCGTTTCAAAGATAGATTTACTGATTTACTGATTTGAAAAAAGTCTAAATGAACGAACCACCCGAAAGGGTCCGCTAGCACGCCTACAAAATATCAACCCCATACATGAAAACATGCGTGAAATGTGCGAATGTATAAACAAACAAAAAAGCAGATTTAAGTGTTTTATAATATAGAAATTTCGTATACTCAAATCGCCGAACAATGTCCGCGAATGAATTGTGCCACGTCGCGATGTGAATAATATTAGACTTGCGAACATGTGATTGCCTTATGGAATGGCATGGCCTCTTTTGCCAATTCTGGCAGAATTTCGACTTAGTTAGTTTGTTTGATGATGTCAAGAACTAAACTAAGAACTAAATGACACATTTCTACAAACGAACTTATATGAGAGGCTCAATTTCTTTCTCAAAATGATCCAGAAATGAGCGAAACGTTAAATTGTTGAGAGTGTTTCGTACAAAACCACGGGTTCGTTTTGATACTTCGACAAGAAGAAGAACACCTAAATAAAATGGGTGGAACAATGGGTTCATTGTTCCTTATAACGACAAAGCAAGCGTATCGTGGCATTCTGTCTGATGACGTACTGCAGTCGGAACTATTTTGATTTAAACCGGAAGTTATTACGTCTAATTTTAGAGCGGTAATGATGGATAAGCAACGTCCGCATGGCTTGATGCTGGCGGTGGATAACATAGCAAACTAACCTATTTTATCGTCTCGTGTGTATGCTGCTGCACCCAGAAGCTGCACACGTCACTGTCATTCCCTCGCGCGCCACTTACTAGTTTGTTCCCGCTAGTTTCATCTTCTATTCTTGACGAACTTCGCGTATCTAGATCATGAATATTTAAAAACACAAATGAATCGTGTGTCATATTCATAATTATAATCAGACATGTGCGCATGTGCGCGTGTGCGCGCGTGCGCGTGTGCGCGTGTGCGCGTGTGCGCGTGTGCGCGTGTGCGCGTGTGCGCGTGTGCGCGTGTGCGCGTGTGCGCGTGTGCGCGTGTGCGCGTGTGCGCGTGTGCGCGTGTGCGCGCGTGCCTGCGTGCCTGCGTGCCTGCGACCGTTTGCTTGATGGAAAGTATACCATGTTCATAGGCGTCGGAATATGGTGAATTTTGACAGGAGGGAGCCGGAACGATAGCACTTTGGGAATGACGTTGGAAGACGGGGGTAGCGTTGGAGATTTTTCGGGTGCCTCCAACTTTACCATTTTATTGGTTCACCAAAAACATCAAGCAAATTCACAAAATATTAGGGAGCTAAGCCTCCCACTCTAAACTATCGGGGTCTCAGCTGCCCGTTCCAACGCCTATAACGACGTTAGACGTACCCATGTGTGCAATATAGGGAATACGACATTACGTCCAACACGTTCGAGCAGTGATGAATTCACAACTGCACACGTTCGATTACGGCCGTACTATTTCTTTACGTCATTCCTAACGCGATGGCGACGAAATTATTGTTTAGAGGAAAAGCTTAGGTTATTGCGTAATTAGCTAAACTCATTAGGCGTGTGTAATAAATATCAAACGGTACCTGTGCGACCTGCATTCCGCTGTGGTCGTACTCGACGGCTGGCGGAGTAGCATACGCAATCGGCCGCAGTCATGCGTCATAGACGGATTACGTGTGCTACTCCGCCACCCTTTCGTCCAATTATGCAAGTCGCAAATGAGCAATTTTATTTAATAATTCCGTGATTTATTGGCTGTATTCACTGACTACTGTTGATCATCGAATACATTGTTGTTCTGCGGGTGCTATGAGGGTACGAAGACCGCCCTGTCTGTTCTGCCTCTTGTCAACCGTGATAACGTACGTGCGAGAGCATTTTCACAATCTTGTTACTGTCATGAGGTATTTATCTGAATGTCAGAGGCGGACTTCTGATTTTGCGGGCTCGGGTTAGCTTCTGCCTTGGGATTTTTTATAATTGAGCAATGACACCGTTTGCTCTCAGATGATGCATGCATGTTAAGCAACATAGATATACCAGCAATTTCAGACGATGAAAAAGGTGCGAGTTATAGGCGGTTCAGGAAATTGTCATCTGTCGGGAGATGACCATGGAAAACCGTCTGGATCCGTGATTTAACAAGATTTAACAAGATTGCCATCCAGACAATTACTCTGGACGGCAGTTGGACAAGGAAGCCTTTTGGCTTATCGAGAGTCCAATACTTTTTATCTACATGTATCCCGCCTTTTTAAGGTGTGTGTCGATTTTATTTTTAAACATATTCACGCTACTAGCACCAACACAATCAGGAGATAATCTGTTCCATTCATTTACAGTCCTTTGTGAGAATGAGAACTTTCTTATATCTAATCTACACTGCTCCTTTACTAATGTAGCTTCATGTCCTCTGGTCCTTTTATCTTTCTTAACTGAGAAAAAAATGTTTCTATCAATATTTTCATAACCATTCAATATTTTAAACACTTCTATGTGATCTCCTCTCAATCTCCTGGTCTCTAGTGTTGTTAAACCACATTCTTTTAGGCGTATTTCGTAACTAAGATCCCTCAGATTTGGTATCATTTTAGTCGCTCTCCTCTGTACTCTTTCTAGCATATCTATGTCCTTCTTGCGATATGGCCTCCATGCTTGTATACAATATTCTAAATGAGGCCTCACTATTGTTTTGTACAGCGGTACTATTAATTCTTTTTTCTTATACGTTATATTTCGCCTAATTAATCCAAGGATTTGATTTCCCTTTGACGCTGCAATTCCGCACTGCTCTGAAACCTTCATATCAGCACTAATGGTTAACCCTAAGTCCTTTTCTTTTACAGTAGTACTTAGAACAGTACCCCCCATTTTATATTTTACCTCTTCATTCCCATGACCTGTGTGGAGGCATTTACATTTCCCAAAATTGAACAGCATTTGCCACTTTTCAGACCATTTGACCAACCTATCAAGATCATCTTGTAAATGCTGTCTGTCTCCATCACTTTTAATCCTTCTAAACACTTTTGTATCATCCGCAAATTTCAACACCTTGCTTGTTATATCATCGTCCAAATCGTTGATATATATTAAGAATAATATAGGTCCTAGTACTGATCCCTGTGGTACCCCACTCAATACCGATTTCCAGTTTGAAGCCTCCCCATCAACTACTACACGTTGTCTTCTGTCATTCAGCCATTTTTCTATCCAGTTTATTATACCATTTCCTATGCCATGGGCCTTTAGCTTAAGGAGTAATCTTTGATGTGGTACTTTGTCGAAAGCTTTTTGAAAATCTAAATAGATGATATCTACTGGTGATCCCTCATCTACCCACCTAGTGATGTCTTCCAAAAAACATAACATATTTGTTAAGCATGACCTCGCTTTTAAAAACCCATGTTGAGATGGGTTTATCAAGTTATGTTTAACAAGAAAATCCACCATGTGATCTTTAATTAGTCTTTCTAATAATTTGCAAATCACTGATGTTAAACTCACTGGTCTATAGTTCTCTGACTTGTTTCTCGAACCTTTTTTAAATAACGGTATAATGTTTGCCTCTTTCCATTCTAAAGGAACCACTCCCTCTTCTAATGACAAATTGAAAACTGTTGCAAGCGGTGCGCTAATTTGTTCTACAATTTCCAATAGTAGTTTGGGCGGAATCCCGTCCACTCCAGGTGATTTATTATCCTTCATAGCCCTTATTTTCTGAGCTACCATTTCCGAGGTTACAACTAACTGTCCTAAATAGTCTGAATCTGCCCCCTTGAACTTAGCCTCTGGTACTGGCAGTGAACTAATATCTTCCCTGGTAAACACTGAACTAAAATACTCATTCAGGTCTTCTGCCATTAAGAATCCCTCTGATATTGTATTTCCAGCACTATCTTCTAGAGGACCGACCTTATCCTGAACTTTCTGTTTGCTTCGAATATACGCATAAAAACTCTTACTGTCATGTTTTATATTACTAGCTATGTTTTTTCATAGCTTCTCTTTGAATTTCTAATTTCAGCTGTAGCTTGATTAAGTGCTTCTTTATAAATGTTGTAGTCTTCATCATTTCCAGTACATCTATATGACTTCCACATCATTTGTTTATACTTAATTTTTCTAATGGCTTCTTTCGATAAGTGTTTCTTTTTAGACCGTTTCCCTTGTTTTTTGAAAGGTACAAATTTATCGACTATGCACTTAATTTCACTATTTAAGATATTCCAGCATTCGGTTGCTGTCTTATTCTTCAGTGTGTTATTCCAGTCTATCTCTGCTAAATATTTCCTCATGTCCTTATACCTTCCTTTGTGGAAATTTCTCCTATACTGCTTTTTACTATTCCTTTCTGATTTTACTTTGATGGTAAAATGTATCTGGTTGTGATCACTACTCCCCAGTGGCTCACATATCTTGACATTGTCAACTAATTCTTTCTGTGAGGACAAAACTAAGTCTAACACATTCTCTCCCCTGGTTGGTTCTAGCACATGTTGAGAAAGGAAACTATCTTGTACTAAAACTAAAAACTTGTGGTCCTCACTCCCCATACTCTGTAGAGATTTCCATTGTATATGCCCATGGTTAAAGTCCCCCATAATAATACAGTTCCGTTTGCTTACTTCCCTTATAGCGTTTTGTATTTTTTCATTCTCTTCTATGCTTATGTTTGGACTTCGATAAACTAACCCAACTGTTAACGTTGAGTTTCCTGTAACTATGTTACACCAAACAGCTTCTTCGCAATCTGCTTCTCTTTCTAATTTTATTTCATAAGCCTGGATAGATTCTTTAATATATAAAATAACTCCACCTCCCTTTCTTCCTATTCTATCTTTCCTAAACATTACATATCCTGTTAGTCCCAATTCGGCATCTGATATGTCAGTGGTGGCCCACGATTCGGTTATACCTATTATGTGAGGGTCAATATCTTCTACCATAATGTTTAGTTCACTTCTTTTGTTTACTATGCTCCTTGCATTTAAACAAATGCATTTATATCCTGATTCAGAACAGTTTTCCAGGCTGTTCTTTGCCGATTTATTTCTGCTGTCTTTATCTATGCCTCCAGTTTCAGGCTTCTCTGTGAATCCCCCCTGCGAATCTAGTTTAAATAGATGCAGCCTGTCCCACTGTCAACAGATTGCAGCAAGTTCTCTGAGAAAACTGCTGCCCCCTTTCCACTTAGATGTAGGCCATCTCTCATGTACATATCTTCCCTCCCAACAATAGCTATATATTTAATATAGCGGGGGAGCAGTGGTTTTATTTGGGATACTTAAGTATAAACCATACTCCAACGTTCCCGTGGATGTATAAGAAATCACAATATGTTATCAGAAACGGTCATGTTGAATAACCACGGTTTTCAATAATGCAATAGTCTGACACTGTAAATAAAGCATTACATTTGCATATTTTTGTCCCAGTAAATGAAATAATTACAACTTGCACAATCAGTGATCCCTGATCTCATCAGTACTGATAATAACATCAGTGCTGAAACAACATCTAATCATCTAAAAACAAATGACGCCAGTACATAACGTATTTATAGTTGCGTGCTCGCTTCAGTTGACTGTACACTGATAGCTGTGCGTTGGTATGATAATTGCATTTTTCTTTAACTCAACCACAGCTGTTGTATTCGAATGTATGTAGTTTGGACTCAAGATGGCAACTGCAATCTTACCTACCACGTCGGCTTGATAAATCTGACATGCCATAAAGCAAATATGCGCTTAATGAACCGACCGAGTGGAATTTTATTTAGTGACCAGATTATCGCAGCTCCTTCTGTTCACGATGACGGGTGAGCTTAGTGACAAATGTTTGCGCGGGCACGTGATGGCGGCATCTGGCGTACAAGCAAGCTCGAACAATTCTATTTCCAGGAACTAGTTTAGAGAAAAAATATTCTCTTCGCCACTGTGTGTTAAATTAATTGCTCTTATATAGGTAGAGTAATTGTGTTATTTTCTACCTCTTGTACAAAGGAATTCGTTTGCACAAGGACAATACGTGTGCGTAAATCATTTAAAAATAACTTGTCTGCCAACATGTGTGAGGAATATGTTGTTTTACCTAATCGTTAACTAACTTTTAATGAATTAAAATGCGTTCTCAACGAAGAACATTAACTCACTAAAAATTAAAAGCCATCCCTTTAGCTGTACGCTTATTGTGGCGACACAACACGATCGTTCGGCATTATAAAATCAGGCACATTCCGTACTACTGAAGGCCTACTAAACAGATTAATGAACGCTGAAATAATACGTTTTATATTCACCACCAACTGTTTTCGTGCACATAATAGTTGGAGCGCAGCTGAGTAGTGCAATTGTCATTTTCTTTGCAGGAGTGCCTATGGATATTTACGTCGTCAAAGATGCCTACGTTGTGCCGTATCTACAAGACGCATACTTTGACACGCAACTTCCGATTCTGCCACCGGAAGTGAGATTGGTGAAGATCAGTTGGTTCAGTCAAAACGCCGTGGTGAGTTTAAACCCATCAGTGCTATCTCGCTTGTAAGGTGTTCGCCAGAATGGTAGAATTGGTAAATAGTTCGACTGTTGCATAGCACAAGCTTCATTAGATTGACAGGAAATGATCATTAATGGTGACATTCGATCAACTGGCATATCGGACTTTTCATGTATCTATTTACCTATTCACCACTGCTCCTTTCCGTCCAACGTATACACGTCAACGCATATATGACCAAAATGTCCACAATGTGTCCGTATTCTAACTGTTTCCTCCAAACGGCATTATTTGGAGTATTTTGTTTACTTATTTCCCGTAGAACCGATTTGTTACCTTGGAATTATTCTTAATAGTATTTTGTTTCAAGAGCAATAGTGCAAAATATTTCATACCTTTGCTGCACTTGCCTCTGTCACTGTTCTTTATTTTTGATCCAGGTGGTATACACAATACATGACAGTTAGACGCGTACCACACTCGCACACATGAACGCACGAATTTCAACAACACACGGACACATGCATATATCATAAACACGCACGAACTCTCACACATGCACACGCACGCGCACAAGCATGCGCACTCGCAAATGTGTAACGACAGAGTAAGTCCGTCCATAGTGCAGGTCAACAGATATGTTCACGCAGGCTACTATATAAAATATAGACGTTGCCGTTTAATGCGACTGAAAGTCGTACAACAATGGGAGAATCGTGGCCACTCGCCGGCGATTCTCGTGCCGATGTGACCCTCATCGTGCACTCAGACACAAGACGGAACAAACATAATAGAAAGTTATCGAGTGTTCATCACTTATGGGGTGAGAGCTTACACATTCATTTCAAGTATATAAGCTAAATATATTTGACTTTCGTCTATACCAGGACTTACAAGTAGACATCGCATGTCTGAACTTTGAGCATCCAGGAAATGCACACACGAACATCCGTACGCACGCACCACACATATGTACCACACACATACGCACACACGTACATACACATACGCATACACGCGCGCACGCACGCACACGCACACACATAATTATATATATATCTACGCGAGGATAATATTGGTCCTATACGTGCCAGAGGTAAAAATATGTATTTTTTTGCGTTTACAGTGATCAGAACAAAACATTAACAACAACAACAACAACAACAACAAATATTGTCCGGAATGTATAGTCTACCTTACGTTGTTGCAAACACCGTTGCTATAGCAGAAAATAGCACAAACACTTATGTTTATCGGGGCTTATCGCATTTCCCGAAGGCGTTAAGAGCTGATGAGCGTGCGTGTGCGCCATGTTCCATCAAACGAAACCAAGAACATTTATCGAATCGATAAGACATCGATATACCACTGTTGATGTTTCAGAAGTCTAATAGTCATACCGACGTCTGTTTACACCTTGCACTATTTCCCGTGGAAACTCTTACCAAACTGTCGCTCCATAAGTAAACATGCACCAAATCACAGCCATTGAACTATAAACTTTGTGACCCCGCAGTATATGGTCACATCTATTTGCCGACAGCTTTCAAAATCTTTCAGAATGTCATTGCTGCTTATAGACGCGAATGAATTGATGAGGTGATCAGCTGAGTTTGCTTTAGTGATTACAGTTAGACAGAGGCTCCCATTTTGATCCTTGTCATGCAGGTTATCATCTGCTTCCCAGAGAAGTCGAGATGGTCTTCGAATGAACAAGTCTGCTAGGGAGTAAAATGTAAAGCGCTTTGAGCAGTCCGAAGGACTGGATAGTGCGCTATATAAGAACTTACCTTTTTATAGAAATATAAGAACTTACCTTTTTATAGAAACAAGCAGTTAGACAAACATCTTGATTTTGGGTTATCTAAGTAGAAAAATTCAACTCATGTTCTGTATTAATCAAATGATACATATATGTAACTCTTCCTAGACCCCTCTTTAAAAGTACATCTTCTAAAGTCCATCTCCACAAACATGATTTCAAAATGGCTTACCACCGAATCATTCCATGGACTGTGGACGGTCATTGAAGTTTCGGAAAACATTATCGTAAATTAATAAAAAGGTTTCTTTTGTATGCGTATTTTCGTGTTACATGTTTATTCTTATAGAAAGCGAATTAAACAAGTTTAACAAACACCCTGTCTGTCAATTAAATATTTAAATGATAATTATACATAATTAAGTACCATCTAAATAAATGTCATGCAGACGTTTACGATCGGTTCGAGAACACACGTCTGCGTGCACATCAATGTAAACACAGTTAGTGGCCTGGGCCATGGTCTTAATTAACTGCACCGCGTACATTAGCGAGCGCTGTAATCGTCTCCAACGAAATGTCCCAGGCTCGCCGAAGGACGCACTAGTCCTGATCGAAACTGATTGCGCAGGGGACGGGCGGACGTTCCCGGAGCAGCCCCCATAACCCGCTCCCTCCCGGCCAGTCCCGAGCCGTACCCGGCACTTCTAATCACTTCATTACCGGTGCGTATCGCGCGGCGAAGGTAGCGAGTCGGTCGCCAGCGCCGAGTCCCAGGCACACGCAGCGCTCGCCCTGGGTGCGAGCCATCCCGGGGTAGGACCAATGCTTCCTTGTCATGCCAACGCGTCGACGATATAGGCTCGGACAGACAGGTGACGTTACATTTATGCACCGAGAAGCCAACGTGAGGCAACGCACAATTGTCGACATTCTGCGCGCAGGGATAATTTGTAAAAGTAAACCGGCCCAAATGCCGTCAGGTTTCTGCGGAATTGACAGCGCGCAGAGCAGTCGCTTGTCTCGGCTGATTGCTTCTGGCGGCTTATGCAGAAGAGCTGCGTCACGCTGCGTTGTTTTACACCATCGCTGACGAACCGATAACAAGATTCACGTGTTACGCGTACTAGGCGAAACTGTACACGTGTAAGTGTAACGGCGCACAATTACTATCGGCTGTTATATAAAGAACATCATTTTTTCTGGCAGAATTCTCTTGGTTTCTTGCGGGCAGCAATGATTAGAACTTGTCTGCTTTTTCTGTGTATTTCCGTTACCCTTCCAATCTGGGAATGTTTGGTATAACATGACCGCAATCCGGTATATATAATCTTTCACCAAGAGCATTGTGTGTCACGAGAGATAGCTTTATGTAATGGCTTATGCTTACAACACTAGACATTGGTCGCAAATTGTCTTCAAGTGTCCTTTACCTTATGGAGCAGATTTTAATTTCTAAGAAAATATTCCATCATCACATAACGATTACATAACGACTATTAAATAATGATCATAAACACGCATACCTATACTTATTTAATATTTCGCTTGTTTAGGCGCATATATTTTATTTACAGTTGTTAAATACGCATCTCTCCTGTTATTGTTATATTATTGTTGTTGTTGTTGTTGTTGTTGTTGTTGTTATTTTAGAAAACATAACGTTTATATTGATGTCTAATGGCTAACTTTGATAAATCTACCAACAAATTTACTTTTATAAATATGGTGTCGACAAACGCTTAATTGTTTAAAATTAGTTTCGTATTTTCAATAGGAAATTGTTCAAGATTAGCCATTGATGTTTCATAATAATAACAACTTCAACATGTGTAAGTCCAGCTTCGACGCATATGAACTAGAATGCCACGAAGAGTGATCTAGTGATAACCAATATATAGAAATGAATGTGTGGCCCGCTGACCTAGCCAAAGTCACTTATTTGGCCCTCCGCTCAAAAATGTTGCCGGCTCATGCTATATGTTATAATCTCCCGTCGAACAGTCTCAGTTCCCTTGTCAAAAAGGTGACATATTTTGTGTAGAAACATCGCAGCTGTGTCAAAGTAATACTAACACACGATCTGCGGTGATACGTTTGTGGTAACTGCGGCGATGTATTGAGTTCCTGCAGTGACGTAACAGTCTAGATTGGGCAACGAACAATGTTATATAGAGGTAGTGAGGATATCGTAGCCATCATGTTAAAAACCATAATAATCAAAAAGTGCTGTTACTATATATTCACATCTAAGATCATGAGAGAATGTCCCAGTTTGAGATTAGCTAAAGGGATCCATCGGAAGAGGTAGAACGTGTTTCGTACCGCAAACGCGGAAGGAGGGTCTGACCCGAGGCGTGATGCAACGTCTGATGATATGGACGATCGTCTTCTGTTTCGGCTTTGTGGCCAAGACTCAGTATCGGTGCTACTGTTGGTGGACTTGGACCTTCTAGGAAACTTTTGGTGGGCTCATCTGACGGAATGCTTGGTAATGGAGCGTCAAATTGCTTGCAGCTGCAAGGACGGTGTAGGGACCAAGCTCTGTCAGTAAGCAACGACCGGGGTGGAGCCCTGTCTGTCGGTTGCGAATGATTCCGCCTAATCACGTCTTGTCTTATCTCGATGCGTGTCGATTCTAATCCCCAGCGAATGAGCAAGAGAAGTCGTTAGCAGATTGTCGGCGGCTAATGGGTTATTTGTTGAGTTGTATATCTCAGCGGCTGCCGACTGTAGGGGGAATGATGTGAAGTGGTGCAGTGGCGCTGACGTGGATGCTTTTAATGACTGGGAGATCGCCAGAGGGAGGAAGGAAGGGGGGTGGGGTGGACGAAACGATGCAGGAAGAACGTACTGGGGAAATAAAGTCATTAGAGAAGGGCGGGGAGGTGAGTTTCTTCCAAGAACTGGAGAAGTTTGGAAGTGAGGAGGAACGGTCGGTCAAATTGTTGATTATGATGCCAAAGGAAGTAAGGCTATTTTGCATCTGCATTCATCACCAGTCATGCTCATTTATTTTGGCGGGTGACTAGATAGCGTTATCTACCTTGACATTTCTTGTGCCAAGGTTTTTTGGACTTGTTCCAAGTTGTTTGTTTTTTCTTTGCGGCGACATATCCTACATGCGACACTTATCTGTTCCTCTGCGTACATTCGAACTGAACGTGATGACTATTGTGGAGCTGTGGCTGGCCAACAAACCTTGCAACTGCATCACCTTAAAGCTCATCAAAACACCTCCAATTGCACCCCTCTTGAGGATCGTCAAAAACCTTCAACTGTATCCCCTTGCCAACATGTTGGGTGGAGCTAAACATATCTCCCGCTCACCATCAAACAATGTTTGGGGTCTCAACATGACAAGCCACCCGGTTCCAAAGTCTATGCTATAATATTATTATAGTTCTCCGGCGCTAGATCAGCTGTTTCCTTCTGCGAAGTCTGACAATGTATCTACGGTTAGAAACGTGCAAACTCATCCCAGCCTCTGAACAGGCACCTGGAAACTACACAATAGTCGCGTTCAATGCGATATAAAATCTTACATAAGTTGCGGTGTGCGTATCATCACGAGTATCGTTTAGCCGGAACTAAGCCGCTTGTGAGAGAGCGGTGCAGCAAGGTAGATAACTCACTCCGAGTTTAGGAAATGTTTATCAACATGCGCAGCAATGATACGACATCACTGCTCCGACGCTGAAAATGCGCCAACACGTGTTTATGTGCCGACCAATTTGTCAAATTTGGCGCGATCGACAAGTTTAAACAAACCATTATTTTCGGCGTGGGTCGGGGTCGACTTTATGATAGATGTTGTCGTTGAAACAAAAAGGCCAGCGCCGTGCGATTTCAACCTGCGGTTGACATCAATGCGATGACTTCACGCTGGTTCAGGCTATTAACGCCAGATTACGCCGCTTTTTACGTGTGACGACGCTAAATCGTTCGTAGCCTTCAGGCGCGATTACCTTCAAGCGACAATTTAGCGCGATCGAGTTCGGCGCTAGTTGTTTTGGCAGGTATTATCGTGATAGCGTCCGCGCCGATTATCGCCGGTCGTAAACGCGGACGAAGCCGCGACGTACGGTAACAGGGAGCTGTTTACTCGAGTCCACGGCGGTGTACGAGCGTACCGTTTCGGCTGCGGACGCCTATCTCGGCTCCGTAATTATCCAGATATAGAACAGGTTGTTGGAAACGAAGCTTCCTAAGAGCGTTTGAAGAATAGAATTAATCACGTTGACAGGCGATTAGCTCGCGAACACGTTGCAAATGATATTTAAAGCACGGCTGGTGATTGTGGTAAACAATACTGATTATCTTCATTGTATAACAGAAACATTCAATCGTCTTATGACTGCATGCCTTGGTCTGTCAGCAGTAGAGTGTATTCATTTATCATTACGCTAACTTTTGGGACAGTCTGGAGACGTCTTCTCCGAGGTGCCGATGTCCACTCGTCTCTTTCTACGCTCTTTCTCTCAGTTGTCCACTCGCTCTTTCTACGCTCTTTCTCTCATTTGTCCACTCGCTCTTTCTACGCTTTTTCTCTCATTTGAATACTCGTCACTTTTTACGCTCTTTCTCTCCTTTGAATACTCGTCTCTTTGTACGCTCTTTCTCTCCTTCGTCTACTCGTCTCTTTTTACGCTCTTTCTCTCATTTAAATACTCGTCTCTTTTTATGCTCTTTCTCTCCTTTGTCCACTCGTCTCTTTCTACGCTCTTTCTCTCATTTGAATACTCGTCTCTTTTTATGCTCTTTCTCTCATTCGTCTACTCGTCTCTTTTTACGCTCTTTCTCTCATTTGAATACTCGTCTCTTTTTACGCTCTTTCTCTCATTCGTCTACTCGTCTCTTTCTACGCTCTTTTTCTCCTTTGTCCACTCCTCTCTTTCTACGCTCTTTCTCTCCTTTGAATACTCGTCTCTTTCTACGCTCTTTCTCACCTTTGAATACTCGTCTCTTTCTACGCTCTTTCTCTCCTTTGTCCACTAGTCTCTTTTACGCTCTTTCTCTCCTTTAAATACTCGTCTCTTTCTACGCTCTTTCTGTCCTTTGAATACTCGTCTCTGATCTACCATTTTGGCGATGCATGTCAAAACCACATAGCTAGTTATTTAGAGTTATTAGTTTCGTATTTTCTGCTAACCGTGGGAACTTAGGACTAATTGAACGGAAAGCCACTCTCCAGAGGACCCCTCTAGCATCATGAATGGTTGTACGTTAATACAATCAATTATTACAATGTAACACGTGCTTAGATTAAAACATACACCATATCACCAAATATGTATTTTCTCACAAGAAACACTTTAACTGTGTTATCTTATTTCTATATTTGATTATACTGATTTCACTGTTGTACTATTTGATCAAGAGTTAGTTTTGCCGATGTTTAGAAGCGATCTGCTTTCGTAAGATGCTACGTTCCTTTGTGATGTTTGACATGCATTCACGCTGTTTCCGTCATAATGTTCTAGGTAATGTACATGAAAGTCGTGTACATCATAAACATCTGCGTGCAGACGTAAATACTCATCTCCAAACGACAGCTAAAATTACACTGGCCTCTCGCCTGATATCAGGATCGATTTGGAAATCCCGGTTCTGTCGTGCACTCCTCGCCGTACTAGCGCGTACCCACGGATACAAGGAAGGTCGGACATATAGAACAACTTATCCAAATCTCAAGTTCGATACAGAGAGGGAGAGAGGGGGGGGGGGGAGAGAGAGGGGGGAGGGAGAGAGAGGGGGAGGGAGAGGGAGAGGGAGAGAGTGTGTGTGTGTGTGTGTGTGAGAGAGAGAGAGAGAGAGAGAGAGAGAGAGAGAGAGAGAGAGAGAGAGAGAGAGAGAGAGAGAGAGAGAGAGAGAGAGAGAGAGAGAGAGAGGATGAGAGTGAGAGAGAGAAAGACAGAGAGAAAATGAGAGAGAGAGAGAGAGAGAGGAGAGAGAGAGAGAGAGAGAGAGAGAGAGAGAGAGAGAGAGAGAGAGAGGAGAGAGAGTGAGTGAGAAAGAGAGTGAGTGAGAGAGAGAGAGAGAGAGAGAGAGAGAGAGAGAGAGAGAGAGAGAGAGAGAGAGAGAGAGAGAGAGAGAGAGAGAGAGAGAGAGAGAGAGAGAGAGAGAGAGAGAGAGAGAGAGAGAGAGAGAGAGAGAGAGAGAGAGAGAGAGAGAGAGAGAGAGAGAGAGAGAGAGAGAGAGAGAGAGAGAGAGAGAGAGAGAGAGAGAGAGAGAGAGAGAGAGAGAGAGAGAGAGAGAGAGAGTCCACTGGTCTTCTGGCCCGTTTTCGCGTTCATCGTCATCTATTGCTATGTCTGCAGCATACGTAGGTGATCACTCCAATGTCCACGGCATTAGGGGTCTTGCAACCGTTCTCCTGTGTTCCTTCCTATCCCGGCTGCTAGACCACCAATGAGTTGAATTATCTGTCGGTGGTGCCGACCTGTTTCTTTTTTCAACAGTCGTTCCCATTTTCACAAGATGTTCTGACTTTCGCTTTTTCATCATGCGGCCTAAACATCCTGCTTAGTATTTCCCAATATTGCACGTGATCTTCCACTATGAAATCATCTCAGAGCGTCGATGTTCGATATCAGACGAAATTACTTTCGTTTGGGAGGATGGGATGGTCTGTGGCAATTTCAACTGGCATCGAACATCGATACTCTTAATATATCAATGTTTACACACTTTCGTCTGAAGGGTCGATATGGAGGGCTGAGGCCAGATGAAAATAATGTTGTCTAATATCGAACATCGTCATTCTGAGATTATCCCTAAACAGTGTTTGCTATTCTAAGTATTTCTACACTACTTGTCTTTCTAAATATTTCTACACTACTTGTCTTTTGTGTCCACGTTCGTTCTACACGTAGATGGTGGTGTAGCGGAATTTATAGCCGTATCTAACAATGTCGACTCTGTACACGTTTTCTCACTTCAAATGACATACTTTGATTAGGTACAAAATACTTTCTATATTCTTGAAAGCTGTTTTGGTCTGATCGTTTCGTCTCTTGATCTCGTCGTTGCATGAACCATCAGGAGCGCAGTGGTGCAGTGACTAGAACATCGGACTCTCAATCGAGAGAAGCCGGGTTCGAATTGTGTGCTGCTGTACCGAACCTTGGGCAAGCTCGTTCACTCTACGTTGCTTCAATTAACCCAGATGTATGAATGAGTACCTGACTGTGGTGGATATTTCTGTACGAATAATCTTCGTGCATTAATTGCAACGTGGCTGAATACTTCCTAGAAAAAGGCGAGATGGTTTCGATTGAACATGTCTGCAAGGGAGTAAAATTTAAAGCGCCCTCAACAGTCCTATAGACTCGATACTGCGCTAAATAGGAACCTGCCATTACATGCTATTATTCACATATATTGCTTATCTGTACTTGTTTCAGAACAGTTTCATTTACCATAATATTGCAAGTTGGAGTAACGTTTTACTTTGAGACAACCAATGTTTTTGTTTTCTTGTTGTCCAAGGACAACAGGCCCTTACTATCTCTGACTGTTGTATTCGTACCTAATGCCTCGAGACTCGTCTGCCAGTCACTGGGCGTATACTCGCAACACTCCCCTCTGTCTCCCAGACGGCGTGTTTTCGTCGCAATGGATTATCCGGAACATCTACGTGTAATTCCCGGACTGACTGTATCGTCGCAATGGATTATCCGCTACAACCCCCCTTGCTGTCAATCAGACAAGTGGCCATTTTCCCACAGGCTGCCGGTGTGACGTTTACGCTAGTCCTGGAAATGTTTATAGTTAAAATATTCTCATTTTTGTTGTCGCCATCTATCGTTTAACATCGTCAAATTCGCATTTTTCAGTCGCCTTGAGAATGGTCTACCAGTGGATTTCCATTTCCAACAACTGTACCATAATCTCTGGTGTACAAGCCCGTAACAAGGTTTTACCTGCGGAGATTCCTTTTTGACATTTTGATCGTCCTCTTTCTTGTAATAGAATGGTAAACTTGTAGATGTTACATTTGGCTAAGAATCGCCATTATTGTATACCCATTTTATTAATATATATATATATACAGTTGTATATATACATATAATAACAATATATATATATATATATTATAGGTTACTAGGTTATACATGGGTGGAAAAGTGTTGGACTCTCGATAAGCCAAATACTTCCTTGGTCAGGTTGTAGCTCTGTATGGCAATCGTGTTAACTATTGTTACATCTGGCTAATTTGAATGTTTAGACTGGAAGGTCAAGCTGAAGGCGAGATCGACTTCCATAATGAAATAACAGTCCAGTTGTTTTTACAAACTTTTGGTTTCTTAAGACACATGGTAGGAGATATGATTAGATATCTTAAAATATGATATTACGTGATAAAACGACCACGTTTTGTACCTTTATAGATATCTAATTTTCATGGTTACGTTATGGAATCCTTTAACCCCGGAACTACTAAATAGCTTCGGCTTAGAACTGTGATGTGCAGAAAGCCAGCTTGATCTAAACGATGCTTATGTGTAATCAAATTCAATAACATCAATAGAACACTTGTTATTTTGTATCTACAGGACACGTGCAAGTTTCAGTAAACGGGAAACCAAAAAGCAGTATTATTAATTCTCAGCATATGGTAGATGCTTGATAGTAAAAAGCTACCGGATTCATGAGGAGTTGTCGAGACCGACGACTAATGACGATCGGTCGGCATCAAGGCCGCGGTGTCTGTCGGCAGTCGGGCGCCGTGTCTTCAGTCTCTCGTCCGACTCCCGCGGCTATCGGGCGCACTTGTTTACTTTAATCTCGGATTAATAGTTATCCGACACGCTGAAGCGAGCAAGGCAAACACATCGACGTGTAAAACACGGAGTTTTGCGATAGCCTGTTAAAACAACACGATAAGTCATCGAGTGAAGCGGCGACGATTTATGTGATTTGATGCGGCTTCGAGCCATCGTTGACACCCGCCAGTCACTGTCCAGACGGCATAAGTTCTCGATGCCTCGGGTACATAGGTAATCAGGCACGCTATAGCAGTAGCATTCGGGAAGTTCCGAGGCAAACGTTCTGTAATACTGAAGGGGAATAAACGACTACAGACTGCGATTAATGTTCCCATTCAATCGACGTTAAAACACGTACTGTTACGATTCGGTTTTAATATAACAAAACATAACGTGTAAACATTTATGTTTGTCTCGCCTAAGCCAACCGATTTCCGTCTTCGACTCCACGATCTTTCCATCATTGTCTATTTGACATGTGCTTATATTGCCAACATACAGTCACGCCCGTAGCCAGGGGGTTCGCGGGGTTCACGTGAACCCCCTTTTTGTGAACCCCCTTTCTCCAAAATGTGAACACTCCCTCAAATTTGCATCTTTAAAATGTGAACCACTAAATGTATGCCATGTTTCTCAAAAGCGTTAACTCCCCTCCTAAAAGCTGCTGGATGTTGTCCAAGCATTACAAGGAAGGCTAAGGAAGCATGATTTGTACATATGTTAAAGGGAGAACCCTTATCTATTAAGTGATCATCACTGAATATACGGGAACCTGGCTCCAATGCCATGTGTGAAAAGGGCAGTCACTAGAGAAATATGTGTCAAAGGACCATTTCATCCAATTAGCCTTGCAGAAGGACTGCACACTATCCAAGGGTCTCCGCATGAGGTAACACATACACAAGAAGCAAGTTTTACACCAAATGTAAAATTATATGAGTCCTAATTGTAGTCATTCAGAGGTTACAGATGCAGACAAAATACTGGTGAATGAACGGGTGACGATTATTATCAATTATGATCATATAAATTAAGCCATATAAAATAATTCATGATTTCTCATCAGAAATCTGTTAAAAGTAAAAGGGAGGTGCGGCTTTTTATTTTTAGTATGCTGATTAAGGTAACTAACGGCAGTGAAATAGGCTATTCTCAACAATCAACAACTTAAGAAGCGTAGCGAGTATATTTCTTATAAGCTACAAACCCGATAGACAAACTCATCTGGCTTAACACAAATCACAATTTTAAATTATTGCGCTGGAACGCGAATTTCGATGAATAATTGTATTTATCCAATACACAATAAAGTTTAGCTTCACCTATTTTAATATGCGCGTGCTGGTGAGAAATCGTGTAATTGTGTGGCTGTATGGTAGCCGAAATACTGTGGTTGCTAGTTGCATGTTTGTAGATCTCAGAAAGGGGAGCCTTTATTATTATGTCCAATTTATGTTCCGTACAGTTGTAAAATACAGTTTGTGTTTCCTGGAGTCAGTGTGGTGTAGAGAATATGGTACTTTTATTGTTTGACACACCTAGAATTTAATTCCAATCCCACAAGAGGACAATAATTTTCTAATCTTCTCTTTACAGGACATGATTTATAAAGGTTTGTTAATTTACTAACTTAATTATGTTTATGATAAATTATGGGACTTTTGCATATCAGATCAGATAAATATAATGTATTAATTGAGTGAAAACCAGATTGTAAATGTCACACGTTAACTGTTTATTCTGAAAAATAACTTGGACCACGTTCAGTGCCTCGTTTATTATATTAATATAAACATATTCAAAACAATTGCACACACGGCGAAGGGTTTCGAGTAAATGATTCAGTGATATATTCAATAATATACTATCACTGTGTGTTGGTTTTTGTGAATACAATTGGGTGTAAATTAGGCTTAATCAGACAAACAAAACAAACAAAATGGGACAAATCTCCACAGACCATATGTGAGTCCCACTTTGTCTGAAAACGCACTCCCAAAACGTCCTCGTTGTGGGTCGACGGGGGATGTGGTGTTTGTATATAAGATGAAAGAATATAAGACAAAACCACATGGTCCACCAATCTCACACCCACTTCGTTGTTCTTCCAGTTAGAAATGTAACCTTCTGCATTATGAGCCCCCACGTGAACACGCGCATTGTAAAAAAAACATAACCCCACATGAACTTGTGGCGCCCCTGCAGTCCAAATTGGTAAAATATGAACCTCCATTGTGAAAAGCTGGCTACGGGCCTGAATACAACATACATTAAAATATGTCGCAAGCAAATGTCATTGGCCGCAAATGTGCTGTTTCCCCATGTACATAACTCGGGGTTCAAACACTTCTAGAAACAGGGCATGTATATAAAACATCACTGGCAATTAATTGAAAGGTAGTGAGGTAAATACAAATTGGCTTGAACCTGTAAATAAAATAATGAAAAGTTTCCGAAAGCGATAACATATGGTAATAATCGTTCATACTCGTGCCTGTTCCTTCGTTTCCCATTTCTTCATTTACTGCAGCCGGGACACGTCCACCTGGACGTGATATCGGAAAAATAGACTGTGAAATGAGCTTCAAAATGGTTGCACTTTGTCTTAAATTGTAACCGAACACATCACTAGTAAGGGCAAGCTTGTCATAACCATGCATCACAGAAAATTAGCCATGACATTCTATATACGGCGTGCAGGATATGGGTTGAATGCTAGAGGTGAAAAGGTTAGAGAAACGAACACTTCAAATCACACTCTCCTTGGTGATCTTGAACGATGTAAGTGAAGAATTCCGCATGATTAACAAGCTAACAAATTATATATCAATCGACGGTGGACCTTTTCTAGCAGTACTACACGTCTCAGAGTCGGTCATTGCCCCGCGGTAGGCGCTACCACATAAGTGCTACACCAACGAATGACAGAGGCACTGCACAGCCGACGGCAGTTAGGGCAATGGTCGTTGGCACACGGACAGCAAGAAACTGTGCAGGTGCACTGCATTGGACCACATCAAAGACTTCTCACATTTGCTGCTTATCGGTAGTTGCTCTTGGCGCTTCGGCCAACGTGAAAACCGTCTGAAACCATTCCGTCAGATTAACGCCAGGTTAATGGTTTTGTTGCTCCCGCCCTCATTAATAACGCCGTGTCATTGGCGCAGGCGCACCAGCGGTTGTGCGAGCCGTGCTCGAAATGGATACCAGTGATTAAAGTTTACCACGAAAGAAATAAATCACTTTCGCGACTTTCTGCGACAAGTCATTATTTCATTTCCGGGTTATTAATTTTGGACACGAAAATGTGCCAGAGGTTTTCCTACCTCATTCCGGTGTTTCAACAAAATCTGTTCAGACATGATTCAGTATGGGCATGTTTTAAAAGTATGACACGTAATACTATACTAATACGGAAATTAATTGGGGTATTTAACAAAAAGATAAAACAGAAAAAGTACTGTGTGAGATATATTAATCGTAGTGCTGAACTTAGAATATAATGGGTAATTCAATTCAATGGGATAATTAATAGTGAGATGCATCTTAGGAACGTCCAAGAAGTTTTTCGTCACGCAAGTATAATTTGTAGATATCTGAGTAGTATTTTTTAATCCAGCCACTGTACTTCATAATGACTCGTTCTTCAAATTGGTTTTCCTGGCAATGGTATCATTGCTGCTTGAGTTGCTTGCAACCAGGCATCCCATTTTTGGACAACTTTCCAACTGAACTTTCAAGAATGCAAAATTTGCCCCAGCACAAACAGAACACGATATCACAAATTTACGACCGTGTTCACCACTGCTGGACGACTATTGCGGTTAATGTACCCTCTGATATGCCATTGGCTCGACAACCTGGAACATACCACTAGCGTGTTTAGCAAGTTGCCGAAGCAAAGGCATGCGTCAGAGTTGTGCCAGTGGAGTCTGCTAATCGCAGAATTGCACATTCATGCATGTTCTGATTTTCCACTTTGACTTCCGCAAACAATCCACGACCAGCGTTATAGTGGGTGCTCTGTATTCGGCGCAGCGGCAGCTTATGTTAGACGTCTATATTGAGAGCCGCAACAGATAAGGCTTGCAGGCATCCGCTAAGAAAATCATGAATGATGCGACAAGGCGCTTCCAAGTGCACGCATATTGTTACAACGGGAATGAACGCCGCTGTTGCGATTCCCAGTTGTCCAACACAGCGGCCATATTCTGTTTACGTTCGACGTATAATCATATCCCATAATCACACACCTTACAGTGGATGGCAGCTTACGCTTCTCGTGCCACACATAAGGCACGCTGTGAGAATGTTTGTAGCCTATCGCGTCCGTAATGTCACCATGTGTTGTCTACATTATGCGGATAATTTCACAGCCTTTTATAGTATCTTCGAATGCTCATGTTGAAAATACTTTTTTTACAACAGACCCTTTTTACAAACGCAACACGCGCTTCAACCGATCTCTGTGGCTTCTTCTACTATTAATTGGCACGGCCCATTTTCGAACATTAACGACAATGGGAGTTTAGAGAATGAGATCCCAGCTCAGTGAGTGCACGGCCGGTTTTATTCATTTCCGTGCGTGGGGTATTTTACTTTCCCTGGCATAGACAACGACTTATATAGTGTCTCTTCCAAAACAGACAGGCAACGTAGGGTGGAATTGCTCGCAAACACTGTAAACATCATGTTTGCACAGATTGGAGGTATTATGACCGAAACAAAACTACTCCACTGCACTAAGTTTTGTACTGAATTCAATCAATGTTTCAAAAATATTAATTTCTTCATCCTTTTACATATATCCAGCTTTCCTATGGTTTAACGACGTTTACATCCATTGCAGATTTACCTCTAGTTAAACTTATTGTTTCCGCTTGGAGGGAAGGCCTATCGAGGTTTATTCCCGAATGGTCGGTGGTCTTATGCCCTACGTGATTGTCGTTTCAGTACAGATACTGGTTCTCCGACCTGCGATCGCTCGACCCGTACACAATGTACAACCCGCTGCTGAGTATTCCTCCGAGCGGCGTCGTGCCGGGCTTCAAAACGGGTGAGTCTTCAACCCAGCTCTCTTACTTACAGCATGTACTTAAGGTTACGTCTCAATAAGATGGATGCAGTGAAAGTTGTAATCCTGAAATAAAAACGACATCTTAAGGCGAGGCATTAATGTGTTGATGAAATGTCTGCCGATCAGGATATAAGAAGGTTCTCTTTATATGCAAACTGCGTTGATACTTTTGGAAACTCTGGGCTCACTTTAGTTCTCTAGTGGAACAACAAATAAACCGCTGTGCAACAGCCCAATTTACGTACACGCGCGTGCGTCTGTGCCTGTGCGCGTGTGAGTGCCCATGCGCGTGTGTACACACACGCACGCGCACACACGGACGCACACACACATACACACACACGTCTGTACATCCGCAGAATCGATACAGACAGAAGGTCTTGATGCAGTAGCCGTGTCACATTATATCACCGCTTCGTAAATAAACGAAACTAGAATCAAAGTGAGACGAACTCATTAAGCCTTCATTGCTTCACGGGCTCGAAGTTCGCGCCATTAACGACCAGCCCGTCTGATTTAATCGATGCACTTCCAAAGCGGAGGCGCTAACAATTTGTTTATTTATACCTTTCCCGTGTGTTAATAACGGCCTGCTGTTTTCATTTGTCGTCTTTTGGTGCCGCTGCGTATGTCCGATCACGCCTTCTGTTTCCTGTACATCCGCAAATAACCTCCTGCAAATGGCGTCATTTACGGTGTCGTGCGGAATATTTTCCTCCCACATACGTGTGCGCGGCTCTCTTTCAATAATCTGACGCATCTAAGTGCCTTGTGGCCGGCCGATTAATGAAACAGTAAAAACGTGAACCGCAAAATATAGTGTATGAGCAATGAGAGCGAGCAGGTTGTCGAAAGCGCATCTTGCAATACTAAGACTATGTTCTTTGTTCCATAACGGTAGAAAATCTGATAATTATTAAACTGAACATATTGATGATCATCATAGCGTGTTTTAATTAAACGTATTTTGTTTTAGTATAATTCGCCCATTCTCTGTTAATGAAAATAAATCTTTTTGCTTAGTGCATTCGCCAGGTCAGTTAATAGGGTTCTGATTTCAGCCAATCACTCAGTCAAGTTAAACATGCAACGTCATTAGTATTATACATTACTTTACAACAAAGTTATTTGCATTCCGAATATTTTGACCATGAGAGCCTTCGTCAGCGGTCGTGGGGCTTCATAACTTACGTGATGCAGCCGAAATATTCGGAATTGAAAACAAGTTTCTTGTAATGAGGTAATATCAATAAATAAGTTACTCAAACCAATTGTCGTTAGTTTGTTTTCGCTGTGTGACCCGTGTGTGTGTCTTCAGCCTTCCAGATGTCGATCGCGTGCACGGGCCGGGTGACGGCCGTCGCGTCCATGTATATCGCCCTCCACATCGTCGACGACCGGGGAGAGAGCATCCCCGGCTCGCCCATCAAACTCCACCTTCGCAAGCGCTGCGTCGCATTCGGTGAGTCGAACCCGTCCGCTCCAGTCTGTGTTCATGCTATATCCAGTCACTACCCCTGCATGGTGTCTATCCTAAGCAGTGTACGGAAGCTTATTGAATTAGTTATACTTCGCCCCACTTGCTGTCTTCGTCGGTCGTGATTATGGGAACTGTACGCGCGCTGGCCCAGTTATCAAAGAGCAATTCTAGGAAATGCGCATAATTACTCGTCCGATCGTCCTCGCGAGGTGTGGTGTAAAGCATGATTGGCCTAAACCCCAAACGCATACATCAGAAAGGTCGTAAACTGTTTTGTTAAACCACCAACTGATAAATCGACGTATCCAGTCGATATGACAAGGGTACTGATGATGTAATCTGCACCTGGTGATGAGTCAAACAAAGTAGGGACGAAATAGAAGGGATATATTATTATGGTGCAGATGACCGTTGTAAAATGGGTTTTTTGTATTACTTGTAATGTGATGTTCCGTCACGTCTTACGACATCTGGTGACATCCACGATAAATTGTCCTCATACAATCCTGTTTATTGTTGCTTCCCCCGACAACAACTGTTCTGCGATCAGTCGGAAGACTTCATTGTGTGACTTCTTCCAACACGCTTTCTTAGCTGTCTGCAAACTATGTGTATAGAAAACCATAATTTGTTACGTACTGCTGTACGTTCATGCTTGTGACCGAGATGTTCCACTGTTGCAGAGAAGAAGGCTGTCTGTCACTTCAAGTGCAAAAACGGCGGCCGCTGTACCAAGGCAGGCATCTGCGAATGCAAACTGGGATACTACGGACCTCAGTGCAAATTACGTACGTAGACCGCTATTGTGTATCTTGTTTGGAAAAGTTTACTTGCTTCAATTTACCCCCAGAATATTACCCCGTTTTAGATAGCAGGAAAGAATGGTGTAACCGGAAGGCGCTGGAAGAGACCGCCGCCGGTATACGGAATTATGGGATACTGTGACTAACCTATAATAGAGTGTATAGCTATCATGGCAGCAAACCGTTGTGCAAACCAAACGCGAGAATCAGCTTCGTGTGATTCGGGGTAAATCAAGGTCCGGAACTAAGACATTTATGAGAGTATGATATCGTATAGTTTGTCTTCTTTTTATTTAAGCATTTGTTAGAATGCTTTAGCAGGTTTGTACGTATATTCTAAGATTTGTTGTATCATCTGGTGATGGTTTATAAAACCATTTAGATGAATATTGCCGCTGCAGTTGGTGCAATGGGAATCACGTATGTTTTCCATCGCGGTGTCAGCAGGGCATTAACTTGAGTCCTCTTTGAAAATGGTTTGTCCTCGAGGCTAGCTTCTGTGGTAAACCGATATGTTGAATTCGTTTAACTTGTCGGCGTGACCCGTGAGCCTTCTATGCAGGCAAATGCTATGCTGGAATTCAAAAGTATATACAGCGTCGTGTGTATATTTTAGTTCGAATGCAGGGGTCGCACATGGTACACTGCGTGGTGCAATGCAACAACAGCGAGATTCTCGAAGCGGACAATTCGCTGCGAAATCGCGTCGCGTAGTCACGTGTGATATAGGGGCCTACGTCCTTTGAAATCTTCGTCCTCTTTATTGTATTGTTGTGAATCCAATTTCCGGGTAATTGTCCACAACTTGACTGTTTTGGATGCGCACGCGATTGGAGAACGTAGACAGTATAGTGTAATATTTTGTGTAAAACCGTGGGTCAACACAATAATAAAAACCGGATACTAGGATTACGGTCTCTTCGCCCAGCCTCCCGGTTATTTTGTGAATGCTTCAAAACAGGTGCATTGGATGTGATCGCATTCTAAAGACGTACAACTGAGGGGAATAATGAGTGAATAGTCCTCTGGCGGCTGCCCGAGTGAAGTGTCTCAGTTGGAAATGTGCTGTGAAACGTTATGTTCTTTTGTAGCGAAGTATCCGGTCCATATAGAACAGCCCAAAGCCATTTACACAGTGTTGATATCCTCTCGTTATTGACATCATACAGACCTTGTCCACCTTCCTTTTTGTTTCAAATTTGTGAAGTCCGAGTCTGACAACGAGAGCGGAGGCGCTTGTTAATGTTTTGAAATCACGGACGAATCATCTAGCAGTTTTCCTCTGTACATCTCGATGTCGCCAACGCTTCGTGTACGACATGCAAGCGACGCGAGTATTTTGGATTGTGGATCGCTGCCTATAGATAATATGATATATCCTCACATGCGTATCGTGTAGTACATGTGCTGCCACTGGAACGAAACGTTCTGGGCACTTGCGTACTGCAGTGCGTAGCGCGGCACACCTCGGGCGCAGGTTTTACTAACGAGGTACACAGACACACGCTTTGTTCATGTTGTTATGCGCCTGTTTACTTGCTACTGGGCGTCGACCGAATCGGGCTAGTTTAGATAAGGTGCAATGGCTTGTACGGGCAGTGCTTCAAAGCTCCACCGTGTAACAGGATAGGTATTTAAACACCACTCTGATTAGTTGGCGGCTGAGACACACGGTTGAAGTCAGCGCAAACCGTCGTTCTATTTCGAAGAACTCGCGTGATATTGCTGTTGATCAAATAAAAAACGCGAACCGAATTAGTTCAACGTTCCGTTACACTTGTTTGAGTACATCGACGGCTTGTCGTCCACGGAATGAACGTCAATTACGTCTGTTGTACTTGCGATAATGGATGAAAGCCGATAGTCGATAAAGAAATCATCGTTAGACAGTAGTGCCCGCAGTTAGGATGTCATCGTTCACACGATCACACGCACTTGTCTTCACATTAATTTACTAGAATACACACCGCATAACTGTGACGGCATAATGTTACAATGGTACCATGCCATCTTCATTTGGTGACTTCGTTGTCTACAGTAGCCTCGATTACCCAATTTTCGTGGTGTGGCGCCACTGTTTGTCGCTCACAGCCAGGAACCAGGGACGTCTTCCCTTTGTGATTATGTTGATTGATTACCCTTTTTTCTGTTTATGCGAGGCATCGAACTGTCTTTAAAGTTGGGTTACATTGACACAAGCCCTACAACACAATCACACGGAAATGCAAACGGCAACATTAACGTTGCTGGTTCAAATCCCATAGCTGTAAACAGTAATTTTTCGTACACTTTCCTAAATACTATTGTTGTGTCTAAACGTTACACCCCACGTTACACTTTTTGAAGTTACACACACCGTCCCCCAACTGACCAGTGGATGGTGTACGTAACGTGGAACAGTATCGTCCCCCAACTGATCAGTGGATGATGTACGTAACTTGGAACAATCGAAGAAAGCACGCATAACGTTGCAAACAACTGTTTAATGGTCTGGAATCTTCGCTAACCGCAACAGTTACTGAAAACTGTGAACTTCGTGTTGTCACACAGGAACTGCATGTTTACACAGAACATAAGTGTAAATATACATTCAAAAGTAGCTAAAAGTTAATATAGTGGGAATAACACACGGTGTGTATACGTCACTCGAGCAGTAGTTGCCAAATAAGAGGCACTCATGCCTGCGGTCCTGGTGGACTATTATAGCAGCTAACGCTCTCGTAACCTCAACACATTGTGCAGACTTCCATTAATCATTATTGTGTACGTTTATAATGTTATTTGATAATACAATCGTGCTTTTGCGTTTCACGTATGTTTGTCTTGTACGGCTAGTGCGCAGAGGTGATAGTAACGTTTGTTAAGGCATTATCTTCCTGTCTCCCACAGCGATCTGTTTCCCCGTGTGTCAGAACAACGCCACGTGCATCCGGCCCGGCGTCTGCCAATGTCTCGACGGCTTCCAGGGAGAAAAGTGCGAAATCGGTAGGACCCGTTTTAACAACACGAACTACCTGTGACGTTTTGGATAGACCTGGACTGGCGGAAATGTTTGCATAAAAAGGACATAACACAAGATAAAGTAGAATCCCATAATGTTATGTATGTCATTAATAATATACCCACCTCGGTCAGTGTACGTTGGAGTAAATAGATTACACTTTATCATAATAGATAAATGTGTAATTTCACAATTTCTCTAGTGAAACACAGTTCTGGTAATCAAGTTTCTATCTATCCGTGCGAGAGGCGCATCGCCAGAAATCAGGCGCATTTGCTGCATGTATTTAGAGGGGCCGTAACCCCTATTTTATGTATAAGATTTCATCTTTAAAAATCGGTTCTACACCTGAGTATGCATACATTTCCTTCCGGCTGTTCAAAGACACGACAATCTAATTTTAATAACTGCAATTATTCATGCCATTTAGATTAAATATGTAACCTGTTCCTAATCCACAACCCCAAATCTACCTGTACAACATATTTCTAAAGATGAAGAAGCCTAATCTGCGTGTTGGTATTTCAGCCATCTGCAAGAAGTCGTGTCATAATGGCGGCACTTGTACCGGGGGAAACAGGTGTTTCTGTCCAGAGAAGTACTATGGACAACACTGCCAGTTTAAGAAAGGTGGGCCTTATGCATGATTGTTAATTTTCCGATGCCTAAATACTAGGCCACTGTCCGGAAACATGCAACCGGCAGTGTGACGAGTCTAACGAGAATGTGCAACGAGTTGCATTGGCAAACCAAACAAAAGTTCCGCGGAACACTGCGATGCTGAATCATATCAATACAATGTGTTACTGGTGTCTTCTGCAATCCCTTAACATGCGAGAGTTTTACGAAATTTATAAAGAGAGTTTTACTGCAATTATTGATAGACCAAAGCTTTTCACCTCCGAATGTGCAGTATAAAAGAAGGCTGGAAAACAACTTCCTGTCAATATGTCACCCGTATGTCATCTGTGTGTCACCCACGTGTCACCAGTGTGTAACCTGTTGCAGGCGTTTGTGTCGTCGGGTGTAAGAATGGCGGCACGTGCACATCAATGGATAAATGTGTTTGCGCGGAGGGATACACTGGAACGATCTGTCAGACCCGTGAGTCCGCGCCAGCATATAGTTTACACAATAAATAATGTTCATATCATTATCAACTGCGTTCATTTAGCTTGACGTATTTAACATATTTCACACAATTATTGTGTGACGTTGGATCTGTATTGTATCTTATGTAGATAACGTTACTCTTAAGAGTACAATGTCAGTTCCTTATTATTAACATTTGTTTAAAGGTCGTTCTTTATACTAGCATGCTATATATGCCCGCCGAATTGCGTTTACTAAACCTGAAACAGTGTTCGAAATGTTTAAATTATAAACAAAGCATTCTGTTGATAAACGGCCTCTGTTGGCATTTGTTGCTCTGAAGCTGGGTCGATCCCAATCTCCTGCCTAAATTGAAACCAAATACCACTGATTAAGCGAACTTCCTGCTAATGACCACCTGACGGAACAGCCTTTAAAGCAACAATATATTTTGCAATGACGTCACCGAACAACACGATAACGATCCACTGTCTTTTGCAGCGATCTGTAAGCGGGATTGTGGCATCCACGGTCGGTGCTACGCTGGCAACTTCTGCAAATGTCATCGCGGGTGGCGCGGCAAGCGTTGTCACAAAAGTAAGTGAACATGGAAACAAATCGGCAACATGCTGCCAAATACAAGTCACGCAACGTTTCCTCCAAACCACTTACATAACAGTATGTTGTCATGGCTATAGTTTTACTGCATAATATGATTTTACGATAACAATAAACAGGAAAACTCCTTTTAAAACTGACTCTGCAATTCGATTTTAGCTCATTCAGTGTCAGACTCTACAGATAAAAAACTAACCTATTTTGTTTCAATTTGGATGAAATCGTCGTACAATTTAATATCTTATTTTTCACTGGGCCCAAACAAAATTCGGCAAAATTACTGTGCTTGAATACATTATAAAGGTATTCAATTCTGTTGAAGTGACCTGATCGAATGATCAAGGTATAGTCCGATCAATGAGTTTTAGTAAATGTATGGGCTACTTGACTAAATAGCTGTTCACACGACACTTACAATTCAAGCAGAAGAGGTCTGAATGTCAAAAATCATCTGATTCCTGATGGACTGAATGAATTGTGGTAACACATTTAGGTGTTAGTTAAATGCATTGTTCTCTGACATAGTGTGTATTATTGTATATAGCTAGACCGTGACCGTTCATTTATATTGGAGATGTTTTGAACGATAATGCAGTTTTTTTTCGTAGCAGAAAGGTACAAAATGAATTCGAAACCTGGCCGACAGAAGCGTCAGGGGAGAAGGCATCATAGAACAGAAAAGACTGTAAGGTTGGTATTATTTTGGAGGACGATCTTTGAAACATGCAATAGAAAACAACACGACAACGCTGAATAAGTTTCAATCGAGTCCTTCTGTAGAATAGGTTGTAATGCATAATAATAATAGTGTATTTATTTCAGACAATCATGATGTCCATAAATAAAAATACATCAATAAAAGTATGTAAATAAATGTAAAAATACATCGATAAGAACAACATAATTATTTAAAAATTATATAAATCCCGGACCCACTGGTGCCGCAGTTTCGAAGTACAATACATGTCGCTAGTTTTAATGCTATAAATAATAGATTCAAATATATAAAAGAGGTAAAAGTTTATATCGGTTGACATGATCAAACGCCTTTGATGCATCTAAAAATGTGACGTGCATAGCTGAACCATGTTCAGTGTAGAACCATAATAATTCCTTAAATGCAAACACGCGTAACTCCATTCCATGTTTAGGCTTAAAGCCAAATTGATTAGGAGTGGTTTCCAAGTACATTTCCATTCTGCTAAAAAGAACAATATCTTCGAAAATATGTTCGATAGACATACCATGTACATGTCAGTACATTGCGGCTTAATTAAATTGATCCTAATTTGATGGATGTTAAATGTTTCACAAAAAATCAAGTTGCATTTAAGTCGCATCCAGTAACTCTTGGTTTTCTTAGCATTCACTAGGCTGCACAACTAATTCGGGATTGCAGTTGGACTAATAATTTTCTATGTTTGCGCACTCACGCTCGCTCGCACCCCCACACACATAAACACACACACACACACACACACACACACACACACACACACACACACACACACACACACACACACACACACACACACACACACACACACACACACACACACACACACACACACACACACACATCCTAACTAGCATATGTGCGTGTATGCGTGAATGCGTCGTGTGTACGTTTGTGCGTTCGTGCAATCGTTCGTGCGTGTTATTGCTATTCGTCACTGTGGACCATTGAACTATTTTGAATTCATTTTTCGTTCTCGATTGTGATACCGTAAAGTACACACTGGCATGATCGTTCACGCTCTCATTGCCGCCGCTAAGACGCTGCCAGAACGTATTGAACATAATAAACAAATGCACTCCTTGCAGACGTCGACGGAAGGCGCGGAAGAGGTCGAAGAACCGAACCCCTCCCAAGTCGACTCCGATGTGAGACTTTGTACGGTCGGAGCGGTGCGATGAATTCAAGCTAGGAGTTGTATGAGACGCTTGCCAGACGGGCGGACAGCGTGGTCGTCGTGGAGTGGCGTAACAGTCTACATCTCGAGGAAGACCAGCCTCTCCGCGCAACCGCCTTATTCTGCAAACAAGATTGTGTTGACAACGATGACGTCATCGGTGCATTATATAACTGCTGCTCGGAACAGCTAAGCCTTCTGGTCTTCATTTGAGTATGTCGAACCAGACCATGCCATATGGTGTGCGTGTACACTGCACGTCGATTTGAGTCAATTGTCGGCCAGTTCGTCTGTATCGTGAGACAACATTTCTTGCACAAACTATCAGTATAGTTGGGGTACTCACTCACATGCGACTACACGTTGCTGGAGGGTGGCCCGGGACACTGTTGTTTTAACTTTGTGTTATTTATTGCATGTACAGTTTTAGCAGAACGAGCCACTGCACATTAGTGGGGCGTGGCTATTTTTATGACCTCAGTCTGCCGTCATATGTATTTGACTCGCGACATCGACACGCTTACTCCAGACGGAAGCATCGCCGTGAGGTGGTTTAACCATAACCGGTAGTATGTGTCGGTTGGACTTGGTTAAGTGCCATTTGTATGTTGCGAAATAGTATTCAGTAAACCTTTAGACAGGCTTGCCATTCCTCCCGTTTAAGCACTGTGCGTTGTATAGAGTATATATACCGTGTAGGCCTAGTAGCACTGACGGATGGCCGTATACCGCACACATATGCAGCAAGAAACTAGTCCTTGTGTTCAGCTAATCTTTGTGCCCAACTAATATCAACCACGCCAACTGTCGTGTAGTTTATTCAAACGGGCACGGTCCATTCCCGTTGTGCATAGCAATCAATTATATTGGCGTTCCGCACAAGTAATACGTCATACACATTCTAGTGAGGTAATATTATTTAGAGTAACATTTAATCCAACGTCGTTTGCGAGCAACAAATTGATGGACCCCGTACATCGATGTACGCCACAATCATAATGATGTGCGCGACATTCGTCATGCTTTGTCTTACCAAACATGTTTATTACCACCATTACATTACGCGGTCTGCATGACATTTTCTAAGTCAACCTATCCCGCAGGCAGTTCGCGCTTAGACAATTTTGCCCTATGTTTTGTAGCAAAGAAAAACATTTGGAGCCATAATTTCAACATAGGCCCTAACATACTATGAAATGTATGACAGTTGCACATGTTCGGTGTCCATTTTGAAGGCTTGACGGACCTCGTTGCTAGGCAATATGTCACGCGATCGATGGGACAATAAGGAATGTAGCCCATAATCTCCCATCATGCATCATTTGTGACATGCGCAAAACGCGCAACCTACTATCCACTGTTAGGTCGGTCCAATACAGTCGACTATTCGTGTAAGTATAGTATGTATGGTAATACTACTGTGTCTTGAAACTTTAGGGCGATGTTTTAGTGCGACATAACTACTAAGCTCGATGTACGAACGTTGTGACGGTTGTAGATAGTGTTTGCTGGACGTTCGATGACAGCCCGTGCACGACGTGTTTCCGCTTCCTCTGGGCGGAGGGTAACACATTGCATGTCCAACGTTTCTGCTCGTGTATGTACATACTCATATTTACGATTGAAATCTAACATGTAAACTGCAATATAAAAGTAACAACTGAACGTGTGGTTTCTGTTGACTATTTCAAAAACACACATCTGTCTGGAAGATTAATAATTACTTAGTTTTTTTCTGGATTCGTTTTGCTGGTGGGCGATGATTACATTCGTTGAATCGGCCGATTGGTACTGCACAGATAGTACCAAGGACATCTGCCAAAGAACCCAGGATCCTGACATTGGCCACAACACATACAATGCAATTAAAACAGTGCAAACATTAAGTCATGTTGTTTATGTCCAATCCGTGTAAAATGGAGGTACTAAATTTAACATACGATAACATTAACATTTTCTTCAAACGACACGACACGGCACACAAGACAGCCGGCCTGCGGAGACTCAACTCACTAGTCAACATTAGTGCACTAACAAAATACGTGTCGGTTTAAATGTGCAATTCTCCTAATACCGCGGGTAACGAGAGCGGACAAGTAGCGTCGCATTCGGCTTATCAACAGTATCGGCGTACGTAACAAAGCTTGCGGCATGGCAACACGGTGTTCATTACTCGTACCCTCCAGGCACACCTCCTATTTACCACTATCGTTGGATGTAATTATGTAGTGACGTTTTGCAGACGTCCACAACTCAAACTAAATTTGTTTTTGTTAAAGGCGCGCGAACGTTCTGGCAGTGCGCAGAACGTGCCGTGTATATACCTATACAATATGGTCGATGACGTTATTTGTTATACATGAATGTTAAGTTAACATCGCGTATAGTAATTATAAAAAGTTAAGTTCTTATATAGCACACTATCCAGTCCTCATGATTGCTCAATGCGCTTTACACTTTACTCCCCTGACAGACCTGTTCAATCGAACACCATCTCGGCTTCTCTGGGAACAGTACACAAATATTCAGCACTGTCTACAGCCAAGTACTCATTCGTACAGCTGAGTAAACTGGTGCAATGTAGAGTAAACGAACTTCCCCAAGGTTCGACACCGCCGCACAGGATTCAAAACCGCTTTCTCTCAGTTGAGAGTCCGGAGCTCTTACCGCTGCGCTACAGCGCTCCAATTATCTTAAAATTAGCATGTCGCATGTGTGCTAGTTGTAAATATGTACAAGTGCATACACTTTCAATTACAACACATCTTTATTTCCATATAATCGTTTCCTCATTTCCTTTAATCTCCATGTTTGGTTGGTTAGTTCCATTTCGAACCCGTGGCACGCCGGCATCTTTAGCAGAAATCACAGCAAACGAGATAATTAACCACGTATTAGAACACTTATAGGACCTACAAACAAAATGTTGCTTTATTTCAATGCTTTTATTCTAACCGTTTAACGGATATTATTATCAAGAACGCTACGACGTTTTCAGATTGCATAAAATTGTAATTTTACAATAAAACTATAGTGTACAGTATGTGTGTGTGTGCGTGCGTGCATCATTATGAATGTTTACAACGTATACAAATTTTGCATTTTCAACCAAATGTCACAACTGTTCACTATTACAATATATTACATTGTTGTCCCGAGAGCTAAACCTTGTGGACTGGGGCGACAGTCTTCACAGTCAGAATGAATGTATAACAAAAGAGGAGGAGAGTGCACAGAAATCAACCAAATACAAGTGCTTCTACGATAATCTTACCATGCTTCACCTACGTATTGCGTCGTCTGACCCGAATACAAGGATTTGTACTCATAACCGAGATTAGTTATCCAAGTGCGTCTTCCCTAGAGCATCACGCCAGTCCTTCTGGGTAATTATCGTCAATAAATCAACACAGCTATGACATGTGTCGGGTCTTGCCGCCGGCGGCCAGGCAACGACGTCGACGGCCACTCGTTTGGTATTGCGGACACGTCGCGTACGGTTCACGTAGCAGCGCCAAGTGCAGTAGTAGTCAACGTATGTGCCGTATCACACGTCATATCGAGGCGCATGACAATATAACTCGTAGCATGCATCACGTGCGATAGGTTCGACCTGACAATCGTCGGGTTAAATTGTTCGTTTCTGAGCCGGCTCCGGGTTAAAGTGCCAGAATATCATAATCAGTCTCAAATATTACACCGACAGGTATCTATGGTGCATCGGACACGCACGCTCAATTACATTACATTTACATATACAGTCTTTTCTAGCCTATTAAAGAAAGGAGTACAGACAGATTACTGAACATTCTTCAGGATAGTTCGTTTTCAAATTCGAAACTTTCATTTTTCATATCCAAGAATAATGTTAAATTACCTGGTAGAGGCTTTCGTTGACGTGTCACGTCGACTTCATCAGTACCTATGACGCTGAATGACGTCATCGTACACGTGAGGCAGTTCGTAATTGCCCTCGTCTCTGTTGATGGGTGTTTGGGTTTTTCTGATCCAGATGGCTTCCTTGATTTGCCGAATTCTTCTGTTGGGTTCTTTGTCAACAATTTTCACTCCCTCCCAGTCTATGATATGGTTTTCAGTTGTCGCATGGTCTGTAAGGGCGGATTTATTGATGGTAGACATCAATCTTTTTTTTCCGCTCCTTGTGTATTTCTCATTTTTCGTGTTGTCTACGTCCTTTCTGTGTTCCTCCAGTCTTGTTTTGAGTAGTCTTCCTGTCTCCCCAATGTATTCCCCACCACAATTCTTGCACGGTATTTGGTACACCAGTTCGCCCTGTTCTTCTAGCTGTACTTTGTCCTTGGGATGTACCAACAGGTGTCTGAGGGTGGTGTGGGGACGCATGGCCGTTGCTACTCCATATTTTTTCAGTACTCGATGTACTCTCTCCGATACCCCCTCTATGTATGGGATGACTACTTGGCTCCGATAGTTTTTGTCCTTAGTCTTTTTGTTGGTCTTTTTCTTCTTACTGCTATCTGTCGCCTTTTTCAAGGCCCACGACGGATAGCCACATACTCTTAGAGCTCCTCTCAGGTGTTCCACCTCTTCTTTCTTGTCCCCCTCCTCCGAAGTTATTGTCTCACACCTGTTCATAAGGGTTTTGACAACTCCCAACTTCTGATGTTTGGGGTGGTGGGATGCAAAATTCAGGTATTGGTCAGTGTGCGTCTTCTTCCTGTACACTGTGGACTTCACACTGCCATCTTCCTTTCTGGTGAACTTTGCATCCAAGAAGGGCATGCTGTTGTTCTCTTCGTCTTCCCGTGTGAAAATGATGCTACCTGTGGGGTCTACAGTGTTCATGTGTTGTTGTAATTTCTTTGCCTTTCCTGTGTGTACCAGGCAAATTATATCGTCCACATATCGCTTCCAGTTTCTCGGTTGGCAATCGACTGGTGCTGTGGCTATGATTTTCTGCTCCAGGTCCTCCATGTACAGGTTCACAACAATGGGGGACACTGGACTGCCCATGGCTACCTGTAATTCAACTGAAAACCATATCATAGACTGGGAGGGAGTGAAAATTGTTGACAAAGAACCCAACAAAAGAATTCGGCAAATCAAGGAAGCCATCTGGATCAGAAAAACCCAAACACCCATCAACAGAGACGAGGGCAATTACGAACTGCCTCACGTGTACGATGACGTCATTCAGCGTCATAGGTACTGATGAAGTCGACGTGACACGTCAACGAAAGCCTCTACCAGATAATTTAACATTATTCTTGGATATGAAAAATGAAAGTTTCGAATTTGAGTACAGACAGACTCTTCATAAGAAATTATAAACAGACTCTTCACAATGTGTTATAATGACGATGTGTGTGCCGATTTTACCATTAGATGAAACCCGTTTAGGTATAGTTTTGGTAAATCTCAAGCAAAACTGTCGAAAGTACAAAAATTCGCTCATCAGAGCAACAAAATTAAAATATCGACAACATCGTCTGACGTCACGCAGTTTTTTGGTTATATGAAAAGTTTCTGTCGAATTGTGGCCATGCATATTCAATAGTCACCAGGTGGCGCTACACGTCCCCCGTCGATCTGTTTGGCGCTGTCATACAGACCAGCAGACATCTTTGACCAGTGGGTCATTCCTTAGATGTCGAAACTCGCCTCCATTTCAAATTGCAGCACATCATTATTATCGTATAAACTAGCATAACTAATTCCAAATATATGTTCAATTTAGTCTGCTGGCTAAGATAGGTGTTGTGTTGATCAGCAGGTGGCGCTACAGGTACGGCACGCAAGATGGCGGCGGAGAGACGATTAGTCTCACTGTAATGGTCGGGGTAAGACCACATTAAGGATTCGTACCGAAAGAGTACCCTTGAAAATACCGTTTTGGTGTGATGTATGATTTTTTTTCGAGCACTTTGACGTGGCACACGTTAGTCCAGTGAATACTGAATGTACTACCGCATTAGATCTTTCGCGAGGTAGCAATACATATACGCTAGTCGCTCGCGTATTCGCACAGTGGCTATTTTGTAGCACGCACCAATATTTCAAAATCCGTCACCAGATTGAGGCGAAATTGAGCGGTGTCAGGTTTGGGTGTATTAAAAAAAAAAGAGGTATGAGAATTTCTCAAGTTTTCCACAACACTTGTATCAATGGAGGTTAAATATGCTGACATTTTCAAGAAAATCGTAAGAAAAAATTTGCAGGAAACGAAGGAAACGTTATACTGGCCGCCTATATAAAATTTAAATGTGGTCTTACCTCGGACACTAGCTAATCTGTGAGTTGAATAAACACTTCCGATTCGCTCGTGAATTCGGAAGGAAGAGTGACTGACAGAGAATACACATTTGGAAGGTTTATTTGGAAATTCTGAATCAAATCAAATCAAATTTATTGTAACTCATTACAATACATACAAATCAGATTAAGACAAATCATATGTAATAACAGAATGAGAACAAGAAGGGAAGAACATTATATCATGTTATACTCCCTAAATCATCAGTTGCCGTCAGATAGCATACGAGTTTTGGATTAATTCATAGATAGGGACTACGTGTATAACAATGATTAATGTTTATATATTATGTATGATGTTTTCAATAACGAAATTAAAGGGAATAAAAACAAGGCATTAGCTAAAATCCGTTTTCCATGTGTACACAAAGATTAACATTGTATGTAACATTTGACAACATTAAAAAAATACAGAAAAATACGTTTGTAGACAAAATTCTATTTTAAACCCGTCTGTGTAGAGATTCCCGCAGAAAGTTGAAATTTAATGAGCTAGGCGATCACGTGGTATCGTGACGTCAAAGATGACTCTCGGCTTTGTTGACATCTATGCATCGCCATTGTTGTTCTCTCCATTCTCTTGTAACATCATGGCTAGTGGGAGTTTCCCAGAGTTTCAAGTGAAATCATACGATTTTGAGCCACTAGCGGGAACGGTTACAGCGGATGATTCGTCTGATTCCGCTCTTTCCGAGCATTTCAGCGACGGTAGCGAAGAAGATGATGCGGAGTCGGACAGTCACAATGTGAATGTTCGCTCAGCCTCAGGCAACACCGACTGGTAAGCTGCAACTTCATTATAATGACACATATGGTGTGAAAACTTCGACAACAACACTGATATCGTTTTAGTACGACGTTATATTATAAAATGCGGTGTCAAAGCTGTACAGAGAGTTAGCTAGAGGTTGTAGCTAAGTAGGTCATCGGACGAAGTAATTGTAAACAGACTTGTCAAAGACAAACTTCACAAAGTTACGAACCGTCGAACGTCGTAAGCATGGTTGTCTGGTTTATGCGGATCGAGTTTAGGACGTTATAGCTACTTACGATATCACCCCTCTGGACAAAACCCACACTTTTTTAGTTGGACAGTTGTTCGCGAGATGACCATAATATCATGACATATATAATGACAGCTCTAGATTATGTCATTTATGTGGAACAATAATTTTATTACTCTGAGTCTGACACATAACAATATAGCTACTATATAATCAAAATAAACTAAAATAAACATTAAAACAACATGCAGAACAATTGAATAATTATGGTAATGGGTTATAGCCTGAAGGGTTATGTCCTAGACCTAGGGGTTTAGTGTAACCTTAGGGGTCTTATATGTGAGATGCTACCAGTGGGTATATATGTGCCCTACGACTATGTCCATAAAAATCATAAGGACATAGCATTTTTAATCACATTTTTTGTGTGAAATATTTATTACAAATCCATCAAGCAAGTTTCAGAACACAGTTTTACTGGATTGAATCATTACAAATTCATCAAGCAAGTTTCATAACACAGTGTTACTGGGATGAATCATTCCAAATGTTGGTCACTGTGTAGATCTGGTAACACAATGTGAATCACCACACGGTGCACAGACAATGGTTATAAGCCAAAAAACACCCATGGGAATATTTCCCCTGCAGGCAGATGAGAATATGGCTTCAGCAAATACCCATTGATAAACAAGTTATCTAGTCCATTTTGTTGATCACTTTACCTATGACATGCTAATAAATAGCATAGCTTCACATCTACAGACCAATTATTATCTTTACAGGGCAACTTCCCATTGAGCCGAGAAACTGCTGCACTACGACATTGGTTTGGCCAGTGCAGTTTCGGCAACGTGCGAAAAGATGACGAAGTGAAGACTCTGCCACCAAGAAGTACCTCTCCCTGGAAGGGCAGCAATCTTTCCTCAAGGGAGTCTTGTTTGTAACACCCTCCTCTGTGTCAGTGTACTGGTCGACATGGTCATCGCTGTCACTGTTGCTGCTGTCACGACTAGTCGACTCATTGTCAGAGCAAACATACTCTGGATCTGCAGCAGATGTCACTTCCTCCCCGTTTTAGTCACTCGAGTCACTAATCGGACCAGTCAACAAACTGCACTGCACACTCGTTGACCTCACTGCTGATGTCACCTGCACAGCAACCTGCTCTGATGCACAGACTGCTTGCACTCTTCTCGTGCGAGTTGATGGCCTGATGTCAACCTGAAAGCATTTGCTGCTCCTTTTTGGAGTGGATGCTGTGACTGACTCAGGTGTGGAATCCTCTGTATCACAGGAATCCGTACGAGAGCTGTCATATTCAGTTGCTGTATCTTCAGATGACCCATTCTTGGTCGACGGTGGACTATCTCGAGCTGCTGTCAGAATGTCAGCAAATAACTGAAATAACAAATGACCCTTATAGAATTTGCAAACAAATTAATTGTTGTAGGTTTCTGACAAAAGCAAACAAAATCCTGTCTTTTACCATCTTGTCAGAAAGGAGTACATCCATTTGTCTAGTCATTTGCCCAGCTTCCAAGTGTGAACAGACTGCCTAGCTGTGAAAAATACAAATTAATAAATTTATTTCAAGTTGCAAGGTATGTATTGTTTATTCTATGATAAAAACATCATAAATAATTGATATTACGCTTACAGAATCTACACAGAGACATAGTTACTTTTGTTATGTTACACTTTTATGCAAACAATTACCTGGAAAATGTGACAATATATTACTTGTGAACATTTTATTTTTGGTTATAACTAATCATCTATTAAATATACAATAGATAGGTTTGCAACTTGCATTGCATTTATTGTTATTGTTTCACAACAAATGACCATTTTCACACTTGGTAGCTGGGCAACAACCCACATCCAAATGTGAACATATTTATTATTTGATAAATTTACTTGATTTTTTTAATAACATTAAGTTAAAAATCAAATAAATTCATTAATGACATTTTGTAACATCATTAGTAGAATCCTTATCCATTGATATAGTTACTATCATAACAATATGTGACTATCATAACAATATGTGACTGCAGACATGAACAATCCTGCAATACTCAATTTTATAGTCACAATAGGAAGCCTGCTCCAGGAGTGGTGTAATAATAATAATACCCATTAGTAACAATAAGTTGAACAAAGCACAATATAATAACAGAAACAATGTAATAGTAACTGGCATATAATATATATACATGTTTATTAATATATGTCCCATCAAAATAGAAATTTAATTATGCTTTCTGTATCCTATTGAACTAGTTTATCCAGGTTTTATGATTGCCAACATCCATCCCATGAATAATGTGGGAGCCGAATAATGGTCCTTGGTACATTTCTGAGCTTCTGTTTAAAAAAACATCATGACTTGTGCCAGTAATTAGCAATGCACCAAGCAGTAAGGTGTAATTACACTGATTGCAATCTATTAAATTGCAGTGACATTTCTTTTGTCTTCCATTTATTCATGTTATACAGACATAAAATGAAAAATATGTTCTATCCGTAAACGTTGTTAGTAGATAATACAAGATACAATAGTTATATTTTTGTTCTAAATATTTATCTCGGTACATACTGTAGTTCCAATTCAAAATGTAATGATAATACCTTCAAATGTAATAGTATATATTGCATGATGTACATTGTCTTCGATATTCAACTGTAATAAAATGGAAACTAGGCAATAGCAATATATGACACTGTAATGTAATTCACCTGTGCACTGGAGTTATGAAAATACAAATCAATAAATTACTATTGAAATATTAAAAAGTCTATAGTAACAAATGTAACAGTACTTGTGTGTTACAATAGTGTGTGTTATGAAAGCTGCTCTCTACTGTAAGAATTCTATAGTAACAAATGTAACAGTACTTGTGTGTTACAATAGTGTGTGTTATGTAACAGTACTTGTGTGTTACAATAGTGTGTGTTATGAAAGCTGCATCTACTGTAAGAATTCTATAGTAACAAATGTAACAGTACTTGTGTGTTACAATAGTGTGTGTTATGAAAGCTGCATCTACTGTAAGAATTATATTTATTGAAAACATTACTTTTGAAAACTTAAACATAATAGATTAACTCGATGGATACATACTGTAATCTACAGGGTGTTCAATGTGGTAACCATTCAATATTAATAATAATTAATCACATCTACCTGCAAGGTTTACCAATTGCAATGGTGATCAGGGTGATATTAGGCATGGGTTAATTGCATGGGTTAATTATAGTAATAATAAGTATCCGACATGTCACATCCATGTTACCCAGTTCCTGCCATTTCCACCTAGCATGCTTTAATTACCAGTAGATCAGGTTCAGATAACTATTTTAACTGGAGGGAGAATGCAGTGGGCCAGCTGGAGGTGGCTGGTGTATTTGTTATTCATAGCAGGAAAGACCTACAAAGTGCAATGTCAACTGGTAATTAATTAGATTTGATCTTTGATCAGTTGACTCAGGCAAACACTACACTTAGTTCCTCAGTCAAGTGGAGGAGTCACAACAAAGGAGTCCAATTAGCTGGATTAGCAGACAGGTGCCAAACACTGTAATAAATTGTTTCTACAGAGAATACTGATGGGGGATAATTCTTCAGCAAGTCATTGATGACATAAGACTTTAGTGAGTCATGTGTCAGAGGAGGAGATTGCCAGCAACTGGTTCCAACTATGAGAGTGAGACAGACCACTTCCTAATTTTAAAATTTTTGTTTTAAATATATAACTTATGCATGGTACTTTATGTGTACATATATTTGATGTTGATCAAAATGCATGGCACTTTCATAAAGTCCAAGTATTGTCATTTAAAAAACAACAAATGTTATGTATGAAAAATAATAATTAATTTATGCAAATTCAACGTTAAATACATTTGAAAATATAATTATTCTTCCATCTGCAAATTCACATTGCAATGTTCTATATCCAAGTATTGCTTCTTACGGTTTAAAAAACATTATAACAGACTAACCTGACTCGGCAACGAGTATAATTAAAATAATTATTTCTTATTTGCATGTAAAACTAAATAGATTAATTAAATGCCTTACATTCCTGTAACCATGATAATGATAAAAACAGTCACCTGAATCGATTTGATTACACTATCAAATTTTCCACAAAACTGAGTATATGTAGATTTATTATAGTAGTATCGTGCATAACTACAATATTTAGAATATCAGATACTTAGGAAGAGTTCCGTGATATGATTGGAACCAATGGGATACAATGACAATAAGTTGAATAACTTATGTTGACACTTGACACACACGAGACCGTCCAGTCCAGGCATTATACTAGACCTACAGAATAATAATAGTAGATATAACATGTAAGAATTACCTTGATTCGTTGCCGCTTTCGGTAAGCAGACCTCGTAAATTCACCACTCGTCGAAGGAACCTGGTACCCCAAAGAAGCCATGGGTGTAGTTGCTGAGCCGGCTGTAGTCACAGCGGCAGCGGAACAACGCTTGCGAGACCCGCTTGCCTTCGACTCGGGCAAAGCGGCCGTCGATCCTGCCCGTGCCGACGCCTGTCTTCTGCGGATTGACGGCATCAATGCAGCTTCTACTGCCGGGAATATTGTTGGGACTGCATCGCTTTTCAACGATATTCGAGCACCAAGATATCCAAGGGTTGCCAACATCTCCGGATCGCGATCGATACAGCTTTTCTCAAAATGAGCGGAGCAAAGCCGGCTGTGTTTCGTCGGCTTGAAATTAGCTCGCTTGATTTTGGCGATCCATTTCTTCAATAAAACTGGATCCGTAGGGAACCGAAAAAATTTGTGTGTTGCTCTATGTTTAGAAGAGTTTGCATTACAACCGAATGCCGCACAATGAACCATGATGATATTCGCATTACACAGCCACCTCTGCTGTCATATTGCTGAGAATGAATGTAAACAAGCGGTCGCTGTATCGGCAGAGTCAACTCTGACGTCACATCTCGGCATCCCGAAAAGCGCGCAAAAAATATGCATATTCGAAAATGTCCGGATGTACAGCATAAAATGTAGAATTTCTAATTCTTCGATTTTGGGGGATTTTTTTGGCTTGGTGGACATGGAAATATATAGCAGGATCTAATTTAATATGAATTCAAGCAATAGATGTTTTTATTCCCTTTAAGTTACAAAGCCACATTACGCATTGCAAGATAAATACAGTACCATAAGAACATTAACAAATTAAATACTCTGAAGGGATTCGAACCACAAACCAAAGGGTTGGCATTTAAAAAAAGTCCGATGCCACCATTCGACCTGGGATATCATTTGTAATTAAATGTATTTTGATTTAATTTGATCCTTGTCTTCTAGTGGGTAGTTGAGGAGTTGACGAGGAATGGATTACGCGAACTCGTATCATCCTCCGACCTATTCTTTAAATATGTGTCCTTTAAAACAATTTATACTGGTTAACTTAACTGCTGGTTTAGACAATTTATTTCATTCTTTGGCAATTCTTCTTGCGATTGAAAATTGTCTAACAGTTAATCTCGAGTAATATTTATTTATTTTAAGGTGTCCTATTGTTTCAGTATTCTCCATGACGAAGAAATCAACTGAGCTTGGGGCTATATGTATACCTGCCAACCCTCCCGGATTTTCCGGGAATTTCCCGAATTTGGACTCCTGGAAGAGAATGAAATTTCCTGAATGTCCGGTGAAGACGAAAATCTCCCGGGAAGAAGGTAGTCTCCCGGATTTTGGTCTCAGACCTCCAATTGCACCCCCACACAGATTCAATAGGAGCGAATCATTAACTACAACATAGCCCGCTAGATGGCGCAACTAATTCAGTCTGGTCCATATCCAGATGATCGCATTCACTAACACCGTATGTAACGTCTTTATTTGTACACGATTCTCCAAATCTCCATAATCTACGTGATCACCTCAATCTCCGTAAAAACAGAAAGAATAATAAGGCATTTGTGTAGAATCCGGACCAACCTCGATTTTCGTCGCTTAATGCAACTATGTTTGCAGTAATCTTGCACAATGCATGCATAATGCCTATTTACGCAAAAGGGATGTTAATTAGCATATGTAATGTCTAAAATAATACTTTTCGACGCTCGAATGCACACATTAACTTAAGCAGACGCCATATTGTACTCTTTTCTTCCTTTTTTTTGGTGTCGTATTAAATAATGCCACTCTAAAATTTCAAGATTGCGTCCTTTCCTTGTATAATATATGAATGTTTAGAATTAAGTCATTTTTTTCTCAAGAATTTCTCATTTAAGAGCCCCCACCACAATTTTTTATTTATAAGCTGTATTTCGACGTTTTAATTAATTAATTATATCAATAACGGTAATTTCAATGACGGTTATTTTTTATCGTCTGTTATTACTCTAATGTGGCTTAGCCCCCCATATCTTGGTGGGGCTGAGCCCCCCGTATAATTTTTTTGGTGTCTAGTCCTGGGTTCCCCGCAACGCCGCACCAGTAACTACATCTAGTCTATATTGTACTACATGTATCTTTCTAATCACAACAATATATAATAATTAATTTGTTATTAAAATATATCGTATGTTTCCTGAGCACATCCTAATAATTGTTAGGGTGTCCATAAGAACTATATTTCATGTAATAATGCAGCTAATAATTATTATTTTGGTCATCCGCCTATTACATCATAACTGATTCAAAGAACAATGCTCGAAGAACAAAACAACTGAAAGTATATGAACAAAAGTAGTTTTATTGATTTTTGAACTGAAAAATATGTGCGCATTAAAGCATCCGGCGCTCGGTCACATACAAGAGTAATTAATAACAACATTCATTTGACTAAAAACTTTAGATGTAAAAATATATACAAAGCACAATCTGGTGTCCGAGGCATGCAATTAAGTGTCATGTATTTAAGTATAACAATTGATTGATGATTGAAGTTAAATAAGCACCACATAGTAATTACCATATCACTGTCATTGCATATGTATGCGAATTACCGTATCGTCATAAAACATATCTGTGAATTACACATACGTATTACAATATCTATCACATGTAATTACAGAGAAAAAACACAATAAGTTCAACACAGGAATTACTATATCACATATCTTTACAATTCAATTAAAATTGTTCTGTTAATTTCAAACTGTCCAGCCAGAAGTACTCGTCCTCCCCATAGATATAAATAGAACACGCTAGTTGAATAAGTCTATAGGGGAATGATTAATCATGTAACTCTATGGTCCTCCCTAAAAAATGGAGGCGTCTCATGTAAGTGAAGTACCACATCTATCACAAGTAATCACAAAACAATATATTACATTCAACATAGGTATTACAATATCACATGTAATTTAAGATAAATTAATGTTCGCATGCGTATTACCATATCTATCACATGTAATTACAAAAAAAACACAATCATCCCGTACGGAAGAAGTACACGTGTGTGCGTGCGTGCGTGCGCGCGCGGGCAATAAAACAATATAACATTGTCTGTCTGTGGACCCATATCTCATTTTTTTATGTGTGGGGCAGACATTTCTGAACCGTTTCTTTACAGAAACGTACATTGATACCTGTAGTAGTAGAGCTGTACAGTCAATAAGCAGCTTTAATATTTTCAAACATTTATTTTCAATATGTGTATGTGCGCCCGTACGAGTGCGTGTGCGCATTGATCATACTGGAATTTTACCCTATGTGTTAAGCCTTATTATAATTAGCATTTACACATTCAATGAACATGCCACATGGGACGTAGTCGCGGGACTTGCTGTAGCAGCGTCGGCCACAATCACGTGGACAGTGGCGTAGTACGTGTAGAAAATACGCAATTACGTTAACGTTACACACCGACGCTCTTGGTGGATTAACCCCACCGACTGGCAAAACGCAACTGTAGCATCAGTGTCAACTGTTGAGGCATGTAGATGTCTAAGTGTCATATGTGAAACATCTCGGTAAACAGGTGGAGGAACATTTGCCGCAGCCATTTCAACAGAACAATTTTGAAAAGGGCAAAAGTCGCAGACCTACACATATGGTATAAGAAACAGCGTTGATTTCAATAAAAACATTTGAATGATCATAGTGAGGAAACGTACGATATATTTTAATAACAAATTAATTATTATATATTGTTGTGATTAGAAAGATACGTTAAAACAGAGCAAACCATTAAAGTGGTATTATTTAATACGACACCAAAAAAGAGGAAGAAAACGGTGCAAGATGGCGTCTACTTAAGTTAATGTGTGCATTCGAGCGTCGAAAAATGTGATTAAAAGTATTATTTTAGACATTACATATGCTAATTAACATCCCATTTGATTGGCATAAATAGGCATTTTGCATGCATTGTGCAAGATTACTGCAAACATAGTTGCATTAAGCGACGAAAATCAAGGTGGGTCCGGATTCTATACAAGAGCCAATAATAACATTACGCTCAACTGCTAAACTAATGTATCGAACGTAAGCTTTAACGATAACAGGGTAACACATTTTCAAGACACAAGTTACTGTCTACTTTCGTCGACACCGCCCGGTGGCCAAACTCAAATGTTACCTTTCACAACATGCATCAATGTATTAACAAACAATGCACGTAGGCTGAAGCGGCAGATCATTATAACAAATAGTCATAGAAAGATTAACTCTTAATTAGCAAGTATCCAGATCAATAAATAACCTCTTTAAGCCGCAGTTGCGAGCGTCATGTGTCGTCGCAATCCCCTCTGTCCACGGAAATGTTCGTCCCGCTACAAAGCGACAGCTGCTCTAACACTCACCCTCCGTTTTCCGATATCCAATCCAACATGACCGAACCGATGAGACGGACTATCGATTAGCTTAGGATATGTAGGAGGTGGCAAACAGTGGCGCCTCATTACGGACTCTCGGTAATCGAGAACAAGGGACGCCGTGTTCTGCCATAACTGCACCTAGCATCGATTACCAAGACTCCATGACGAGTAGCCACTGTTTGTCGCTCCTACGTCATCAACAAGGAACACACTTTCTTGGATTATACATAGCATTCCAACCAATCCTTAACTCCGAATATACCGATACATACATACACACACAAATAAATTTGATTTGTAAACGATAATGTTTCAAAAAACGTGGCACGTTCCTATCCCATATTATTCAACTTTCCGAACACCTTGTTTTGGGTGCCTTTTATTTTCTGCAAAACTATTACAACCATAATTGCATCATCAACACATTTATAATTTCTCTATAAATATGTTTTAATTGTAGACGTAAATATAGGCTCAATCTCCGAAATGAAATGATGACGTCTGACAGTATCAGTCATTCGGGTATCTGTTACCACTCTTTCGGCGAAGTCACGCTGCCGGTCTATCCACCGTCTCTCGCCTGTGTTTGTGTTCAAGGCCTACTCGAACATCAGCATAGGTACTTAACACATGATGGTTACAACGTAATACGTGTGACATAGAATCAAAATGCTTAGCCTATTTAAATTAATCGTCAGCTAGGACGATCGAGGCATTTATACATGAACCAGAAGACGTTTCTTCATTCTTCAGCACCAGCTACGACTGTTGTGCTTACATTTATCCGGGCGTTAAATTTTATCCGGATGATGTTTCTGTGCATAGTATTTGGTACCATGCAGTAAATCAGATGGTGATAAATAATTTCCGGTCTTAAATTATCTTCCGTTTGTTGTAAAAGCGCCGACATTACTACTTAGAGTACATTATTACTAATTGTAAATAGTGTATAATAGTTAGTCAATATTCTAACATGACTTTGTTGAGTGTGTGTGCGTGTGCGTGTGCGTGTGCGTGAGCGTGTGTGTGGTGTATGCGTGCATGCGTGCGTGTTGTTTTTAATATGATCTTATGGTTTTAAATAAGTTATCGTCGTTTTTTAATTAGTGGGAGTACATGAGGAGTCACCTAGTTTACGGAAGAATGTAGGAACTCGAGCCGTTTCGGTTGCTGCACCAACGTTGTGGAACTTACTCCCTACTGGTGTTAAGTGTGTAAGAAATAGTTCCATATCGTCGTCATCTAAAAACCTATCTTTTAATACGGCATATCCTTCGTAACTTCTTAGCAATTCCATCCATCTGTTGTTTCCAAGATTAAAATCAGAAATGAGTTTATGGGCTAAGATATGAGGCTCTTTTTTAATGTGTGTGCGCGCGCGCGTGTGTTTGAGTGTGCATGCGGTGTGTGCGTGTGGTATTTGTGCGTATGGTGTGTGCGTGTGCGTGTGCGTGTGCGTGTGCGTGTGGTGGCTTCTTAACAATTCCATCCATCTGTTGACGAACTTTGTTCCGTACTTGACAATGAGTATCTTTTGGATTTTGAGCTCTGATTTTCCGATTTTCCGGCGCTATAGAAGTAATTCCATTATTATTATTATTATTATAAATTCACTCTGTATTTCTTTCCCATGGCCTACACACTGTCATATTTAATTATTATGTTGATATACCTAGGCGTCGGGACCGGGAGGGGAGCTTGGGGGTTAGGTTTAACATCACTGTTTATAAATAAAGGTCAGTGGATAACGCTGCCGAAGTGTTTAGTTACCGCGGAAACGACTGTCCGGAAGGAAATTGTATAACTGGAGGTGCAGCGGCGTGGGACACTGACGGCAACGTAAACATGGCCAATGACATCTAATGTCAACAACTGACTCGCGCATGCGTAGAAACGTCATCCGGATAAAATTCAACGCCGGATAAATGTTCAAAAATAAATCAACCATCCAAATGCCAAATCCATGCAAAACTAATTGTGTACACAAATTTGTGGAGTTGTTATACATAACGGATAAAGAAGAAAAAAAAATATTCCACATGCCACAAAAAAGTTCAGCTTCCTCTCCTTCGAATAACAATCAAATATTTAATATATAGATAATTTTAATTTTATCGGTATCACTATTAACAAACACTTAAATTGGGCTTGTCATATTGATGCACAGACTTCAAAAATATCCAAAATAATAGGAGTGTTAAATAGTCTCAAACATATCCTATCATTCAACAACCTGAGAGCAATCTATAACTCCCTAATCGTATGCCACCTCAATTATGGAGTGTTGGTCTGGAGGTCTCAGAGTAACCCAAATAATAAAATTATCAAATTATAGAAAAGGGCAGTTAGAATTATAACTTATAGTGATTACCTGGCTAATAGTGAACCAATTTGTAAGAGATTTTACCTCTTAAAGCTTGATGACATATATAAAATTCAACTATTCAAAATTTATTTACAAATTGATCAACAAATAGCTGCCTGATTATTTAAATTAAAACCTACTCTTATTCAATACGCCATCAGCACGCTACTAGGGCATACAAAAATGTATTTATCCCTAGAATAAATCACGAATTCGCCAAAAGAAACATCAGATTCAGCAAAGATATTCAATAATTCTCCCGATATCATTATTAATAAAATATTCACTCACAGTATCCATGGATTCTCCACCTATATCAAACACACACACACACACACACACACACACACACACACACACACACACACACACACACACACACACACACACACACACACACACACACACACACACACACACACACACACACACACACACACACACACACACACACACACACACACACACACACACACACACACACACACACACGACAGCTATTGGACCTATTTTGACTATAATTTTTCGATGACAATAATCACTTCACGCGCCTAACGAAAGCACTCGGGTTCTGCCTCATCGTGTTCAAAATCATCACTGTGCAACAAATCGAAACGTATTTACTGTATAAACTCCACGGGCTTTTCGCTAACTTTCCTGTGGTGATTAGGGTGAATAGTTGCTTACAATTTCGTCCGATAAATTTTAATATTACGGTTGTTTACATCACTGTCACCGATATGGTGCACTGTAGTCACGTAGTCTGCGTTTGCTATAAAAATATCTGTCAAAAACCTGTTTGCCTCGTTTTAATTTGAGACAAATAATTATGTTGCAAGTTTATAGACGTCCTTTGCTCATTGTGTCCGGTATATCTGACTAAATATGTATTTAATATGAGATCCAGCTATACAATCGTAATGAGGCAGAAACTCAGATAGGGCAGAAACCGAGTAGGTGACTATACTACATGTTAAATAATATTCCGGTTTAATATTATATAGTACAGAGGCTGGTAATGCATTTTAGTGATTCATTTAACATGATTTTGGTGATTGTAGTGAATGTGATTTAATAATCATAGAGTAATGATAATTTGTTTTAAGTGGTGTCGATCGAAGACAGTTTTTAGTTAAGTGACATCCATACAACGTAACACATTTCCATTTGTAAGACATGTATGTGTTAACTGTATGTTACGTTGTAACGTTGTAAAAATAAAGTTACTTATTTACTTTCTTACTTACTTACTTACCTACTAAACATCATATACATTTTTTCACATATAATATGCAAGAGATCAAACGGAGCAAAAGACTACAAATTATATCTGCGTCCCAAAGCTAGACCTACGTTTATTATTACGTTGACCGGACTTGGCGACCGAAAATTGTGTAGTATAATTTAACGAATAATATATGAAATGCTAAAGTGACATACATGGTAGCAAGTATGATCAAATGAATAAACAGTGTTTATGTTATACAAACACTTTCTTAAAAACAATTAAAATGGTAGTTAAACTCGGAATGCAATCGGTCTTTCGAAATGCCAAGATTGGTTTCAGGTTCGAATCCCTTCAGAGAAGTTAATTTTGTAATGTTTTTTTTACTTCAAGGTACATTTGTTTTGCATATTGTTGCTTAGTAACAAAATTTCGTTATCGAAAATACACATAATATATAAACATTAATATTTGTTATACGTGTAAGCCTATCTATGAATTAATCCAGAACAGTGATGCCATCCGACGGCAACTGGTGATTCTAAATTTCCAAATGACCATTCGAAATGCGTACATTCTCTGCCAAACACTCTTCTCGGCGTGTTCACGAAGGCGAGCAAATCAGAAGTGCTTATTTGACTCACAGATTAACGAGTGTCGGATAATTGCACTAAAGCGTTTATCCGCCGCCATATTACGGGACACACCTGTAGCGCCATGTGCCGATCAACTCAACACCTACTTCAATCAGTAGACCATGAATAAAACACGTGTATTTCTATGGACTTCGATTGAATGTCTAAACACCGAACAAAACAGCGACGCGAATACGTGATTTCATATCTCTTCCTAGAGTACGTTTGAAGTCATAGGTCATAGTTGTTTATTCTAAAAAAATAATTAGGAAATAGTTGTGGAAATATTATACCGACAACAATGAACTGTTTGAAACACAGTGCAATTTGTAACACACGCTAGTGTTCGACATCCGAGGAATGACCCAACAGTCAAAAGTCGGTCAATTTCCAAAAGGTTTTCTGCTGTCCCGTATTTTGGAATTTTCGATAATTTTTGATTTACCAAAATTATACCTGAACATGTTTCAACTAACGGTACAATCGGCACACCTATCGTCAAAATAATACACTGTGAAGAGAAGAGTCTGCCTGTATCCTTTAGTGAGAAATTGTATATAAATCTAAATATATCATCGAGCTAGCGTGAGTGTGTGTGTCTGTGTGTGTTTGTATGTGTTGTGTGTGTGTGTGTGTGTGTGTGTGTGTGTGTGTGTGTGTGTGTGTGTGTGTGTGTGTGTGTGTGTGTGTGTGTGTGTGTGTGTGTGTGTGTGTGTGTGTGTGTGTGTGTGTGTGTGTGTGTGTCTGTGTGTGTGTCTGTGTGTGTGGGTGTGTGTGTGTCTGCGTGTGGGTGTTTCCGTGTGTTTCTGTGTGTTTCTGTATGGGTGTGTATCGTTTGCATCTCTGGCGCCAACTTTCAGGGATTAATATATACATATATTGTGTTGATACTGGTGCTTAAAATGTGATGGTGGCGTGGTATTAATAGAACTGATTTTGGTGTTGTTGATAGTACTGTTTGTTGGGTACGGGCTGTGTTGCTGCTGCAGTTGCTGCCGAAACCTCTCCCGCCTCCGCGCCTGCAGCTGCCGTATAGTTAGCATGTTCCTCTGTGTTTGTAATGTTGTGCATTCAATGTTTCCTCATAATTTGAAATCACAACGAGACCACGTAAAAGAACACAAAGTGTGCGTTATATTAAAACAATAGCATACTGTATAAACCGGTATAAAAGCTATTCGTTGATTTACAGCATTGCGCGTAATCGTTTTAACAAATACCTTCGTGGCATAGCTCATTGATGATGTCGATTTGTCTCCTCTTGGTAACGGGACAGTCTGCATTTAAATGTTTCACACACTGTCCAGACATTTACATCCACTTATCTGGAAATGTGAATGTGAGGAGTCAACGACTACTGCGTATAGCAGTTCCGTGACGGGTTCTTCTGTGTGGACCGCATCTGAAGACGTTGGCGACCACACATGTCTGTCTGCGCAGTTGCCAGTAATCCGGAGTCATTGGCTGGTCTTTTGAGTTATTTGTTTAGACTATTATGTCATAGACATTGTAACTCTCTTCTTGTCATTTCCAATAACTGCCTTTGTTGTTCTGCTGTACAAAACATGTTCAAATAAAATATAGTGTATCTAGCGTTGGTCACCCGTAGTAACTGCTGAACTGCACCGACGTGTACAAGTCCGAACTCAATGGTTCATTAACAGACGTCGACGCGACGCATGTACTGCTTACGGTGTTTCGCCAATATGGAAGTCACCACTCCCTAACGCATTCACCACGTTCTAATTGTGTGAGTACATATCTCCGGTGCCACGAGCTATTGGAAGACACACGTTTTGACCACTTCGTGATTGTCTTTTACAGTATTTTCCTTCGTGTATTGGAAGAACCAACTTGTTGGTTGCACACACGTGGAAATGCTGGAAGAAACGAGCTAGCCACACTGCGACTGCCGAGTCGTTTTACTCGTTTTCCACATTAAAATTCTACACTAGCTCAAGCTTCGTGGCAAATAAGAAACTTGGCAAATGAGTTGACGTAACTGCGATACATGGCAGGTAGATCTATATAACTTCTTCAATTTGGTAATATATCTAGTGAAAACTAGTCCCCACGTATTGGTTGTGTAGACTAGTTTGTTGGTGGCGTTGTCTTCGCTTGACCTGCATAATAAAATGGTTTCGCTGCCGTAGCCATGCGAGACATGATGCATCCACAAGTTATCATTCGCTTTAGAAACTATACAGTGCTAATTCCACATATTATCACCCGTCCTATTACGTTGTCACAGGCGATTACGTGTTCGTCTCGAACCACTTCGCTTGTCCTTTATGCATCGTCAGAGGTCTGGGTAGAGTTCAGAGGCTTCGTTTCATCAGCCGCCGTGTCCGCCTCTTCCTCGTCCACGACACTGGATATGCGTTGGTATCGTTCTGACAACGGCCTCTCGCCGACGACATCGACCATCGTCATGTAGTGGTTGGCGTAGTCGGGACTCTCGACGTTGATCACCTCTGAGAGGATGTCGTCGAGCACTTTGCAGGTCTCGGCGAACGACGGCCGGTTCTCCGGGTCAGTCTGCCAGCACTGCTGCATCAGGTCGTAGCTGGAACACAAAGCACACGTGCTCGTCGAGTCTGCCGCATGGATAGACAACTGTCTCCTGCACGGGGACTACTGATACAGGGTTAGTCACAAAGGTTGCGTTGGTGAATCCGAGAGATGCCATAAATTAATGTAGCATGCACCAACTGCCATTCAACATCAGACGACATTCACGTATATACATATAATATGCAGCAGAGAACAAATTAGCAAACACTTGACGGAATCAACATGGATCAGTATCGCATACCACGAATCACGACTGTGCAAAATGTTAGCAAAATAGCACTGAATGGACACCGAAACGTTTGCAAAATCAGGAAAAGATCATCAACGACAATTGGACGAAGATAAATAGCAAGTGATATAAAAAAACATGATATGCGGAAACGCGAGGATCTGCCTAGGAACAGCTATTGTCCATACTGACATGCACTGAGGCGTCACTGCCGGCTTCTCCAGGCGCCGTCCCAGCTCGAGGAACCGTCTCAGGTCGACGTTGTCTATGTCTGAGTACGGCTTTACTCCCCGCGTCATCAACTCCCACAGAACCACGCCGAACGACCACTGCAAATATGACAACGTTTTGTTTTGTTTACTATTTCAGATGGACGTACTTTCGCTCGACATGTCGTTGTTATTCAGCCCATCGTCACCGAATTGTTCGTATCCAACGAAACAGTATCAAATGTGAATGTTTTATCCGAACTGTTAGAAATCAGGAATGGTCTTAAGACATACAATATTTTAAATGTCAGCCGTGTTATTACGGAAATAACTGTATTTTAAAGAATGTACAATTGTCATTTTTAATGTGCGATTTTTTTTTCTTCTGTAACTTTTAGGCATTGATGTCAGTTGAATTTGCCTCACACGTCTTCTCTATTTATAAGTGTCACGCTGAGATATGTTCACGTACATATTGATGGAGTGGCCAGAATTAGTGAATACGCTGTTTATATGTTTTATACGTTATTTTAAAACAGACATGCTTACATTTTATGGTCGACGGAACCTAGAAAACGTAGGCTAGAAAACACTAGTAGTGTTACAGTGATTGCACCTTTGCAATAGCCATTGAACTCGGCCATTACGGCTGGACCTCAGTCAATTGGGGATCTGGGAATATGTCATGTTGAATTCAGGCGAGAAATTGATGTCATTATTAATGAGCTGTTTAGGCCCTACGTTAGCTAGGCCTACGTCGTATTCGATCGATATCTTACTTAATAAATTAATAAAAAGACAGCAACTGTACACTGACTGTCGCGTTATGTTGCTTGAGTTTACTAATTATATTACGACTGTAGTGTCTTGACGTGCAACGATGCTTTTGATATGAACACTATTCAACATAACAGGCATGTTTAGTTGAATAGCCTATATTATGCAAATTTGAAGAGTATATTAACTGTTCGTTGGGGAAATAACAGAATGCAATAATAACAAATTCAATACGTCATAACACATAGTCATTAATACATGAAGTTACTCGTATACGTACTACGTCCGATTTTGTGGTAAAAGTGGAGTGTTGCAAAGCTTCGAGTGCCATCCATTTGACAGGCAAGGGACGTTGCTGGTCTTCCGCCCTGTAGTAGTCTTTATTGTAAATATCTCGTGCAAGGCCAAAGTCGGCAATCTTCACTTTCAATGCTTGGTCGACCCTGAAATAACGACGGATATACAGCGCATTATCACCGAATTTTTTGTGCAGTTGTTATATAGCGATCAATACGGCAGGACTACGCAAACCACTGCGTTATTCTTTCGTTATGGCAGATCTGATCAATCGAACACCAACTCGACTACTCTGGGAAGTATTAAGCCAAGCTGCAATTACACCGAAACTTGTAGTTGCCAGATAACGCACTATTGACATTTATTTAACCAATTTATATATCTATATAATAGAACAAGAGCATGATGTGGAGAGGTTTTAGCTCGACCTGAAGGTTAACACTTTGGGGATGTGTAGTCTTTAACGCAATGCTTCTTGTGAACTTACATACAGTTTCTAGCCGCCAAGTCGCGGTGGATAAAATGTTCAGCTGCCAGGTAGGCCATTCCTTTTGCTACCTGGTGGCCGAAGTCTAGCAGATCTCGAACGGTAAAGCTCTGAAACATTTCACGCAACCGATTGTATATATATGCTGTAATTACGACTGTAGTTAATTATTAATGTTGTTAATAATTATTAAATTACTATCTTATTGTTGTTTGTGTTGTTGTAGGTAATACAATGCAATAAAATACGATACCAGAACTTCCACTGCGCCAGAGTCACCAGGAGCCCACGTAATAGGTGTATCAATGGTTAGACAATCACAGTTCTAAACGGTGTACAACGTTAATGTAAACAAGATTAAACATGATTTAACAAGATAATTAACTGTAGATGGCAAGTGGACAAGGAGGCCTTTTGGCTTATCGAGAGTCCAACCCTTTTTATCTACGTGTATCCCGCCCTTCTGTGGTATGTGTCGATTTTATTTTTAAACATATTCACACTACTAGCACCCACACAATATCGACAACAGATATACGACTACACAAAGGTGGACAAGCATAGTTAAAAGATGATTAATCAGATGACGGCAAAATGTTATCATATTGCTTGCAAAACTAACAGTTCGTGAATCACTGTCATTATTGTTACCGTCATCACGACGTGGATACACTAGAAAGAACACAGAATAAAAAGAACAACAAAATCATTCGACATCAGAAAGACGAACATGTAAATATTGAAAGTTGTAACCTTTACTCTCAATTATGAGATACAGAAGGACCGGAGAACATGGAATAATACTAGTGAAGGACCAGGTTGTACCCGCTCCGGCAAGGCGATGAAGGTGCGCAGATCGCCGTTCTGCATTAGGGGCATAATAACGAAGGGCCGATCGTTGGCGATGACGACGCCGAGGAGAGGCAGCACGTTTGGGTGGTCGAAGCTGTGCATGATGGTTGCCTCCTCGAGGAACTCCGACACGCTGCTCACAGTGCCTACGTCTGCAACAGTCGGAAGTGTTTTCATCAAATGCGTCTAAGCAGTGGTTTCATAGGCTCGCAAAGAACACTAAATCTGCGCAAGTAATTGCGTCGCTAATGTGGCAGAACAGACAACGATTTATTTGCTTAAAGTTGTAAACCAACGGCAGTTTATCATTTACGTTCGTGCCGTGTCAACGATCATGGTGAGGACTTACCTCGAATTGTCTTGATTGCCACTGGCTGAGATCTGGCCGCGTTGGTGGCATCCAGCAGTAACCCTACATGCACCTCCCCGAAGTTGCCTACAACCAAAGGTGTACGTTCAGGTTTGCGCGTGTCGCTTAAATTAAGCATCACGTGTGCGTGAACTATCAAAGACTAACGTTTAAATCACGCCGACACCTTTGTACTACACGTGGTAACGTTTCTTCTCAAAACAATAATCGACATCGCAGTAATCCGTATAGACTTAGGACCACTTTTTTGTTACTTTTAATGAGTATGATTGTTTATTTATTGAACCTGTTTAGTATTTTTTACTTGTTTTTTAATTTACCTTATCTGCCTAACTTGTATCCTTATATAATATATCAATTTAATTCAGTCGTTTCTTTAACGTATTCGTTAAACTTATAATTGTTTATGCTTCAGTTACAGAGTGATAAGTTACAACATGCTTACGTAATCAAGATGTTGTGTACCATGGTACCATGAGCTCTACCATAGTTTTACATACGTTATGTGTGCTTTGAAGTTCAGGAAAAACTTGTATTTACTTGTCTCACCGCGCGCACCGCGTACGTAATCTACCTTCTATCTACACATACAGCGGACGGTGGAGTGTGACGAACCAAATCGCACGTCACCATGTCTCTCAGATTTAACGTACCTTTCCCGATAATGCGTCCCAGTTTCATTCGCCAAGACTCGATCTTCGCGTCTTCTATCCTCAGGGCGAGCGACTCGTCCAGCGCGTGGATGATACCGCTCGGTCGGTTATTACGTAGGCCTAGGGACGTCGGCGATATGTTACAACGGTGTGTGTGTGTATGTGTGTGTGTGTGTGTGTGTGTGTGTGTGTGTGTGTGTGTGTGTGTGTGTGTGTGTGTGTGTGTGTGTTGTGCGTGTGTGAGTGTGTTGTGCGTGTGTGGGTGTGTGTGTATGTACGTGTGTGTGTGTGTGTGTTGTGCGTGTGTGAGTGTGTGCTGTGAGTGTGTGTGTGCTGTGAGTGTGTGTGTATGTGCGTGTATGTGTGTGTGTGTGTGCGCGTGTGTGCGCGTGTGTGGTGTGTGTGTATTTGTGTGTGTGTCTGTCTGTGTGTTTGTCTGTGTGCGTGTGCGTGTGCGTGTGCGTGTGTGTGCGTGTGCGTTTGTGAGTATGTGCGCATGTGCGCATGTGCGTATGTGCGTGAGTGCTTGCGTACATGTATACAAATGCGAGTCAGTGTGACAACAAATACGGCCAATTATCAACTTGTGACGAACGCTGCAATTATAACGGCCACCTAAAAACCACAGCAATTGTAATGTGTTTATCACGTCAAGCTACTATTGGAGCCGTTTGCCCCCTCCAAGAGCTCACCTATGTACACGTTCGACGGTTCGTGGCCGGAGCGCCGCCGACGAAGATGTCGATCGAGGTGCTTGGCCAATTTGTGACGTTTCCGGTACATGCAGACCACCAGCAGCGCCGCCAGGAGCAGCACCAGCAGCACACATACGGTCGCTATGATACCGTCTCTGAAAGGGAAATGTATGATGTTGAATGAGAACTAAACGTAAAGATAACATTATGTAGTGTTGTCAATATAACATTACAATCAAATATGTCAGGACATCATAACAATGTTTTACTATAAAATGCTGCACGGAAAAATAAAAAGAATAGTACATGTCAAAAACTCATAGGAATTCCAATAAGTTAAAGTAACACAAAGCATTTTGAGCCACGCGAAGTTGGGTTGATTATTTATTCATCATTGCAGCCATAACATCGTGCAATTCGTTATCACTGCAGCTAGCATCCATAATATCATAAGATGCTATTTTAAAACCACATCCAAAGACGCAGCTTGTTTGTTAGAACATTCTGTACGGTGTCATATGAGTAAGGACTCGGCGGCGGCGCCTCATAACTGTGAAGATTTTATTTGAACATCTACGTTGTGATCGCCTTCTGGACGACATTACCTGAATGCTGTGCTTGCCGTTAGACTCTCTTCGTAGAGCAGATAGCCGACAACGACTTTGATGTTACCGACCATCACCTGAACGCAAGAGAGACGAGACTCAGAAAACATGACATCTGATATATGTAGGTATTATAACTGTCATAAGTTTCAATAATTGCATCACTGTAGTTATTCATGTTGACCGTACCTTCACTCTTGGAGCGCCGTCTTTGTGGTACAGCCCGAGTGCTGGTCTAGACCAAGGCGGTCGACAGACGAGTTGGTTCGTCTGGAGGTCAAGAACGGTGCATCGTCCCCCGCCCACCGTCACCGAGTAGTCCCCGACAGAGCAACCCAAGTCCAGGCGCTCACCCTGCACGAACACAACATGTTTATTTATCCAATAAACATAACAATAAAATGTACACTGACAAATCATAATTATTAACAGCCAACAAGAGAGTTGTTATGGACTCGTTTGTTGTAACGTTTGTTTCGACAGAAAACCGCTTCTTATCGGGCCGTAGCAGCTACAGACATAGGATAAATCATGCGGTATCACACGCACGCACGCACGCGCGCGCGTATACCACACGACACCACGCACGTACGCACGTATTCACGCACATACGCACGTGCACACACACACACACACACACACACACACACACACACACACACACACACACACACACACACACACACACACACACACACACACACACACACACACACACACACACACAGAACGTAGCGAATCTTATGCAGCTATGATATTGTTTTCCACAATACATTCCAGGCACTGCGCCACTATAGTTGCATGGCTAGTGCGCAGAAAACCATGTTTTTACCTTGATAATGACATGCTCGTCGTTGTGCGGAGAATACGGCCGGAACAGCAACACCTCATCTTCAAACTCGTGGACCTTAGGGTCCTTGTACATGGCCAACTTGCCGTACTCCGGCAGTGTGTCGCTCACGTTCCGGTAGGTGGGGACACCGTCGAGAAGCAGTCCTATGTAGAACTCCATTTCGTCAGAGTTGAAGGAACTCGTATCGCGCGGAGAACGGCTGGCGGCTCGCTAAATTGACGGAAGAAGTAATGGCTATTAACATGCAATTTGAAGAAGCCGCTATGAAAAGACAAAGACACACACACACACTCTCTCTATCTCTCTCTCCCTCTCCCCGTCTCTTTCCCTCTCCCTCTCCATCTCCCTCCCCCCTTCCCTCTCCATCTCCCTCTCCCTCTAGCTGTCGATGTCGATCTCTATCCCCCTCTATCCCACCCCATTACCTCGGCAATGTGGGACAAATCTCGCTTTGTGATCATGCCGCTGACTTCAGGCGGCAATTGAATGTCCGGAGTTGGACAGAGGATGGCGGTCGAGTTGCGAACTGTACACACCTGGAGTCGAAATAAACAACATATGTAAAGCCACCTTACAAACAAATTACAACCGGAAACACCATCGCTTCTATTAGTATGAATACAGTGTTATTTTTGTAAACACCAGCATCATCATATTTATTAGTAGCATTGATAGAGGCATTTTTTAAGTATATCAAAATGCATTAAGCACATGTTTTCAGCATGGAGAAATTCCATTTGGTCTCCAGATAAGACAGCAAATGTGTTGAAGGCGGTCACGTAAGTGAAGTCGTTGACTGACAGAGGGTGATCAGTTAGCTCAATCACGATCTGTGAACAAAGACGCCACAATTAGAGTCCTGCCGTTATTTCGTCTTGTCCGTTTCTGACATAAGACAAAAGTAATTTACAAGTCTGTCGATCATAGTCAAACACGACTTAAATGTTCACGGATACGCCGATTTCGACTGGAGATGTAGATAGACGATATTAATGTGTCGTTTATCTTCTTTGCTGTAGCCGACGTTGTACTTACTGACTTTGGTTGTTCATAAAGTCGTCCTCGGTAGACGAGCGTGACGTTCATGAAGGGGACGGCGACCGAGTCCATGTGCCGCCCAATGATGGTCTGCACGATGCCTCCACTGCCACACACAGACCGCGCATAACCACTCGGGATACCTCGCTAAATGACAATCTGAAGACTTTCTATGGGGGTATTGTTTCTGCCAAATCAAATCATCAGCATTTCTGACAAAATGAACTTAACGATTAGAAGTAACGTAAACTCCCGTGACAAAGAACACAGGGGACTTGGTAAAACTGGTCCATATAAACCGGTGTTCCTTATGCCCATTTCTACATAACACAATGCAGGTAAAACTTTGATTTCAAAGTTGTTCTTTTTAAACATATATCCGTTTCATCAGTCGATACAGCATACGTCCATTGAAGCTGATTAAGATTACTAATTAAACTGATGTGGTTTCCTAACTTAGATTATCACAACAATTTAGTATTTACACTGTTTACACGAAATGTCTATATAGTTACACTGCCGCTACTAACATTCACTTTATCACAAAACAAGTTCATTTTACTCTCTATTGCTCTATCATATATTCAAGGATGGAGTGAGAATGCGCTGATAAATAATGAAACAACATGCACATCCTTCACTGAAACCATAGCCATCAACTGTATGGTCAAACCTTCAAGACTAAACTGCTGTAATCAAACTGAACCGCGTCAACACAAAATTTAACACATAGCTAGTTTAATTACCTTAGAATAGATCGTTCTGGTTCGATTCTCTCAACAATGGGATCCTCTTTGTAGACAAATTTCTCGTGTGTCTTAAGTTCGTATCGGCTCTCCAAGGTTACGCGTAGCTGCGTGGGGACATTCATGATGTCCTTCCTGCCCGCGCCGTCCCTCAGTGGCGGCGTCACGGCGTATATACTCGTCTCGTTGCTGCAATACAGATATACCCTATTACAGCTACACGCTCGTACACTAGAAGTAGCATCACACGTGTACATTATTTATGCCACGTTTCACCAATTACGTCATTGTTAAATTGAAGGTAACTTCCTCTTTAGACTTTGTGTTGTTTCTATGATAAATAGTAATCGAAATAATTAAATACTCGTAACCACAACTAGCAGACATCAAACTGATGATGATGAAGATGATGCTCTCGATGACTACGATGATTATGGTGATGACAACTATTCCTAATTGACTGGAAGACTCGGTAACAACTACAAAAACAACAACAACAACAAGTACAGCTAAGACAATCAATATATCACATTCCATGACTTCGCACAGTGAGATTCTACGCAGCTAAGTTACATTCAGGCTACAATCCGGATTCAGCCACCTGTACTCCGTGTCGAAGACAATGTCCTCGACCCACGTACGCACGGACACGGACTTGTTTTCGTGGCCGAGGAAGCCCCCAAGTAGGACCACCTTCGTCCCTCCAGAGCGCGGCCCGAACGACGGAAACATACGGGTCAAGTACGGCCTCTGTAACAGCAAACATCAACGGATGTAACGTCTGGTGTTGCCGTTGTATAAAATGTCTAGCCACCGTTTGACATTGCATTATCATTGCAGCGATAATCATCACGGTAATAGGCGCATTACTGTTGCTTTTGGTGTAAATCGCGTCATTATACCCGTTATTGAAGTTGTCATCATGCATGTATACTATGAGGGTGATAACAAATAATTAATTTTATAATATATCGCCAGTTGGTAGATTCTATGTTTAACTTACGCCAGTTATCCAAGGAAGCTACATTATTATTATCCATCGCATTTGCCACAACTGTGTACTGTTTCCAGCTGGGTGATGTCACTGTTACCCACGTTCACCGTACGTTGACGTCAACTTACACACTTCGGTCCTGCCACGGCAACGTCGACACCGACTACGTCTCTGCATCGACACACGCCGTCGAGACAGTGGAAGCCCTGCTTCGTCCCCGCCTCGTAACAGCCGCATCTATTCCTGTAGACATATAAATATCATGGTTATTTGCGAATTTTTAGCGTAATCAAAACAGTTATTGAAACAGAATGCATCAATACACACGCGCGCATGCACGCACGTACGCACACACACACATACGCGCGCATACACACACAAATACACACACACACACACACACACAAACACACACATACACACACATACACACACATACACACACACACACACACACACACACACACACTCACACACACACACTCACAGACACACATACACACAGACACTCACAGACACACATACACATACACACACACACACACACACACACACACACACACACACACACACACACACACACACACACACACACACACACACACACACACACACACACACACACACACACACACACACACACACACACACACACCCCACACACACAACACATACACACACAACACATACACACACGGCATGGCACTGTACTGTATTTGATCTTAATTGATTTATTTTTACATTTACATTTTTTTCATTTCTATTATTTATGTACTATTCTAATGTAAAGCGCTATGAACGCCAAGGATATAGTGCTATATAAAATAAAAAAATTATTATTATTATTATATCTAAACTTCTGCCACGTGACCTGGGGAAGACGGAGAGTTCGGAGATGACGTGGTTGCTTCCCGTGCGAGGTTTCCCGTTGAACCTGACCCTGACGGCGGTGGCCGTGAGGAACTCCTCCAGCTTAATGACGTCCTTGCTGTCCCGGCGGCGTCTCGCGGCACTCGGCAGGAAGTAGCGAGGGCGGCCTTCCCGCAGGTCGAGGATCACCGTGTAGGGGGGAGAAGACTGCCCTCCCGACAATCTACGAGGAAGGGACAGCGGTGAAGTATAGATGAAACGATTTTAACAACAACAATAACAATAAACACAATAAAAGTAGCGAATTTATTAAATTATAGAAGCATACAATTGTCGAAAAGGGCAATAAGTATATTACTTATAATCATTTGCCCTGTTTCACATATAAAACACCTACATAATATAAAACAGTACACATATTTACGCATATAACATCACCTAGCATACATAAGAAATAATTGTCATGTTCATTCATAAATGTAATAACATAACCTTAATGTAACGAAGATGCTTTATGATGAATCACGGAATCCAAATAAGTAAAACCGAATTTGTTTTTGCCTCACTTTTAATATAGTTATTATTCCTATAGCTGCTTCCTCAACAGGTTTTTTGTTCTTAAAGCTGCTTCCTCAACAGGTTTATTTTTCTTAAAGCTGCTTTCTCAACAGGCTTATTGTTCTTAAAGCTGCTTCCTCAACACGTGTATTGTTCTTAAACCTGCTTCCTCGACAGGTTTATTGTTCTGATACCTGCTTCCTCAACAGGTTTAGCTCATCGTGAATCCGGTTCTTTCGTGTCCAGATGTGTAGTGTGTGAATAGTTTAAATAACATTTAAGCACCTATAGTCCGTATAATAAAAAGTGAATAATATTGTTTTTGTTTAAATAATACTATAATTTACTTTGGCCTTTACACCCTGTAGCTACCAAAAGCCAATTGCTGGGCCGATATTTTGCTTTCAACCCACTGAATGTGTCAGGTCACGTGTTTTTGAGAAAGCAAAAGGAAAGTTGACAACATTGGCACTGAAACGCATACATAAATAATCGTATCACGTATTCATATGAAATTTTATTTTTGAGAATCATTTTACTTCCTTGGTAGGAATTAAATAAGTTAATTGTTTGTATGATAACGCACAATGTCACAAATGATTCAAAATTAAACACGGCTGTGAGTCTTCAAGCTGTAGCCGGCGAAGCACATGCCAATACAGATTATCTTCCATTTTTAAGGTTGTCAAACGAGACGGCGCTAATTGCAACACAACACCACATAGGACCAACGCACAGAAAACTAGAAAGTATATATTTTGAAATTCCGCAAGAAACTTAATAATGAAACACTGATAGTTTAGACACATTCGGGAAAGTGGGTTGTTGGTAACATGACCTAAAAACAGAAATACGATTAAACCATTGTAGCTGAACATTTTTATATTCACGATTGGGCTGATGTTCGTTTGGCGGGAGCAACTCTTGCGTTTGTCAATTAACAAAAAAGACTACATTTTGTCCATATATAAATGCATTTAGGCCTACTTTTATTACTTTACTCCAATTTATTGGCAATAATAATTTTATTTTTATGATAAATATATAATTGAATAATTACACGAAGATTGCAATATATCTAAGCACTTGCTTGTAAACACTTAGGAATTTAAGCAAACAAAGTATTTCTAGAAAGGTGAGATGCCAACGGGTTGGTTATGTCATAACCATGTTTAAACGTGATAATGACATGAAAGGCGACAACGATACAATATTCGCGACGCAATCGCATCTGGAAACCAATCCATCGCTATCACTCACTATAAGCCGTATGTGTGGTAAATATTATGTGATAACGTTGTGCTGAGTATCGAGGATATTCGATACAAACAATCGCCAAAATTAAATAGTGTATGCCTTTAAAATGCCAAAATGGAAGTATTATGAAGAACTATGTTGATGTGTGGTCAGTTTAGATTAGATTATACTCACTCTGCCGCTGGAGTGCACTGCTTTCCAACGAATGCGCATCGGCTTATGGGACACCAGCTTAAAACCATAGCTCACCGTTTACTCATCACGTGACGTACGTGTTGTGAGTGTTGTCGGCTGACGAAGTATTGCCTCACCTGGTGATGTTCTGGCAGTTGACGGAGTCGGGCTGAGCCAAGACGCCGCCGTTCACTTTGCCCCACGTCTTCACGCAGTCCGTCGCCAGGTACTGCATCAGTTTCCACTCGCCCGCCCGCCGGCCCATGATCGTGATCCCTCCGCGAGGGAAGTGCGACTCGAGCCGCATCTCCACAACCCACATCTGCGGGGGAGGAGGAGAGTGTATACTGGTCACATGCAGTGATGTGATATTTAAGAGGACGGGAACAGTAGGCTGGATGGAAAGGATAGCCCGATGAACGAGTAGTGAAATTTGATTGCAGAAGAAACAAAAACACTGTTGATGTCACGTTTTTAAAAGTTAATAACGTTACTGCTAGTAACATGAAAAATACCACTGGAAGGAATTAAATGGGTTGTTGTACTAGCTAATAAAAGGAAAAACAACGGAAATCTACGAAGATAAAGCCAGGAGACCGGGCAGTATGCTACAAAAACATTAGCAGAGCCAGTGAAGAAGGAAAAGAAGAAGACGGCGTGCATATTAAGAGAAACCTATTGTTTTTATTGTTCTTCATGTTGTAACAAAATTATAGCGTCATCCCTAAGAACTGTATTAAAAAGGTAATTTCATAAATAGCACGGTACGGTATCCAGTCATAAAGATCCTACAAAAGAGTTTAAACTTAATTCCCTGGCAAACCTGTTTATTAAAAAACCATCTCGACTTCTCTGAGAAGCATCTCCCAATTACTGTGCGAAGGCAATACGCAACATAAGCGTCAACTTTGGTTTATAACCAGGTATTCATTAATACAGCTCAAACAAACTTGATAACTTTGTGTCGTATCCTCAACTTTTCCGTCACTAACCTGCACCGGTCTTCCAAAGTCGACCTGGATGTTGACTTTGCTGCGACTGCGACTGGTGGCGCTGGCCCACGCCGTCGACGTGTTCCCGTCGTTGACGAACTCGGGGACGAAGTGTGTCTCTCGGCCGTAGCTTGGGGCGGCGAGTCGGTCGAAGGTCTCCGTGTCGCCGTGTTCGTCCGGCACGTCGGCCACGCAAGAGAGGCTGGAGTTGGCCAGCAGGGCCGGGGTGAAGGCGGCATCACACAAGCACTCGGACAGTGGCCGCACTCGGCGGAGACGACCGGTGTACTCAGCCTGGAGCTCCCTGGAAGGACGCGGGTGCACGTGGTGACGTA